>BSBK01003147.1:0-492500 GCA_027943335.1 Chamaecyparis obtusa | reverse complement strand
CACCATTAGGAGGTGAGCCAAAAATAACCCCCTCCTTTTCGTAATAACAAGGAAAGAAGAAACAAAAAATCCAAGGGTAATCTCTAAAAAAGTAGCCTCCATGAACACTTTGCCCAAAGAAGAAAAGATATCATTTAAGGACAAGAGAGTAGAAACCTCAACAAACAAAAAAAGTAGAAGCACACTGCCCACAAACTATGATAGAAGTAACCTACAAAGAATAAAATAACTAGAGTAGAGAAACTTCACCAAAATAATCTCAAAAAGTGTATTGAAAATAGAGTACCCAAGCACTTTACATGATGCACCCAAAATAACTCTCATGAAAGAGAAAGAGTCAAGGATGACCCCAAGCAAAAAGACAACAACCCACAATAGGCTAAAACCTCTAGGAATCACTACATATTGTATGGAAATTAAAATCAACCACAAAAAAGAGAGGGGATCCAAAAAAAACATCTTTTTTATTTGCAACATGTTCTTCAATAGACTTCACCTCGAAGAAAACAATGTGGATCTGAAGTAGGAGAGTTCCATTTCAGACAGTATCCCCAACTGATCTTTGAGGAACCTTATCACCAATTAGTAGAAAATACACCCAAATAAAGTCCTCATGTAGAAGGACAACCCTAAAAATAGCACCAAGTAGATGCAAAGCCTCCTCAAAAACCCTATCTCATGGTAGCCCAAGGAAATAGAGTAGCGAGAGATCCACCTTATATGCTAGAGAAATACTCCCATCTAATTCATCATCCTCATCATCTACATCTCCCTCATCTACAAAAACCCTACCTCTTCTCCTCATCATCATATTAATAATACATAGTATACATGTATTATAATATATATTATGTTATAATTATATTATATACTTAATTTTATATATTTTATGAGAGGGAGCATGTCAGTGTGAGAGAGATTTTGTGTGTGTGTGTGTGAGTGAGAGAGAGAGAGACAAAGAAAGGGAGAGGATGAGGAGAGGTGGTTAGAGATAGACAGAAGGAGGGAGGTAGGGAGAGCTCAAGAGGGAGAGTGGGAGGGAAGAGATCTAGAAGGAGATTTATGTATAGAGGTATTAGGTGAGGAAAAAGAGAAAAGTACATAGGGAAGGGGGAGACATTGGTAAGTTGGGATAGGTAAAGTGAGATATAGGTAGAGAGAATGAGAGAGAGAGAATCATAAAGGGAGAGAGATAGAGAATGAGAGAGGGGTAAAAACACAATAAGTTGTCATACTTTTATAAAGGAAAAGGCTAACAACACCAAAAACGTTCAACTTCAATGACATAAAAGTGGCATTTTTGTTTGGAATTTGAAAATGACGTGAACTAATGAAATGTATAAAAATGGATGAAGTTTATGATTATTAGTTTTAATAATTTTTTTGCATAAGAATTGGTATGTTTTTAAAAAATTTAAAGCCAATTTTTCAGTTGCTGAAAAATGGTAAAAATCAAGGGGTCAATATTGCCAAAGAATTACCATATTCGAATTGAGCAGCTATTGCAAAAACATGAATTCTTTGTTATGTTTGAAGCCCTTCAGAAAAGTTTTGAAATGGGGTCTCCTAAGTTCATGAAATCGAGGTTACAAGCCACTGCTCATGCTTTGGGCTTTCAGTTGGAGGAGAGGGTTAAGAGAACAAGGTATGCTCTGTTAGACATGTTAACCTTTTCCAATCAAAATTTCAATGCTCAGGTTTCGCAGCAGCCGTCTACTTCTGGTGTTAATGCTGGTTACAAAGAGGAAGGCTTCGTCAATGTTTGGGTGTTAGGTCAGGGATGTGCTACAAGTCAAGCTAGAAGGGAACAACCTTATATTGTTCCTTATGATGGTAAAGCCGAGATTGGGTCTGTGAGAGTGTTTGGGGTATTGCGGAGTTCAATCCATGGTAGTGTTGATGTAAATTTGTCGGGTGCTCAACCACAATTAGGAGATGATATAGGATCCAGATGGGACATCAATGAGCCTTTGCCACAAGCTTCCGGTTGGGATCTTGAATTTGAAAATGTTCCTGGTTCCATTGCAGACGATTGTGTTGATATGGAAGAGTGACTGATATAGGTTGATTGTAAATATTTTTTGTTTTTTGTTTGATTCAATTACCTCTTACATTGTAAAATCTTGAGGTTTTTGAAGTAGCTCATCTGGTTAGAATTTAGAAAATGGGGTATTTTTTATTTATGAGCTTCGATACTGTCGATATAATATCTATTGTAAATATCGACAAATATCTATATGTAAATTTGTATATAAGCGACGATTCCAGGTTTTCTTTCTAGTTCTTTCCTGGTTGAGCTTTTTTGAACTAGCTTTATTTATATATATATTCAGTGGCTCGCCCACTTTTGCCAAAAAAAAAAAAGAAGTTATAGTGTAAACTAGATATGTAAATAGTTGTTTTTTCCTCTGATTTCAAAATATGTTATAGATGGCATATATAGCCAGTGCATATGAAAAGAGAAATTGGTTTTTGACATATATTTTCTCTTTTATGACAATTCAAATTCTAATTCATCTGAAATTAAATATTTTCATCTCCCACCATATTTTTCATAAGAAATCTATCCTAATAAAAAATAATTATACATCCTCAAAGAGGACTCTCTCCTCTAGTAAACCATATGTTTTTTAAAAAAAAATTATATGATTTACTATTCTTTTCTTTCTTCGAATTAACATCTTCTCAACTATTAAAATACCTACTTGTAGTATTTTTTAATTATAATAGATTGTCTATTTAAAACACTATAAAATCTATATGAGCATATTCTTGACTCTGAGCTCTACAAAAGTATATTTTCATATTTTTGAAAACATATCATTAAAAAGAATAGGAGTTATTAAAACATCTCTTTTATGAAATAATTTTATTTCTTTGGTAGTTGGACCCAAATTGGTATAAAGCAGACATTTAATAGACATTTCCAATTGGAAAAGTTGAAACACTTATCTAACTTAGCTAGAATGAATCTATCTTGACCATATGTTTGAAAAAAAAAAATTAGTTAGAAATACTCAAATTCAATTGTGTTGATAAGTTAGCCTGAAATGTGATAGCTTATTGTGCTTTTACCCAGAGATATTAGGAATTGAGTATTTGACTAAAGGCGATGAGGAGGGGTGGTTAGATATAAATATAAGGTAGGAGGGAGAGAGATCCCAAGAGGGAGAGCGGGAGGGGATGAAAAGAGGAATTGTATATATAGAGGTATCAAGTGAGGGGGAGAGAGAGGATTATAGAGGGAAGGTGGAGGGTGTTGTGGGATTCTATTTTTCATGATTAGGTTGTTGATTTATCAATTTGGTTGTTTCCAAGTATGATCCGAAAGTGCCAATAAGAATGATTGTGTAAAATTTGTTTTGAGTTTTTTAGAAATGTTATATTTTTTCTCCTTAGGTCTGCATCAAATTGGTATTAGAGCCTAAAGACCTAGGAAAGATAAGTTTTTGGGAGTTTTTTTAGGTTGAAGCAAGGACCTGGATGCCAAAAGACTAAGAAGTGAAGAAGAGAGGAAACCTAGGTGAGGTATCACGAAGGCAAGAGGAAGCAAGGTGAAAAGGAATTTTTTTAGAAAGGAAAAATGGATTTACGAAAGAGAGTAATATGTGGAAGTTTGTAGAGTAAGGAGATACCAAGCAAGAAAAAAGAGAAGAGAAAAGAGATAGGTTGTGTGAAGAAGAAGAAAGATGACAAGGCAGAACTAGATAGTCTTAAGAAAGAGATACAAAGTTTGGGTCAATATTTGAAAGAAATGGAGAAAATATTTTCTCTAGAGATGCATAAATTGAGTAGTTGGAATCTACCACTAAGGAAGAGGTGTAATGGCCCATCAAGAAGATTTTCCAGAGAAGAAGCAGTCAAGCAAGGACAACAACCTTAAAGGACAAGAGAAAACCATTAGAGGAGAAGGTAGTTGTTGAGCCAATCATCATACCTCAGAAAGTCATTACAAAAATATACCTAGATGAGTTACCTTAGAGTATACATGGAATTTGGAAGAGTAATGTAAGTATTGTGGTGTTTAATAAAACTTCTGATTTTTTATCTCCATTGAGAAATATATTGAGTAATAGACTAATTGTTTTCTCAAATCAGGCAGATAGATTGATTTGGGCACCCTCTTCCTTCAAAACCTATTCGGTGAAGGGTGGTTACAAGGCAACCAAGAACTTACAGACTCAATTAGGTAAACAAAGGGTATTTTCTTTTTGCTAGAATAGTATGATTCTACCGAAGGTTGGCTATTTTGTTTGGTTGGCTCTAAGAAATAGAGTCCTTACTAGTGACAAATTGCTTAAGATAGGTATTGTTGAATTTTTTTAGCATTCAATTATGAAAAAGATTAACTTAAAAATGACATTGCCTTACTCCTTGTGGGATTTATTTCAGATTTGGCCAACCTTATTTCACAATTCCTTGTTTGCAAGAATTTGGTGGTGTACTCCACTTTTAGTAATATGGGCTATCTGGTGGGAATGTAATAAAATTATATTTCGCAAAATGGTGGCTCTCAAGAATTATTTTATGAAAACCTCATTAATTCTATCACAAAAGTGGTGAATAATGCAGTTAAAAATATGAGCAGAAAATTTCAATTCTCTAGTTGGGACAACCAGTTAATTAAGCACTAGAATGGCCTTTATATTCCCCCTTGTTCAATTATGATGTGTTCTGAGGTTAATAAGATTGATAGGTCCCAAATTAAATGGCTTCCACTTATTCCAGGGTGCTTTAAGATGAATTTTGATGGTTCATCCAGGGGAAATCTTGGAGCTTTGGGTATAGGTGTGTGTATTCAGGACCACATGGGTAAGATCAAAATAATCTTTCATGCCTCAGTTATTCTAGGTACAATTAATATAGTAGAAGTGTATGCTCTTCTTCAAGGTATGGTACTAGTTAAAAAATTGAATTGTCCAAGAATTCATGTGGAAGGTGATTCTTCTATAATTATCAATGCTTTTTTGAATAGGAAATCTTTGGATTGGAAATTATCGTATGTTCTAAAGAAAATTTGGACAATTATGGATACATTGGATGAGTGCATTATATCTCATACATATTGGGAAGGGAATAAGCTAGCTGATTGTTTAGCAAATTTGGGATGTGACAATGCCATAATTGATTCATCCTCTAACATTTTTGATCTACACCATCTTCCCATGTTAAAGGGCATTATTCAAATGGAGTCACTTCAATAAGCATCCTAATTGATGGGTTGAGACTCTTTTGAAAATTAATATTATGTAAAGCTTGTTCTCACATATCCTAAAGGATGGTTTTACCATCTACTAAACCATTTCATCCACCTTAATTTATGAAGATAATGAATCTCTAGATTTTCTTAATCCATCTTATCTTTCCTAAGTCCATGGTATGGACATAACCCATTGCAGGGTTGGGCTTATTTCCAACTCCTTGAGTGTCTTGGGATATTCAAAATACATTCTCCAATGTGAGAAAAAAGGAAACAAGATTGGGCAGTGAATCCAAGTTAAGTAATGATAAATAGGGCACTTACTACCATGATGTGGTTGAATGTTAAAATGTATAAGTTTGATGGAGACAAGCTACATGATCTTGTGTGTTGTGTGTGAAGCTTCCTTTCAAATCAGAGGCATGATTTGATGCATGTTGGGTAGATTTTTTTCTATTAAGAGTTATTTTAACTACTATGCTGCGCCCAAATTGGACTGGAACAAAATTTGTCGAAGAATATTATTATGCTTAAGCATAATTTGTATTCAATACTAAGGATTAAGTAGACTTTAGTTATTAATGAGGAAGTCTTAATCATGAATGGTTGTGGCAAGAGTTGATAGATACCTTGTGAAAAATTACAATGGAAAATTTGTAGGGTATCCTAGATGGTTTGATTCGATGATTGACATCAGTGAATAGGAATCTCTTGCAGTCATTTATCCCCATGTTGGTAATGATTATTGAGTCAATAGTAGTAATTCAAGTTTGCTTCTAGCAAAGTTTAGCATGCTTCTCTAGTTAGAATCATTTATTATTTTAATTAGCATTGTGAGAGAGTTTGAGAAATGTATGTATGCAAATTTTGTTTCCTAGGAATGATATTTGAAGTAAAGCTGTCAAAAATCACCAATTCAAGGCTTATCCTAGTTTTTGGCCCATTTTGATACATATTGGGCTCACAATTTTTATTTTTCTGCACTTTGTAATTCAACTATGATTTGAATTTTTCTTACTATTTCTTTATCCAATAATCTCTTGAGCTAGATTTTATATTTATAAATAATATATTAGTGGCTTGCCATTGTGCTTTTAAAAAAAAAGATATTTGAATATCTCATGCATACTAGTATTGTTCCAAGGAGGGAGAAGTCCATTTAGTTTACAAACCTCATGGAGGTGGTAATAGATCTAGTACATGGTGAATTATCAAGAAAGGATGTTCCATCAATTGAAGACATATTGGAAAAGGATTGCAAAGGTGCACAAGACCTTGGACAAGAAGATGGACAACAACTTATTCCATTTGACAGGCCTAAGTAACTGAGAAAGAAGATAGGAAGACCTAAAATCAAGATGAAACAAACATTGGCCAATCTCAAGGAAGTGTTGGAAACTACAATTGAAACAATTGTTATATTGTCATTGATGTCAAACCTTAACTAGTTAGACAGTTTCTATCTAGGATAGTACCATGTCTTTTGATTGATGAAGAGGATTTGAAAAGAGGAGATAAAAAGAGGACCTAAGGAAAGGTTGAGTTATGTGATACTTCAATGGGTACTTGATCAGTTGGCACATTAACAAGGTAATGTGTTGTTTATCTAGTAAGAAGAAAGATTGGAAATGTAGGCTTAACCGAGAAAAAGTAAAGAAATATAGTTTAAGCCAAGTGATGTTAGTGTCGACTGAGTGCCAGTATAAGCCAAGTAAATCTAGTGTTGACCGAACTTTAGTAAATTGTTGAGCGATAGGAAATTACCGAGCAAAGACAGTGTTTGCTAAGGAAGATAGTTTGTAGTGATGACCAAGATACAAAGTGATGACCGAGGAGATGAACACAATATTGATCAAGTGTTAGTAATTTTCATTTAGAGAAAGAATTGAGGATCCTAGTCGACAGTTGAATTCTTGGGATATGTAAAATGTGTTTACATTATTAATGAATTGTATGAAGCATTTAATGCATGGTAAATCATTTTCCTATGGATTCAAAGAGAATTTTGGAGATGCATCTACAAGGAAAAGATGGAGAACATAATGATGGAAGGATTTGATGAATCTTACCTAAACCTAAGATCTATGGAGGAGATTAAGTGGAAAAATATTAATCTACCTAATCAAGGAGGTATAAGATTAACCTAATTATGAGGTTACAGAGAGAGAGGAAAATAGGTTGATGTTATTGACTGATAAGTCTAAGTAGAAGCTAAAGGTGAAATTGTGAAGGAGCTGAATAGAGTGATGATTGCTTGAAGAAAATTCTGAGAAGATCAGGGATGGAGATGGAAATGAAGGTTAGTCAGTTAATCAACATATGAGTGAAGTGGATCTGTATTTGCAAAGTGAGTTGTATGTTTTTTAGATCAGAACCTACTGTTGGGTATGTGTAGGATCATGGTATACCAAGCTATTGTTACAAAGAAACCCAAATAGGCAAAAACCTCGATAGGAATTGACACCCACTAATATTCTGCACTAGTATTTTATGATCCTTGTTAGAAGATCCTTAACCCTATTAGGAGTCACTTTACAATATATTTAGTATAGTGACCTAGTCAAGGGTCGGACCCTGTTAGGAGTATTTTACAATTAACCTTGTTAGGGGTGAGGATGCACTATCCGAGAGCACACTACTCAAAGGGGTGAAGGCTACAACCTTTTGAATAAGAGATACATACTATATCTGGATCTTGGTGAATTGTGCTTTGATCCACTATCTAAATGAGTTCCAATGTATAGCACAAACTCTTCACTTGGTCACATAGACCTTCTTCTGATGGCTCAACACTTTGCACACTCTGCTCTGCTCTTTCCAATCAACTCTGAACCACACTTAGCAATCACAAATGACTGCCTATAAATATCTTTCCACTAAATGATATAATCAAGTCAGCCTATTAGAACCATCTTGAAATCATATTATACAAACCATAACATAGTCCAATAATAATTCTATCGACTTTACTAAGCACGCAACACAATCTGGGACCTATCCAATATTAATAAATGTAGACGCACGCTACACAATGTTGGCTCTACCAAAGTAACTAAAACTTTCTCCACAAGCTGAATTACATCATGCACTCTTAATCAAACATTACTAACTCTTCTCCAAGAACTAATCCAAGGGCTCATACTGAAATGATAGGCGCAACTCCAGAACCAATATAATCTTTGTCGACTCTTCTGACTAAACATATGAAACTGCTACTATGAATGGTGACTGCATAACTTAATTTCTACTAATCACCAGACTCTGCGTCCATGAATGTAACATCACTAACATGTCTTCATCACATATCAAAAGGCATGAGGCTCCATGATGAATGTACGAACAATCACTCATAGAACACTTCCTGTAACTCTGTCAAGAACACTGCTGACATAAGTTGCTATATAACTATTTGTACTAACAGTTAATCTTTGCACCCATGATATCATGTTGATAACATGTCCATGCAACATATACTCAAATATTACTGCATAAGTCTTCAACACATTCTACTTACCATATGTTGTCATCAATGACAAACATACAGTTAGCACTGGCTTGTTGGAAACTCTCCAACAATCTCTCCCTTTGGCATTGATGGCAACATATGGAATGAAAAACACCACCAACCCAAATGAGAAATTATTTTATAAAATTCTCCATTTCCTCATCAGAAACTCCCCCAAGGATGAGTCCTCCATCTGTTACAATATTCTTCAATATTCTCCATTTCCTCAACTGAAATGCTTTCGTGACTAAATACTACTCCCCCTTAGTATAATACTCCTTTTTTTTTTCATGACTCTATATATTACTCCCCCTTTGACATTAATGGAAAATGGTGCCAAAAATTTTAAGCACTGGTACTACTCCTAAGGTAGAGTAGTCAACCATCCATCAGTCCCTAAGGATTGATGCTCTTTCTTCTTTCTTCTAAGCAGAATCAGGGAAGGGAATTACTCCCAAATTCTCCCTGAGATACTCAAAAGTATCCTTTGGCAAGGGCTTTGTGAATATGTCTACTAGTTGATCTTTAGTACTCACATAGTCCAACTCAACTTCTTTCTCTACTACTTTCTCTCTTAGGAAGTGATACTTGATCTCAATGTGTTTTGTCTTTGCATGCATCACAGGGTTCTTTGACATATTGATAGTGCTAGTGTTATCACAATGTATAACAATAGGATAGTCAATCTGAATTCCAAAATCCTTTATCATTTGCTTTATCCAAACAATTGTAGAACAATTCAAGGCTGCTGCAACATACTCCACTTCTGTTGTTGATTGAGAGATACAATTTTGCTTCTTGCTTGTCCAAGTGACAAGTCTGTCACCAAGAAACACTGCCCCTCCTGATGTACTCTTTCTATCATCAATGCATCCTGCCCAATCTGCATCAGTATATACATGAAGCTCAACATTTTCTAAATTTGGATACCATAGACCATAATCTATAGTGCCTTGCAAGTATCTAAATATCCTTTTTACTGCCATGAGGTGAATTTTTTTAGGCTCTGTTGCAAATCTTCCAACTATGCCAACTACATTGGAAATATCAGGTCTAGTTTAAGTAAGATAAATGAGTTTACCAATCATAGACTTGTACAATGTTATATCTACTACTAGTGAGTCATCTTCTTTTGTAAGCTTGCATCCAATTATCATAGGTGTCCCTACTAGCTTGAAATCATCCATCTTGAATTTATTTAATATCTCTGCACTTTCAATCCCAAAAAGTATTTGATAGGTCCAATCATTCTCATCTCAAATTTGCTCTGCATCTCCTTAGCAAATTCAGCACTAATTTTGTCATTACCTCCAAAGATAATGTCATCAACAAATATAGCTACAAGTAGTAGTCCTTCAGATGTCTCTCTTATGAATAGATTACAATCTGTTGCTCCTTTCTTGAATCCAATTTTAGTTAGATATCCATCAAGTCTCTCATACCATGCTCTAGGGGCTTGCTTAAGTCCATAGAGGGCTTTCTTCAATTTGCATACCATATCAGGTATGTCTGATAGGGTGAATCATTTTGGCTACTCAATGTATACTTCTTCTTTTAGCTCTCCATTCAAGAATGTTGACTTGACATCCATCTGATAGACTTTGAAGTTTTTGACTATTGCATAAGCTAGAAACAACTTAATAGCTTCTAATCTACTCACAGGTGCAAATGTGTCTGAATAATCAATTCCTTCTCTTTGCACATATCCCTTACATACTAACCTTTCTTTATTTCTTACTACTGTACCATCTTCATTCATCTTGTTTCTAAATATCATTTTGTTCTAATCACATTTTTATCACTAGGTATTGGGACCAGTTCCCAAGTGTCATTCTTGATAATTTGATCTAGTTCTTCTTTCATAGCATCATGCCAATATGAATCATTACATGCATCTTCAACACTTAAAGGTTCAATTTGAGATAGTAAACATACCGCCTCATTACTAGCTGAATTCTTTGTTTGTGATCTTGTTAAGATTTTTTCGCTTTGATCTCCAATGATGTCATTATTGGAATGGTTTCTAGATGTAAACTTTGGAACTTTAGGTGATACTATCTCATCTTCCTTCTGAGTTTCTTCTTCACTTATTTCAGGGTCATTGAACAATACATTGATACTTTCAAACATATCTTCAACAAATGTCTCACTAGTGGAGGGTCTAGGTTCATCTTCAGTCATAGGTGAGTAATCATGATATATTTCTTGAACCATAAAATTCTCATCAATCTTAACATGAGCACTTTCAGTGATCTTTTTCAATCTTAAGTTAAAACATCTATAAGCTTTACTTTTAGTAGAGTAACCAAGAAAAATACCTTCATCACTTCTTGGATCAAAATTTCCTACTGCTTCATCCCTCTTGATGTAGCACTTGCTTCCAAAGATTCTAAAGTATTTCACTATGGGAACATTACCAAACCATAGCTCATAAGGTGTCTTGTCTGCACCAGGCCTTAATTGTATTCTATTGATTGTATAGACTATTGCATTGACCGCATCTCTCCAATAGGTGTGTGAAATTTTTCCTTCAATCATGATGGTACGCACTGTATCAAGGATGATCCTATTTCTTCTCTCTACAATCCCATTCTGCTAAGGGGTTCTAGGTGTACTCAACTGTCTCTTCATGCCATGTTCTTTGCAGTATTCATAGAATCTATCAGAGGTGAATTCTCCTCCTCTATCCAACCTTAGACATTTTATCTTAAGTCCAGATTCATTCTCAACCTTAGCTTTGAATATTTTGAACTTCTCAAATGCTTCTGACTTATCTTTCAAAAAAGAAACCCACATCATTCTAGAATAATCATCTACAAAAAATTAAATACCTTTCACCATAGTATGATCTTGTTTGAGGGTGTCCAGATAGGTCTGTATGAATCAAATCTAGCTTGTTCTCTGTTGAATTATGCTTGCTCCTAAATGAATTCCTTACATGCTTTCCCATTACACATTCCCTGCATATAGTATCAATTGGCTTTTCTATGCAAGGTATGTCTCTAACTACCTTAACATTACTGATCTTAACTATGTTATCAAAATTGATATGACATAGTCTTTTGTGACATAGCCAACTATCATCTACTTTAGCAACAAAACAACTTGCTTTTGGATTAAGTTGAGAAACATTACCTTTATTCTTTGATCCTGATGCAATTATTTCTCCTTCCTTGTTGTTAATGATACACTTGTTTCCATTGAACTCCAATCTATAGCCTTTGTCAAGCAACTGTCCAACACTCAGTAGGTTATGTTTCAAACCATCAACATAAAGAACATCATCAATACTATTATTTCCATATAGGGTGATGGCTCCTCTACCAATGATAGGTTTAGCAGTGTTATCTCCAAATCTGACCATGCCTCCTTTGTATCTGTCCAAATGAATAAATCTATCTTTGTCACTTGTCATGTGATGTGAGCAACCATTTTCAATGATCTAGTCTATCCTAATGTCTTCTTGTGAAATCAGTGCTAACTCTTGTGAATTCTTTTCATCTTCAAGAGAAATGAATCCAATATCCTCTTCTTTTGATTCTTCATCTGATACTCCATCTCTAGCAAAGTAGCATTCCTTTGTATAGTTAGGCTTGTAGTTATTCTTGAACTTTTTAACTCTTGTAGGACACTTAGATGCAAAGTGACCAATCTTATTACATGAAAAGCATTTGAATGGTAATTGACCTTCATATTTTCCTTTTCCTTTCTTTTCTCTTTTAGCAATCATAGCAATGAAATTATCTAGGGCTTCTTCTTCTTCATCATCATCAAAATTACAAAGGTGTTCAAGGATTTCTTACCATGGACCGAAGCTTTGAAGGCTATCTCACTTTTAGGCTCTATCTTCAAACTTGATATCTCAAATGTAGCAATCTTGCTGATTAAGGTCTCTCTTTTGAAATTTTCTAAAAATTGCATAGTCTCATCAAGGATGTTTATCTTGTTATGATATTCTAGAGTCAAGGTAGTCATCACTTTATCCATGATGTCTTCTTCTGAGATTTCACCACCATTGTTTCTGATTCCAGCAACTACTTCATTGATTCTTTGGTTGTAGGCTCTTATGTTCTCTTCAGGTAGCATCTCCAAAGTATTGTACTTTTTCTTCCATGTCTTTCTATGGGCATTCTTTTCTTGCTTATCTCCTTCAAACATGTCTTCTAGGTGTTTCCATATCTTGTAGGTTGTGTCTACTTTCTTTATCTCTGAAAACTCACTATCAGATAGGGTGTTGATAAGGGCTTCTTTTGTTATTGCATTCTGATGGAACAAATGCTTCTTCTTGCTAGTAGCATCATCCTTTGCAAGATCTGCTAGAGAGGGGATCTCAACTTCCTTGATAGCCACTTCAAAAAATTCAAAAGCCATGCACTGCAAATGTGTCATCATCTTGTTCTTCCAATCAAGATAATTCTCTCCATCAAACTTAGGACTGTCTTTTCTAAAGAATGTTATCTGATCAACCTCAAGCTATTAAACTTTCTCTCCAAGGCACTTGGCTCTGATACCAATTGTTAGGAATAGTCCCAAGAGATAACTGAGAGGGGGGGGGGGGTGAATGAGTTATCTAAAAGTTTCAATTCTTTATCAAATTAAGTATACTTAAACATAAAGCATAAACACAATGAAAGAACACTTGAACATAACATCAATATTTTGGTTACGGGGAAACCCAAATAGGTAAAAACCCTAGTGGGAATTGACACCCACTAATATTCTACACTAGTGTTTTATGATCCTTGTTAGAAGATCCTTAACCCTGTTAGGAGTTTCTTTACAATATATTTAGTACAGTGACCTAGTCAAGGGTCGTACCCTGTTAGGAGTCTTTTATAATTAACCCTGTTAGGGGTGAGGAATGCACTGTTCGAGAGCACATTGCTCAAAGGGGTGAAGGCTACAACCTTTTGAATAATAGATACACACTATATTTGGATCTTGGTGAACTGTGCTTTGACCTACTATCTAGATTAGTTCCAATGTATAGCACAAACTCTTCACTTGATCACATAGACCTTCTGCTGATGGCTCAACACTTCACACACTTTTCTCTACTCTTTCCAATCAACTCTGAACCACTCTCAGCAATCACAAATGACTTCCTATAAATATCTTTCCACTAAATGATATAATCAAGTCAGCCTATTAGAACCATCTTGAAATCATATTAGACAAACCATAACATACTCTAATAATAATTATGTCGACTCTACTAAGCATGTAATACAGTCTGGGACATGTCCAATATTAATAAATGTAGACACACGCTACACATTGTCGGCTCTACCAAAGTAACTAAAACTTTATCCACAAGTTGAATTACATCATGCGCTCTTAACTGAACATTACTAACTCTTCTCCAAGCACTAATCCAAGGGTGCATACCAAAATGATAGGTACAACTCTAGAACCAGTATAATCTATGTCGGCTCTTCTAACTAAACACATGAAACTGCTACTCGTGAATGGCAACTGCATAGCTTCATTTCTACTGATCATCAGACTCTACGTCCATGAATGTAACATCACTAACATGTCTTCATCACATATCCAAAGGTGCAAGGCTCAATGATGACTATACGAATAGTCACTCACAGAACACTGCTGACACAAGCTGCTATATAACTGTTGTACTAACAGTTAATCTCTATGTCCATGATATCATGTTGATAACATGTCCATGCAACATATAGTCAAAGCTTACTTTATAAGTCTTCAACGCATGCGACTCACCATATTTTGTCATCAATGAGAAACATACAGTCAGCACTGGCTTGCTAGCAAATCTCCAACAGCTATGGCCTTAAATGACAATGAAAAATAAAAAAACTAGGGTTAGTCAACTTGACATAAAAAGTTGAACATATTATTAACCTTATGTGAAAAAGTTGTAAGAATAGAATCTGTAGGAAAGTGAATTTAGTTTCTAAACTACTAGCCCTTGTCTGAAAAGAAATTTATCTAATTGTTCAAAATTTTAGATTTCAATGCAGTAGTACAAAAATTTCAGGGAAAAGATAAAAAGTACGTGTATGTCTAACCACCTTAATCACAAAAATGATGATATGTTTTCCCAAGATTCTAGATATAAGTAGTAGACTCATGCTCAGATGTGACGCATATTTTTGTGTAAGTTTTTTCCAAATAAATAATTAATTATGAATTTTCTACTACAACTTATTCAAAATAAAAACTCTCTCGTGTCTGACCACCTTAACTAATTCTAAACTTTACAAAATTGAAAAAAAAAATTCTTATTGTAGGAAAAGCATAGAATGTGATGCATGTTTTGGATTTTAAAAAGGTTAAATGGTTTGAAAGTTATAGTTGTTTTTCAATCAGTATGTCAATTATGACTTTAAAGATAACTCAATTAAAAAATAAGTAATAATTACTTACTGAACTCAAAATTTGACAGCAATTATATTGATGGAAAGCTAATAATGTCTTTAAGAAACCCTTTTTGTTTCATCAATTTTGGTTGAAAAAAAATTCATCAGCTACATGGTTGAAGTCTCAAGATCAAAACAAATCTGCTAAACATGCCTAATGGGTTGACCATTCACGTTTGGCATTGCCCAAGGCAAATACCAAGCCTAATCGGATATCCGATAAAATTAAATATCTGAAACTTTCAGATATTCGATAATATCGGATATCTAAAATTTCCTGCCTAATTCAACATTTCATTTTGACTAGTTTTTTCAATTTCAAATTACATATTAAATTTTTTTTATGTTAATATTAAATGAGTTGAGTATTTTTTTCAATTTTAAGTTATATATTACATTTTTTTTTATATTAATATTAAATGATAATAGCATAGCATTAGTATTATATGAATTTTTATATTAGTATTGTATTATATTATTATTATTTATTTCTCTATTGTATAATAGTATAATGTTAGTATTAAATATTTATATTATATGTTCAATAATACCTAAGGGGGAGAGAGAGAGAGAGAGAGAGAGCTCCCCTAATTAGGCAACTTGGTAAGGGGTGAGACCTTCGGTGCCTTTTCAGAACCCAAAGTGGATCTAGAAGAGTGCTCTACACCTTTACAAGATCCTACAGCAAACACAAATCCACTATCCTCACTGGAGGATTCAATGTCTTGTACTAGTTTTTTCTCCCCTAGGCTCGGTTGATACTCAGTTCCCTCTTTGACTGAGTTGACTCGATTGATACTCGATACCTTCATTAACCAAGTGGGCTCAGTCGGTTGATCCACCAAGTTATTTTCTGACGCTTGGTAACTCCTACAGTATAGCACCCCCTAATGTCATTGACTTTGTAGTAAGAACCTTTATATTGGGAAGGGGATGGAAAGGTTCCATATTCACTATATGTCTCTTATGGGAGTGATCTCCACACCTTTTATGTTTTGGACAACAACTTCTAGGATTTAGGCCTTCCGGGTGTGTAGCCCTCTAAGTGAGGTTTTAGGGACTTAGTTCCAGGTTCTTACAAAGAGCCTACAAAAATAATTATATATTTGGACACCCTTTATTGAGTTATATCAAACCTCTAGATCGTAAGATCCCAACTAGTATGAAAAATACCTAACAACTCTTGATCCACTAGTCCTAATAGGGCTAATTGGCTCGGTTACTTAAGGAAATATTCACCAGTTGATTTTCCAAGGAAAACCACCAATTGGAATGATTTTAGGAATCCCAAAGAGACAAAAATCCATCATCATTTTTCTTTCATCCACCCCCAAAGTGCTACTATCACTTCACTCTCCCATATTTTGGACCAAGCACATAGAGATGCTTGGCCTAGAGCCTGCAAGAAGACTTCACAAAACAATCCCCTTTCTCCTGCACTCTTGAGGATCTAAAGTACATTGACCCTACTTGCATTTCCCCACTTCGCATGGGAATCCCACTGAGGAAAATAAAGTTAGGGCATTATTTGTTAAAACCCTAATTTAGGAGGGTTTCCTGAAAACCCAGTAAAGAAATTATTCTATCTCTCGACTCTGATCTCCAAACTAACTCAATCCAAATGCATTGGATTCCTAACTCATATTATATTTTGGATTGATCAATATTCTTCTTTTCACTTTCGAACCAATCCGTACACATATTGTTTATAGTCTAGAATGTAGAGAAAATACGGGATTTTTATTGATTGAATGCAAAATTACATGAGTCTATCTTCCACCCACTTGAAAGAGCTATTTGAAGACCTTTCCCAACAAATCCAACCATTTTTCAAAGGTTGTGACTATTGGAAAGTTTTTACAAGTCAGTAGCAACTTTTCAAAAAAGTTATCGAGCAACATTTCTTGCATTTTACAACTTTGTGAAAAATGTTGCATTCTTTCTCCTAATGATCCCATAGGCATAAGCCTTGGATCCTAAGGATACCAAACATTATTAAAATAACCTAAAAGACACCTAGGAAAATCTAGACACCTAAATATACCTTTGGACCATAGTCAAAAACCCATGGTTTATAACCACACCAAGGGTGACTAGGCCTTACAAGTTGGCTTATTAATAAAAGTTTGAAAAATATTTAAAGACCTTGGAAGTATAGGTGTTGTGAAGAGTGGAGGGGGTGCTCTTACACCAAAGAGAGAGAGAGAGAGAGAGATAGTCTGGAAAAATTTGGAAGGGATATTTTGGATATCTGGTAATCTCGGATATCTGATATTTTTGGATATTGGATTCTTTTTACTAGCATTGAAAAGTAAAAAAATTATTCTCTGGGTCCCTACCCAAGAAGCACATTTTTCTATAGAGAATCAGAAGATTGCAGTTGTAGAAGACAAAAATCTACTTTTTCCCCCTTATTGGTTGGAATTTGTCTATTACCAAAGGTTTTTGCATCACCTTTTTGGTCTCACTATGTGGAGTAGTGTTAAAAATAGGGAATACTGAGAGGGTGGGGGGTGGGGGGGGGGGGGGTGAATTAGTATTCTAAAAACTTTTACTTTTGCCCAATTATGGATATAATAGATTAACTTGATACATGCATAACATAGTAAACTAAAGAATATGCATAACAGTAAAGCAAATGAACTCATAACACATTATTTGTTCTTGAGGAAACCCTGGCCAAGGGAAAACCCCAGTGGGGATGGTACCCACAAAGATCCACTAATCAAAAGTATCATGTTAAGGATGTTGACCCTATTAGGATCCTATTACATTCATATAGTGTCTCAGTCTTGATTAAGGGACTTTAGGCCTTGTTAGAAGCCTCAACCCTACTAGGAGTTGGTAGTACAAAATATGATTACTAGATGAGCCCACTGCCCAAACAAGTAATGTACAATGACTACTAATTACAAAATATGGCAAGGTACATAACCTTATACTACTTTCTTTCTTTCACAACTTCACATCAATATCTCTTCGCTATATGTTTGCTATACCATCTATATCATTACAATTGCTTGTGTATATTCCGCATTTACAAATACCTCATATTTATACAAGTTATTAAGACTAATAAATCTTACAGTTGGCTTAACAAAAGCATTATAAAAAATACATATTTACCCAAGGTTTAACATCTAGTATGTCATCCCTTCATATTGTTAAGACATTATTTTGATAAACAAAATAATCCCTTAACTCTTTACCAATTATGTCTTCATATACTATCATGACGACTTAACACTATCTTTGGTACAATTGTCATAACTTCTTCTGTACATGTTGTATTGACTTGCACTCTCAGGTGAGTCTTCTATAGTCATCATAGTATCTATGTTTAAGTGTGCAAGCACTAAAGTTACTCGAATCATCATCACTAATCAAAACTGTCTCCGGGTACATTGGAAAAACATTATCTCATACTTAGACAATTTTGCTTTGCGCTCTATCATACTTTCTCTCTGTCATAAATGACCTTCATGTAGATCATATGTTTCCATAATGACAACATATAAGTATCTAACTCAGCCAACTTTCCAACAATCTCCCTCTTTGTCATTGGCGGCAACATATGAGAAAATTGGCTAAGTCATAACACTTCAAAAAAAAAAAAAACTCAAAATTGTGGCCATAACAAAAATATATATCCACTGTCCTTATAACTCCATATATCTTAACTATATCCTATACTCCCCCTAAGAATATACATTCTTATCATATATAACAATTTTCTGCTAAATATCTCTCCCCCTTTGACAACAATGACAAAAAAGGGTGCCAAAACTGTGCTCAAACAAAAATGTGTATACCTTGATTCAATATTGTAGAGCCGGTAGGCTTGCAACACAATCTACAAAATTTATATTAATGATCTCTATCCCCTTCTCCCATGCCTTCTTAATGGTGTCTACAACAGTGAGTAGTGCACACAATCCATAAGATGCTATTTCACAGGCTTGAAGGTTTGCAAAACTAAACTTCTGAAAAGATGTCTTTGATGAAAGACATTCTTCCAATTGTCCTTCAACAATGCTTAACTTAATGGAAATATGCTCTCTTAGAAGAGTGAATCTTTTCAGTTTCCTATCCTTGTCATCAAATAGAATCCTTATTTCATCATTAATCCTACTGATTCTCTTCTCAACATCCAATATCTTCACATTGGGGCTGGCTAGAAGATTTACCTCTGTCTGAATCTCTACTTCTGTGTCTTTAATCTTCTGATTTTCTTCTGATACAAGATTCTCAAATTTTGTACACTGAATGTACAAAATTTTACCTCTGTCCAAGTTCCTTCTCAAGTCTTTTATATAGATATCCAAGCTATTGATGTCATTCCTGATATTCTGGCTTATGTCTAGAAGTAATTTGGCCTCATAGGCTGCTTGTGCCTTCACTTTAGCTATGTCAGATAAGTTAGTAAACTCATCATCAAATACATTCATAATTTTCTTATCTCTTTCAAGTGGGTCTACCTCTATTATCTGTGTAGTCACAATGCTTTGCAACTTCTTTGTTATTTCCTTCAGTGTTCCTTTAAGGCTTTTCACCTTCTTATTCTTCCCAATTATCTTGTTTAGAGATGTGATCAATTCCATATGATCATCATCATCAACTTATTTTCAAAAAATTTCAAATATAGATCCAAACTATTATTTCTTTGTAGTCTTAGGTGTAAGACTGATTTCTTCTTGACTAGGGGCTTCTACTTATTTCTCTGTTTCCTTTTCTTCTTCAATCCTTGAATCTATCTTCTCTTCTTTTTTGGCACTGTCCTGCTCTTCAAAAACCAAATTGTCAACAATGTTTTCAAGATTCTTGAAAGGGTTATCATCACTGTCTAAAGTAATCTTAGTTCCTTCCACATGCATTGACTCATCTTCAATGTTTATAGCTGGTGGAGAGGGAATTCTTTGATGTTTAGCTTCCTTATCTTGCTTCATTTGTCATGCTGCACTAGAGTGTCTTTCAACATTAGATGTCATTACTTTGACTATTGCTTGCTCAGTTTCTCTGTTGATCTCTTCATAATTTCCTCCCATAATCTAAATGGTTCTTTTCTTTGTTCTCATATGGTTGTTCAGTTCTTTCATGATATCCTTGAAATGTTCTTCATCTTTAACATCACATTATTTTATTACAAGATTTTCTCTGATCTTATTGTCTTCTTTTGTTGCTCTTTTCTTCCTGTTCACTAATTTCTCATATAAATCATCAAAATTGTGTCAAACTTCTTATTAGATTGTATCATGTGTTTCACAACTGCATTTTCAAGATTTAGTCTATCTAAATAGTCATAAAGGTCATAATAATTGTTCATCTTAGAAAAGTCTCCATCTTGTATGATTTATTCATTCACTTTTTCAATCTTAGGTTTCCATGTTTTCTTTTTCACTGGGGTTTCTTGATCATCTTTTATTTCTACTATCTTCCTCTATACTAGTGGTACTAATGTTTTCTGCATTTTGCTTGGTCTAGTAGCAATTTCTTTTATTCTTTTACCAGTTGTAGATGAGGACAATCTTGTGGATTTCCTAACTTCTTGATCTTTCTCAACTTCCTCCACTTTTACCTTAAACTGAATGTCTTTTGGCTATTTTGCAACTGATGAAAGGGGTGGAACAGACAAAATTTCCTTTTGTCCTATGCCTCTGATGGCTATTGTTGTCTACTTAGCAATTACAAATTCTTGTTCTGTCATCCTTGAGTCCTTTAGAATCTTCTTTATTATACTATCCACTCTCTTCTTAGATTGTTTCTCTTCTAAGATAGACTTTGCGGAGTTGAAGTTCTCCTCAAAAGTCCCAAATCTATTATTGTTAATATCCAACTTTGCCTTAAGCAATCTTCTCACATAATCTTTTGCTTCAGCTTCTGAAATTTCATAGCCAAGAGGGTCTATGAATTCTACTCTAGGTTCTACTACTTCAATGAATGTAAAGTCAGTATCAACCATGAAACATATCTCATTCTTATATTTCTTGTTGCCACTAGGGATTGCACCCGAGTATGGCTAAGTGTAGAACCTAGCAATCCCGTGAAACATGGGACTATTCTTAGGCTATGGGTAACCTATTCTAGAATAGACCTCCAGATTAGGAGCCGGCTTCCCCTTGAATCACCTGAAACTGAACTGAACTTTGAAGGAAAAGGGAGAGAGAGTGCATGAAACTAAAAACTAATCTAGGTGATTCACCAAACTTGATAGATCCACAGATTGAAATAAAAGCTCACAATGATACTTAGAAAAACTAGGTAACTCACAACTTGACCCCATCTGCCTTGACAATTCTTGAAATAAAGAGGTATTTGTATTAAAAGAGGGAAAAAAACTCCCACAACTTAAAACCAAATATACATAGATTATAACAATAACTGTAAAACACCTTCCTAAGAATTCAACTTGAAAAAACATGCAAAGTAAAGGATGGAAAGATCACAATAACTTTAACATGAATTCAAATAGGAAAACTCAAAAAATAACAAGGATGAGAAGGAATATTGTATTATCTTCAATGAAAGGAGCCAAAACATCAATCTGCTTCTCAAGAGCTACAACATTCACCTCCAAGAAAGAGGGAAAGAAGAACTAGCCTTAATCACCAAAGGTGAGAGGTATAAAAATAAAACCTATCTGCATCTGAATCATGACCCACACCTCCTAAAGATAGAAAATAACTACATATAGGGTCATAAAAGCCTCCTTAACTCGGATGCCCAATTCTCAAGATTCTCGGGGGGGCGAGGAAAGTGGGTTGCTTAAAATAGATGGTCAAAGGAAAGACTAACCTACCCACTAAGTCATGCTCTCTAAATGATATTTGACAATGGTTTATAACAACACCACTTGTCAATATCTACAATAATATTCTTGCAATGACTTTACATTTAAAATTTTTTCTATCCCTATGCCAAACTAGAGTGTGGATTTAATCATGTATTAAAATAGTTCTCAATCCAATCCAAGATAGGGGAAAACATATTTTAAACATTTTCATCTTTTACAAATCCATCTATTACATAATTTTTCTTGAAGAGATAGGCCCCCCTCCTATGCCAAAAATATGTGGTTTTTAATATATTTTAAAAAAGGTCTCAACCCAATATGAAAAAAAGGGGGAAACAATTTTTAAAACATTTACATCTTAATAAAAAAAAAACCACATATCACAAAGGCGCTCAAAATAAAAATAATGAAACTCAACCCTAGAAGGGGAGAAATGATATTAATTCATTATTCATGCCAAAACCCTTCTTTGAAAATGAGGAAGCTGCTAGCACTCCACCTTCCCCATTCAGCAACTGGCAAGTTGCTATCTTCACTGGTAGCTCACTGGGCTTGGAATTGGAAACAATAGTCTTTCTCCTTCGTGGCATTGATATCTTGAGGTAGGCACTACACTCGGCATCTTACTCTGCATTTTCATATGGCTTTGATGTTTTACACTTTGCACAAAGGTTCATCCTTTCATTTGCATTTGATTTTGATGTCTATTGTCATGGCTTCACATTTGAAATGTATGCTATCTATTGATATGTGTAATAGCTAGGGCATAGTTATCTCTTACCCTCTACATTTTATGGCATTGATTTCAACCTTGTTATTTGTATTTGGGGCACTGAGTTACTGTCACAAAAAGGCCCAATGACCTATGGGTAGGGCGCTACTATTATTTTTGTTTCACTATTACTGTTTACAACTATTTCCTTTATGCATAGCTCGTTTGGTAGCTAGGGCACGATACTTGCTGTTATAAGGAAAAAAAACGTGCCATAAACATTGTGTTTTGGTTGCTCTTTGAAATAATGTTGGTCCTTTATTATCTGATGATGGCATTGCATCTCTATTTTTATATTCCATCTGTATTGAAAGCAAGGGCACTATTATTGAATACTCCATGTTAAAAGTGACGGCACATTCACTGTTGTTCATGTTCTAACCTGTACGGCCCCTGCCCTACCTAGGGCATACATCTTTTAACTTCACTATTTCCTCTATTGAATTGATCATTGACTATTGCTTATGTATAGATAACCCGCGGGCCCTGTTATGCTTGTTATATAGTTTGTTTCAGGCTATCTCACGGGTTGCCATTGTGACTGTCTTGACATCCTTTGCACCCTGTGGTGTTTGATCAAACCCTGAACTATTTTTTCCCTCCATTCATGTTGTCAATGCTTTTAGTTATCAACCGGTTGTGGAGGCTCGTAGGTCTCTGCTTTTATGTAGCCCATGTCTCATTTAACATACTGACCACTCTCCTATTAACTTGGGTATCATGTCAATTGGTATCATGCTACAGATTGGTGCCATTGTTTGTAGCATTTATTGCTTCTGCTTCATGGGGCTGCGAACCTTAGAATGGGTATCTTAAACATTGATGTCATAACAATGATTCAATATGGCTTTGTTCTTCTGCTACCTTGCTGTATATTTACCTTTTATTGCTTATGGAGGCATTGAGATGCTTACTATCGTGAAGGACTGGTGTACTGTTTTGATGTTTGAATTGGGGCATTGCTATTGATAATGCTTTGTCTTTCCATGTGACCCGTGAATTGGCATCTCTATTCACCGTGATTGTAACAACATCCTTCCTTGATGCTTGATCACTATTTCATTTCATGCTTTGAACCCGTGAGTTTATGCTGTTGTTGCCAAATGTTGAAATGCCTACTGAAAAATGTTTATTGGATAAAAAGACCGGTACGAGAACTATAGTATCAATGCTAATGTTGTTTATCCACCTCCATTGAAGCATTGTTATATGCTGCCTCTCCATGGTGTGCTCATTGGATAAAAGAACCGGCATCCTCATTGCTTGCATAAGGCTGCGAGCCTACTTAGGGATCACTGCTATATGTTATGGCATTTGCTTTTGAGTTAGGGCACTGCTAACTATTTCAACAGCCCAATAAGCTTGGGCATTAATATTTGATTGTACCATTGTTTCCATGAGTTCATTTCATCATTGATGTTTGTTGGATTTGATAGCATCATGTAGAGATTCTACTTACTCCATTAGGTGTTGATATTTATTGGGCTTGTGCTCATTTTATGTTGCATGAATACCTATGGTGGTGCCATCTCTATTGTATGCGTGCATATTTGAATATCATAGCAATGATGATACTATGTGGATTGTACATCTTCTATATGAAATAGGCCCTCTATATTTGGTCTAGTGAAATGCAATTAATGTTGGTGCCCACACATATGTTCCTTGCTGAAATGATGTTTTCTCTGGCATCAAGTATTTTGGTTTGGGATTCCATGACAATGTTGAGTCCTTTTACTATTGGCTCATAATGCAAATTGATTATGTTCATACTATGATGTCAATGTATTGAGTTTATCTTTGAAGCACCTTTATGTTGTACTTCACTAAACATATGGATTTATGTACCTTTAACATGCTGATGATGAATGATTCCTGGATCTACCAGTGCCCTATTTTGACCATGCTATTTTGATTTTTCTTTGTGATCCATGAGTGTTCCACTAACACTGCTCACTTATTGAGTGCCCCCCACATGATTCAGTGCCTCTCCTTGAGACAGTTAGGGTTCTTAGAAACTCTGTGGGAATAGAGCTTCTGACAACCCTCACTGGTTCAGTGTAGGGTACTAGGAGACTCAATACTAATCATGGGTGTTGTAACCTATATCTGCACATGGAACAAACACATTAGTGAAAACATGGTGTCATCTATTCTGGTAGCTCCTTCTATGCACATCCCCTGAGCACAGCCTGTGAATAGAGGAGTATAGATGAGTTCACGTATGCATGCTTGTAGGTAGGTACTATGATACCAGGCATTGTTTAGATCTGAAGGATCTAACCTACTTCTCTTCTCTTATCTATAGGTTCAAGATCACATGAGCACACCGGGCACACCATGGAGATAGACTCAATACCAGGCAATGTCTGGTACCCCTGTAACTTATATTCATTGTATATGTATATTTGCACTCATTTATGCAATTTTAGCAATGGCTATGCTCACGACATGTGTGAGCTCAGATAAATGTTTCCTTTTCAGTTCTTTCCTTCTGTACAACATACTTAACATTTATATATGCTCATGCAATCTTAGATGAAATAATTTATCTCTTTCCCTTTCATGTACTTTGCAATGAAATGAACACAAATCTTAAGCAAGACCACTAAATAACACAAACTAGGGTACTGTAGCTCATCTAGTAACTAGGCCTCCAAAGGTGTGTAAAAATATGACAACATTCTGGTGACCTCTATGGAGTGCTTGCCTGCTAAGCATCTTGACTAGCTGCCTTATAGATACATTGGGCACAGAGTCATAAGCCATAGAACTGAACTTGCCTCCCAACTAAACAACTTCCTTCTCTCCAACAAAACTAGACCAACTACCTGAGAAGACTGCTCAGGCTTATTACTAACAAAACCCAACTGAGAACTGAACTAAAAACAACACTGAAAGCAACCTATGCCTAGGCACTTAGGAAACATAGAAACTGAAAACTCCTATCCTACCCTACTCTAACTAGTCTCAGCAAACTGGTTAAACAAATCCATTAACTAGATTGTTGAAATAGCTTCCCATTCTCCTCAAAATATTATACTTTTCATATTTGATGCCAACAAAGAGAACATGGAACACAAAAATGTACTGAACTATCTGGCATACCAACCTTTGAATTCAGTGGACCAGACTACTAACCTCAATTAGATCATAGGTGTTGTCCTCCCAGGGAGTCTGATAAGGTTGAATAAGCTCCTGGTCACCAAGGAGTGGACTCTCAATATCACCCTCCAATGAGTCCTTGAGTATGCATATCTTGCTTGACCCCATCTGTGCCAGGTATCTAATAGGAAACCCCTTGGAGAGTGTAAAACTAGGCTTCTCCTACTTCTCAGTATGCATCTTATGAATATATTCAGCATGCTGATCAAAATCCTGCCCCTCCATGATAGTCTGCCATACCATTTCTTCTTTTGTAGTTAGAGGATCATCCTCTTCATCAGTTGGAACAGTCAACAACTCATCAAAGCCATCCAACCACCTCAAGTCCTTGACCATAACTGGCCCCTCCTCGTAATCCAGGAACAAGACTCCTTAGATTCATCCACCACTTTATTGCAAAAAGGCCCAGATTCTATCACTGGTACAACATTAACCTCCTGAAACATAATATTTTCTTCAAGAACATGCAAGCCATTATCTTTCTCAGTAAGATAGAGAACATCAACAAGAGTGGAGCAGAAAGCATCAATTATCAAATCAAAATCAGCTTGTTGTTCTAAGTTAACAGCAACTATATCATTTTCCTTATCATAATCAGAGAGCTTAACTAGTAAATCTTGTACTATTTCCTCTTTCTCAAAGTAAGAAAGCATTTCTTCAAACAAATCAGCTAGACTCTCACCTTCTTTGTTGTCTTTCTTATCCTTATCTGGCTGCTCTAACCCATCATCATATGATAAATCTACTTGCTCCTTATCTTCATCATGAAAGACATCCAAAGGACAAAATTCATTCTCTTCCTGACGGCCTAAAATCTCATGAGGTGTAGTGGGATCTTTAGGAATTGGATCATAAGGCTTTATCTGTTGCAAGACAGGCTCACTATCATTTAGTAAGTCAAACGTCATAGGTGTTTCTTCCATAGGAGTAGGATGAAGTGGTTGGAAATCTGAGATAGGGTCATGAATAGGCTCTAAACATGCATGGGGGTCAGGGTCCTATTGAATAAGATTTTGAACTGAAGGAGAAATCCTAAAGCTTGGGATTTCAATAGGAGTGCTAGTGGACTTACCGGACAAAAAGCTTGGGATTTGAACCTTGTCAGTTTCTTGTCTGGCCGGCAAAGCTTCTAGGTTCTCTTCAGCAGCATGGGGCATCTTCTTCTGGATCTCCCCCTTAAAAAGAGTTGGCATCTCCCAACCTGGATACATAGTCCATGAGGGTCTCCAAGACTGCATTAAATCCTTATTGTCTTCTGGTGGATCTGGTGAGATTTATTGCATTGGGGCAAGAGTGGCTTCTTGATCTCCTTGCTTTCGCACTCCCTCCAATAGGCTCTTAATCAATTGATCCCTTTCTGCAATCTTCTTGGCCAGTGTCTCTCGTTCATGATCATGGAATTCATCATTTTGTTCCAACTCTTTTCGGAGATCCTTCTCAATTTTTGTAGATGTAAGATAGCCGGCCTTTATTAATTCTTGATATTCTTCAATCTTTTCTTCGAGGATCTTCTCTTGTTGGTTCTTCTCTTCAAGGGTCTCTTCAGCACCTTCTATCTAGCTCTCAAGCTGCCTTGAGAAAGTCACCACCTCCATGTACTGCCTTGAGAGCTCCTCTTTTTGAGACTTTTTCTCCACATAATCTTTCATAAAAGAGCTCATTTCCTCCAGAAAAACTGCCAACAAAGAGGATATGGAGCTTGAATCTAAGGTGGTATGGGGCTGATTTTGGGGATTGCAATGGTGTCCCTCATAGGGTGGTTCATAGGAGTGCTGCCAGGATGCTTGATGCTGGGTGGGAGGGTATGGTGGTGCATGCTAGTAACTCATTGTTTGTGAGCCATTTTGATTGTATACTACTGCTTGGCCAACTTGATATGGAATGAATGCTGGAACATGGGTAGGTTTCTCATGATATGAGGGGTGATAGGGATAATACACATTAGGTATTGACATGCTTGCTCATCAAATGAGCTGGTAAAAAGAAACTTCTAAAACTTATCAGCACTTGAACTGCTTAAACCAGTAGATTTTTCTAAGAGTCACCATGGTGCTTGAAACAAACCACCTCTTAAAGGCTGATTGCACTGAGGATCACACCAAAATCCTAGTGAATAATGGCAAACAAAGTTGTCCCACTGGGCATGCCAAAAACTGTTGTCACTAGGGATTGCACCCGAGTATGGTTAAGTGTAGAACCTAGCAATCCCATGAAACATGGGACTATTCTCAGGCTATGGGTAACCTATTCAAGAATAGACCTCTAGATTAGGGGTTGGCTTCCCCTTGAATCACCTAAAACTAAACTGAACTTTGAAGGAAAAGGGAGAGAGAGTGCATGAAACTAAAAACTAATCTAGGTGATTCACTGAACTTGATAGATCCACAGATTGAAATAAAAGCTCACAATGATACTTAGAAAAACTAGGTAACTCACAACTTGACCCCGTCTACCTTGAAAATTCTTGAAATAAAGAGGTATTTGTATTAAAAGAGGGGAAAAAACTCCCACAACTTAAAACCAAATATACATAGATTATAACAATAACTGTAAAACATCTTCCTAAGCATTCAACTTGAACAGACATGCAAAGTAAAGGATGGCAAGATCACAATAACTTTAACATGAATTCAAATAGGAAAACTCAAAAAATAACAAGGATGAGAAGGAATACTGTATTATCTTCAATGAAAGGAGCCAAAACATCAATATGCTTCTCAAGAGCTACAACATTCACCTCCAAGAAAGAGGGAAAGAAGAACTAGCCTTAATCACCAAAGGTGAGAGGTATAAAAAGAAAACCTATCTTCATCTACATCATGATCCTCACCTCCTAAAGATAGAAAATAACTGCATGTAGGGTCATAAAAGCCTCCTTAACTCGGATGCCCAATTCTTGAGATTCTAGGGGTTGCGAGGAAAGTGGGGTGCTTAAAATAGATGGTCAAAGGAAAGACTAACCTACCCACTAAGTCATGCTCTCTAAATGATATTTGACAATGGTTTATAACAACACCACTTGTCAATATCTACAATAATATTCTTGCAATGACTTTACATTTAAAAAATTTTCTATCCCTATGCCAAACTAGAGCATGGATTTAATCATGTATTAAAATAGTTCTCAACCCAATCCAAGATAGGGGAAAACATATTTTAAACATTTTCATCTTTTACAAATCCATCTATTACATAATTGTTCTTGAAGAGATAGGCCCCCCTCCTATGCCAAAAATATGTGGTTTTTAATATATTTTAAAAAAGGTCTCAACCCAATATGAAAAAAAAGGGGAAACAATTTTTAAAACATTTACATCTTAATAAAAAAAAACCACATATCACAAAGGCGCTCAAAATAAGAACAATGAAACTCAACCCTAGAAGGGGAGAAATGATATTAATTCATTATTCATGCCAAAACCCTTCTTTGAAAATGAGGAAGCCGCTGGCACTCCACCTTCCCCATTCGGCAACTGGCAAGTTGCTATCTTCACTGGTAGCTCACTGGGCTTGGAATTGGAAACAATAGTCTTTCTCCTTCATGGCATAGATATCTTGAGGTAAGCACTACACTCAGCATCTTACTCTACATTTTCATATGGCTTTGATGTTTTACACTTTGCACAAAGGTTCATCCTTTCATCTGCATTTGATTTTGATGTCTATTGTCATGGCTTCACATTTGAAATGTATGCTATTTGCTGATATGTGTAATAGCTAGGGCACAGTTATCTCTTACCCTCTACATTTTATGGCATTGATTTCAACCTTGTTATCTGTATTTGGAGCACTGAGTTACTGTCATAGAAAGGCCCAATGACCTATGGGTAGGGTGCTGTTGTTATTTGTGTTTCACTGTTACTGTTTACAGCTATTTCCTTTATGCACAACCCGTTTGGTAGCTAGGGCATGATACTTGTTGTTACAAGGAAAAAAAATGTGCCATAAACATTGTGTTTTGGTTTCTCTTTGAAATAATGTTGGTCCTTTATTATCTGATGAGGGCATTGCATCTCTATTTTTATATTCCATCTGTATTGAAAGCAAGGGCACTGTTATTGAATACTCCATGTTAAAAGTGAGGGCATGTTCACTGTTGTTCATGTTCTAACCTATACAGTCCATGCCCTACCTAGGGCATACATCTTTTAACTTCATTGTTTCCTCTATTGAATTGATCGTTGATTGTTGCTTATGTATAGATAACCCGCGGGCTCTGTTATGCTTGTTGTATAGTTTGTTTCATGCTATCTCGTGGGTTGCCATTGTGATTGTCTTGACATCCTTTGCGCCCTGTGGTGTTTGATCAAACTGTGAACTATTTTTTCCCTCCATTCATGTTGTCAATGCTTTTAGTTATCGACTGGTTGTGGAGGCTCGTAGGTCTCTGCTTTTATGTAGCCCGTGCCTCAGTTAACATACCAGCTGCTCTCCTATTAACTTGGGTATCATGTCAATTGGTATCATGCTACAGATTGGCACCATTGTTTGTAGCATTTATTGCCTCTACTTCATGGGGCTGTGAACCTTAGAACGGGTATCTTAAACATTGATGTCATAGAAATGATTCAATATGGCTTTGTTCTTCTGCTACCTCATTGTATATTTACCTTTTATTGCTTATGGAGGCATTAAGATGCTTACTGTCATGAAGGACTGGTGTACTATTTTGATGTTTGAATTGGGGCATTTCTGTTGATAATGCTTTGTCTTTCCATGTGGCCTGCAAACTGGCATCTCTATTCACCGTGACTGTACCAACATCCTTCCTTGATGCTTGATCACTATTTCATTTCATGCTTCGAACCTGTGAGTTTATGCTGTTGTTTCCAAATGTTGAAATGCCTACTAAAAAATGTTTATTGGATAAAAAGACCGATACGAGGGCTGTACTATCAATGCTAATGTTATTTATCCACCTCCATTGAAGCACTGTTATATGCTGGCTCTCCATGGTGCACCCATTTGATAAAAGAGTCGGCATCCTCATTGCTTGCATAAGGCCGTGAGCCTACTTAGGCATCACTGCTATATGTTATGGCATTTTCTTTTGAGTTAGGGCACTACTAATTGTTTCAACAGCTTGATAAGCTTGGACATTAATATTTGATTGTACCACTGTCACCATGAGTTTATTTCACCATTGATGTTTGTTGGATTTGATAGCATCATGTAGAGATTCTGCTTACTCCATTGGCTATTGATATTTATTGGGTTTGTGCTCATTTTCTATTGCATGAATACCTATGGTGGTGCCATCTCTATTGTATGTGTGCATATTGGAATATTATAGCAATGATGATACTATGTGGATTGTACATCTTCTGTATGAAACAAGCCCTTTGTATTTGATCTAGTGAAATGCAATTAGTGTTGGTGCCCACACATATGTGCCCTACTGAAATGATGTTTGCTTTGGCATCAAGTATTTTTGTTTGGGATGCCATGACAATGTTGAGACCTTTTACTATTGGCTCATACAGATTGATTATGTTCATGCTATGATGTCAATGTATTGAGTTTAGCTTTGAAGCACCTTTATGTTGTACTTCACTGAACATATGGATTTATGTACCTTTAACACGTTGATGATGAATGCTTCTTGGATCTACCAGTGCCCTATTTTGACCATGCTATTTTGATTTTTCTTTGTGATCCATGAGTGTTCCACTGACACTGCTCACTTACTGAGTGCCCCCCACATGATTCAATGCCTCTCCTTGAGATGGTTAGGGTTCCTAGAAACTCTATGGGAATAGAGCTTCTGAAAACCCTCACCGGTTCAGTGTAGGGTACTAGGAGACTCAATACTAATCATGGGTGTTGTAACCTGTATCTACACATGGAACAAACACATTAGTGAAAACATGGTGTCATCTATTCTGGTAGCTCCTTCTATGCACATGCCCTGAGCACAACCCGTGAACAGAGGTGTATAGATGAGTGCACGTATGCATGCTTGTAGGTAGGTACTGTGATACTAGGCATTGTTTAGATCTGAAGGATCTAACCTACTTCTCTTCTCTTATCTGTAGGTTCAAGATCACAAGAGCACACCAGGCACACTATGGAGATAGACTCAATACTAGGCAATGTCTGGTACCCATGTACCTTATATTCATTGTATATGTATATTTTCACTCATTTATGCAATTCTAGCAATGGCTATGCTCACGACATGTGTGAGCTTAGATAAATGTTTCCTTTTCATTTCCTTCCTTCTGTACAACATACTTAACATTGATATATGCACATGTAATCTTAGATGCAATAATTTATCTCTTTCCCTTTCATGTACTTTGCAATGAAATGAACACAAATCTTAAGCAAGACCACTAAATAACACAAACTAGGGTACTGAAGCTCATCTAGTAACTAGGCCTCCAAAGGTGTGTAAAAATATGACAACATTTCTCAACTAAAGACTTTGGAATCCTTGATCTATTTTTCATTAAATTTTGAAATATTTTGATTACCAATACTGCACTCTCATTGGCCTTGTCAATAAGATGTCTCCTAAATACTGTGTTTATCCTTTCCATTGTGGTCTTTCCATCATTCCAATCATCACCAATTGTAAATGGAAATCTTCTTAACAAATGAAAAAACATATAAGTGATCAATGATGAGAATCTAATCTGGGAGTTCTTGGTCTTCTTTATCTTCTCCAAGTTCTCAAATAACTGAATTCTCAAAATTTCACATATGTCAACTTAAACTTTGTGAACACACATTAAGTAGGCTACATGTATCATTCCTACTGCCATGTCATCTTCTCTAGAGTTAGCACAAAACTTAACTGTAAGGATCTTGTACAAATATCTAACATCATCCTATTGTATCTTGCTAATCACTATGCCTCTGCCATTGTAAGATGATTTTGTGTTGTCTAATACTATTTTTCTCATTTTCTTCTCATTCAATGGAATGAATCTAGTTTTAGATAAACCAATTACTTCATGAATTAGGTCAGCTGTGATATCTATCACTCTGTCATCTAACCAAAACTTTCCATTGTGAATTCTGCTCAGGATTATCTTAGTACATTCTTCATCATCAAACTCATACTGTAAGGAATACTTTATGATTTTATTATCTTTCAAGTGTTCAAACCCTACTTTCAATTACATATCTTGATTGTAAAGCTTTTCATATTCTTTGGTAAAATCACTATCACTGAGGGTTTCAAGCTTGCATCCCAAATAACTTCTAACATTCTCTAAGTGTAGAACTTCATCTAGTACGAATGATAAAGCTAATTTAGGGTCTTCCTCCAAGGGTTCTAGTGGTTCCATTTTGATCTTAGGTCTATTCTTATCTCTTACATTATGAATCAATGAAACATCCATGACTACTACAAATTATTTAACCAATTTATAGATATGCTTAGTATAATACCTCGATTCTATGATTTAGGGCTTGCATAGATTCGGCACAAAAATCCTTCACCAAATCCTTACAAACTACTTTCAATCACTACTCTTTGATCTCCTTAGCACTTGTATTCATCTTAATGATCAAATAATACCGATCATAACCTTTTAACCTTCAATTTGACAAAAATCTGACATCACATTCAATTCCTTTGCCGCTTCTTTCCAAAAAGTTATTTCTGCTTACCTGCAAAACTTAAAACTTCTTGCCATCTTGCATAACACAATATTATCCTATGCGCTCTTAACCATAGCATCAATACATCATATACATTAACTACGCAAGACTTAATTTATCCTATACTAGCTTCTATACTATCCTAAGTTCCTATTCTACTGTATTTTTCATGAATTAAGTACTTTGAGATGGATTAGGTAGAGATTCACTCTTACCATTAGATACTTCACCTTTCTGATTACCTTCAGTGCTGAATATATCTCTTTGATCCATGGCTTTAGCAAACTTCACTTCTTTTGAATTACTACAACATCCTCTTTGATTGTTACTTTCATTTTCATTTCTCCTTGCATGACTTCTAGGGTTAGGGTTAGGATGAGAAACCCTATTATTCATTCTACAAAACCTTGTTGTATGTCCAATCATGTTACATATCTAAAAAACTATTCCATTGTTTCCATATCTTGGTCTTGACTAATTGATTTGTGATCTGCAATTTTTGGCAATGTGTCCAACTTTGTTGCATCTATAACATACTACTCCATTTCTCCTATTCATATCTTTAGTAGGTCTCTTATCTACATGGTTAGTATTTCTAAACATTCTACTACTATTATTATTCTCAACAAATTTAGGTTTTCTACATTCAATAGCTCTATGTCCAAAACCATGACAATTATAACAATAACCATTAAGAGGTTTAAATTGCTTACCAGTACAATCTTTCTTCATATGACCAAAAGTATTACAAGCAAAGCATCTACCTTTAAATTCTCTTTGCATTCCTTTAGGTGACTCTTCTTATTTAGGTGGTTCTTTAGGTGTATCTTCAGATTTGTCAACTTCATCAAATTTGTTTTCTTCTATGCTTTCAAATATTTTCAGATCTGGTTCCTTGCTCTCTTTACTCACTTTAGATGAGTTAAATCCAAGACCAGTTTTATCATAGAATGGATTTTGATAAGACAATTGTTCATTAATCTTATCACTTGTTGAATATAGTCTCTCAAGTTGTTGCTTAGATTGAGTCAGTTCACCTTTCACAATTGTATTGTACTTCTCAAGTTCAACATACTACAATTTGGTTTTCTCAAGTTCAGATGTCACTTCACAAAGTTTAGATTTCAGATCTTCTTTCTCAGATTTCAAATTTTCATTCTCAAATTTTAGATTTGTTTCATTCTTTCTATTTCCATCTTTCAAACTCAACTTTAGATGTACTAACTTCAGTTCATGTTTAAGGATCTCATTTCCTTTTTCCAGGTTGTGATCACAATCTTCAATTTGAATTGTAGATTCCTTTTCTCATTTCAGATCTTCCAACTTGTTTTTCATTTTCTCAATGAGGTTCTTTGCATCATCATATTTTCCTTTTAGAGTGTCTCTTTCTTCAGTAAGCATATCAATATGTTCAAGAGCTTCATTAAGATTCTTCTGTAGCTGATCCATATCCATAGAGATCTTACTCAAGCTGCTAGGCTTTTCTTGAATGATTCTTTTCCGAGTAACTAAGCTCTGATACCAATTGTTAGAAATAGGGAATACTGAGAGGGGGGGGGGGGGGTTGAATCAGTATTCTACAAACTTTTACTTATGCCCAATTATGGATATAACAAATTAACTTGATACATGCATAACATAGTAAACTAAAGAATATACATAACAATAAATCAAATGAACTCATAACACATTATTTGTTCTCAATGAAACCCTGGCCAAGGAAAAAACCTAGTGGGGATGGTACCCACAAAGATCCACTAATCAAAAGTATCATGTTAAGGATGTTGACCCTTTTAGGAGCCTATTACATGCATATAGTGTCTCAGTCCTGATTAAGGGACTTTAGGCCTTGTTAGAAGTTGAATCATCTTAAAATGGAAGCACTTCCATGTTAAGAGTGTTTATCCCTCTGAGTAAGTGGTTTGGGGTCATCTTAAGAGCCTTGATTGGGTCTTTGCATGTATTTGGCTTTCTCCCCACTTTCCACTTCTTCTCCACACTTGATTTCTTCATTCTAGGTGAAATTAGGGTTAAGGTCTTAAGGACTTTCTTGATTTTCTCTCTTCCATGGCTCCATTTTCTAGGTAGGATTCAGAAATGAGACCTCCTAGTCCTTCATCACATCATTCCGAGGATTTTCTATCTGTTCTTGACACTGGATCGTGTTCAAATATCAAATCCTGCATTTCTGGCATCTCTTGGAACCTCTTCTACAAATCCTAACAAAGTTAGGGTTTGAGGTCAACATTGACCTTGACCCTAACTAGGTCAGGGTCAACCTCAACCCTGACCATGTTAGGGTTGACCTTGACCTTGACCTCTTCCCACCAGGATTTCAAAATCTCATTTCCCGCTAATTTAGTTTTCGGGAAAGTTATTTCTCCGCTTCCAGGTTAGCTGTTTCGGGCTCCAAAATGGTAAATCCTTTAATTTTATTTAATCAAGGTATATTTTCTAAAGGTGAGGACCTAATTGGGATTTAATTCTCCAAGGTGGCCCATCTAGAGGAGTGTGCCCTAGATCACTATAAAAGGAGGCCTTCCTCTCTCATTTTCACATCAAGTTTTTCATATCACATCCACACTCAAGCAATCAAGCATCTAGAGCTCTCAAGCATTCAAGAAATTCTTCAAGCATTCAAGTGTTCAAGCATTCATCCATCAAGGATTTCCATTGTTAGCTATTGAAGGATTCAATCTCCTTGGAGCCCCCTTGAAGATCCATCCTTCTCCATCCATTCAAGCCTTCTCATATGCAAAGATCAAATCAAGATTGGTGTTGAAGATCAAAATACCATTGATTGGAGACATCCTACATCCATTGAAGCATTCCTACTTGTAGATTTGAGGATTCGAATCCCCTACAAAGATATCAACATAAGCGAGGTGATTTGTTTCAATTACTTTGTTTATGCATAATATATTTCAATTCAATTTCAAGGTTAATTCCTAAATTGGGGTTTGACCAAGGCAAACCCCCCATACAACCAAAAACCCCCATTTTCTTGTAGGTACAGGTGCAAAATTTTAGATCTAAAAGAAAATTCAGATACCCTTTTTGGCAATCTTTCAGGATCTACGAATAGAATCAGAATCAGACTTCAAATAAATAATGTGGTCTTTGACCTTTTAAAAGGTCAAAGTCGACCTGTGTGAATTTGAAGAAAATATTTTTGGGTTTTTTCCACCTCGACATTTCCAGTCCAGAACAAATGATGGAATCTTTAGAAAGTTCATACAGAAGCTAGAATTCAGCATTTTCTAGATCTTCCCTAATTCAAGGTTAGTATTTGCACTTCAATTATTTCAGATTTCAAGCTTAATCCAACTATAGGGAAGTATAGGGTTTCTCTCTCTTTCATATTCTTTATAGATTGATTCAATTGTGTATTAACCTTTTTGGTTGATCAAATTAGATCTCTCCTTTGGAAATTTGGATTTAGGAGTGAATCTTACATTTTCCCCACACACATACACAAATAGAGGTGATTCCAAATTATGTCTATTCAGAAGCCTCAACCTTGATAAGAGTTGGTAATACAAAATATGATTACTAGATGAGCCCACTACCCAAACAAGTAATGTACAATGATTACTGATTAAAAAATATGGCAAGGTACATAACCTTATACTACTTGCTTTCTTTCACAACTTTGCATCAATATCTCTTCACTATATGTTCGCTATACCATCTATATCATTACAATTGCTTGTGTATATTCTGCATTTATAAATGCCTCATATTTATACAAGTTATTAAGACTAATAACTCTTACAGTCAGCTTAACAAAAGCATAATACAAAATACATATTTACCCAAGGGTTAACATCTAGGATGTTGTCCCTTTATATTGTTAAGACATTATTTTGATAAACACAATAATCCCTTAACTCTTTACCATTCTGTCTTGTCAGCTTAACACTGTCTTTGGTAAAACAATCATAACTTCTTTTGTACATGTCGTATTGACTTGTGCTCTTAGGTGAGTCTTCTATAGTCATCATAGTATCTATGTTCAAGTGCGCAAGTATTGAACTTACTCCAATCATCATCGCTAATCAAAACTATCTCCTGGTACACTGGAAAAACACTATCTCATACTTAGACAATTTTTCTTTGCGCTCTGTCATACTTTCTCTCTGTCATATGCAATCTTCATGTAGATCATATGTTGCCATAATGACAACATCTAAGTATCTAACTCAGCCAAATTTCCAACAAGTAGTAGTTGTCGAAAGCATAAATGGAAGATGAAACTCACAAGTGAAGAGATTGAAGTGTATAGAGAAATGGATAGGGTTGCCCATCAGAACAAGAGATAAGGTATGTTAAATATTAATGAAGATATGGGCATAGGCCCACCCTTAAATATGGTTTCAAGTGAAGAATAACATGAATTTGAAATGATTTATCACAATAATATTAAAAATGAGAATGTAGGGATTGAAGATGAAAATGTAGGTTTTGAAAATGAACATGTAGATGTGGACAATGGAAGTGTGGATATTGAGAATGATAATCCACCAATTGAATATGAAGGAATTGAAAATGATAATGGTACACAAGAACCAAATCAAGGTAACACATCTCCAAATTATATGATAAATGAAGTCCCTTGGGAGGAAGAAAGACAAAATTGACAATGGAGACCTTCAAGAACAACTAAATGGTTACTTAAAATTGATGAGAACATAATGAGCAATTTCGATGGTAAGAGATTAGAAAGAACTATTTGGTTGTGGGTTTCAAAACTTTTTGATCAATTTTTTAGCCACAAGACGTTGGTTGAGAAATGCCAAATGTTTATGCAATTGTTAAAGATGCAGAAGATGAGACGTATACTAGTCAAATTGAAGATTAGTGTGAATAAGAAAAATGAGAGGAATGTTATTATTGTGAGAAATCTTTTTAGTGCTCTCAATTTCATTGGGAAGACTACCAAGGAAAAAGATAAGAGAGCTGCTAGGAGGGTTATTACTGTAATACCCCAAAAATGGGCTATAAGTTCATTAACCTCCTACATCGACAAATCGAACAAAATCGACATCGAAGTCCTAACCTAAGGCACATCTGAACATCATCAAATCTAATTGATTATCTTAAATTCTGCATCAGGGAATATTCCTATCAATATTCCTAATCATCATAATTATCTTTAATTTTATAATTATTTGGCAATAAATCACATTTATCTTAAAGTTTGATTAATTGAATATTTTCATATTTAATTAATTAGATTTAATATTTGCCACTTAATTATGTAATTAAATTTAATTCTATCTATTATTAATTGTATTATTTAATTTTGACAATAAATCTAATATCATATGAATAATTGATTAAATTCTTATTTAATTAATTAAAGCAAGTTGTCATTATTTAATAATATAGTTTTTAATAAAAGTTTGATTAAATAATTGATTAACCCATAAATCAATTATTTTATTTTTAAAAGCAGTTAAGTTGAGCATAAATCACTTTATTATTAAATTAATTCATAAATAAAACATGCACAATCATAAAAGCAGACAACTATCAATTATCAATTAAAGCTAAACTCTATTTTGAGTTAAAACTTAGCTTTTGCATGTTTTTGTGAATTAAATTATCCTTATTATAAAATAACTCAAAAATCAACCTGAGTTATTTGAGTGATTTATGGCTTTTTCTTGTGCACCTCCAAAGCCCTGGAGTTCTATAAAAACAAGGCTCAACTCTTCATAATTCAGCTCTAAAATCTCTCAAATTTGCATCCAAGCATCTCATATTTTTGCACAATCATCTGGAGAATTGGAATTGAAGAATCAAAGCTCTTGCGAATCGACATCTTTGTGAGATCAATCTTATTTTTGCATTCATATTGCATATCATTGTTAGATTAGCATTGCATATCAATTTTCAATAGCATTCATAGCATATCAATTTCATATTAGCATAGATTCATATCAGTTTTTATCATTCTTATTGCATAGAAAATATAAAAAATATAGCTTAATTGCATTCAATCTCATATCTAGATCAATTGCACTCAAATCCTTCATTTAGGTGTCATCTAGGTCACTGATCTCGATAACAATCTGAGAACATTAATCTCGCACCAACTAGAAGGCAGTAAATCACTTGGTTAAATTAGATTTCAATTTTGCACGATTTTGATTTTTACTAACCTCTAATGTTTTACTGAGTGTTGTGTTTACAGATCAGGTATAATTTTCACACACACAATTACAACCTCCTTAGTAAGTCATCATTTGAGAAAGGCTCATTTGATGAGACAAAATTGTTGTGACTTGAACCTAAATCGTAAAAATTTGGATAGAGCACTTGTAAGAAGAGAAATACTTGATGATCCTCTTCAACATGATACATGGGCTTATGGTGGGAGACTTTCATGTTGTGATAAGAAGCTTACCGATGGTGTGAAGGATAAAATTCAACTATTTTGGCAATCTAACTCAAGAGTGTCACCAAATGTGAAGGATGTCTTGAAGTTGAGAATTGGCATTCGAGACCGCACCCTGCATCCCAAACATTATTTGGAGGTGAGTCAAAAAATGTTGTCCAAAAATTTGTGAGACACATCCAACATTGCGAATATCACAAAGAAATTTTTAATCCCTCAAGCCTTTTTTTTGTGTGCCTCTTAAGATTCGGAATACTTGTCGCAAATATCATGTGGAGTTTTCAATGCACCATGAACTGTTATGATCCCTTCATTCTAATTTGCATACTAGTGAAATGTTGGAGGAGTGTGGTGCAAGTGCTCTTCCAAAATCAAGAGACTTGCTAGATCATTTTTTATGTCCTAGAGATGATGGATGTTTCTTTTATATAAAAGATATCTTAAATGACAAGTGCTCAGAGTGTGGTGGGCTAGTGAAGTTTGTTGAATGTTTTCATGAGGTTTGCAAACATGATTTTTGAAAGACAATTATCCACAAAAAGGTATATGAAACCGTTAAATATACATTGAAAAGTGGAGGTGAAGGCTCTATATTTGAGTTGGTTACAAAATAATTGTAGCTGATTTTATTTTAGATTTCAGGAAGAATATTTTTACAAGTATGCAAGGCATGGTCACAGGTCTCAGTGGTTGGATCAACAATTCAAGATGTGTAAGGAAACTTTCACAATTGGCACTATTATATCAGTTGTTGAATTTGCAAAGAACTATACATTGTAGCCGCAAAATGAGTTGCAAGCTCAATATTACAATTCTATTCAGCTTTCTATTTTTGTGTAGATAACATATAAACATTCCCCTAATAGTAGAGAAGATGACCATAAGATAATCAGAGAGTACCATTTTTATATGAGCGATGATAGATCTCACTCATCTGAGTATGTCCACCATTGCTTTGAGAATTATTTTGAGTGGGTGCGGGAAAATAATATTGCTATGGATAGACATCTCATTTGGTTAGATAACTGCATAGGTCAATTCAAAAATTCCCATATGTTTTATTGGTTATGTATAATGCATGTAGAGAGAGGTGTACCTCATAGTTGGATTTTTTTTGAGGCCGATAATGGAAAAGGGGAGCATGATGGAGTAGGTGCATGCATAAAGAGAACTCTATTTATGGAGAAACTGAGGATTTCAGGTGCAAAACTCCTTGATGATCATTCTATTATTGATTGGTGTACTTCAATGGTATCATAGGGGGACTCTTGATTCAACGGTGCACAGATTATTTTGGTTGGTTGAGTTGGGCACAATAGGAGATAGGTTAGATTGTCAAACTATGAAATATTCTTAAAAAATGCATTCATTTCGAAGCTCAAATGCTAGTACATGGACCATTTGGACATGAGAGTTGGTTTTTTATTGTCTGAGGTGTCTTCAGTGTGATTGGGATCAGTGTGAGTCAAGTGAGTGGGTTGATACATGGGTTATACATTATCTAACTCCTTTATCTGTTATAGTCTCTAGAATAAATGATGACATGGATTGTTCACTTGACTACGACCATCTTTAAAATCTTCTACAACTAGGACATGTTTTTTCATTGGTTGCACCACAAGGGAATGATGAGAGAGTAGATTATTTGTTAGCATGTTATGTATGAGGAAAGCAAAAACTTGCACAACTAATGATAGATGACGATATGTTCACATATCCAATAGGATCACATGTTGTTGTAGGAATATGGTTGCGCACATATATGATTAGAAATAATGGCATTCCTACATTTGAAGACTATGAGAAGCACAAAATCATTCTCATGTATTCACACCTTGTTATAGCAGCCACTGTTAAGTTGTTGAAACATCAAGGAAAACCAAAGACAAAGGAACTTTGGACTATTAGTACTATTGATCATGAAGTAATGTTGAATACCCTCAAGCAGAGATATAACCCTTTAGGAACACTTTAGTAGGTAATTTCAACTCAAGTTGCAAGGTTTTCCATGTTTATTATGATCACGTTCAATCAATTACTTGTAGTTTTTTGTTTTATTTGTTTGAGCCAATAAACTTGGTTTTGTATGTGGATTGTAAATGCAGTTGGATACATATATGATAGATATAGAAGATCGAGGTGTGCATTTGATTAGCCCATCTTTTATGATGGTAAACTTCACTATGCATTGGCTAGTCATGTTCTTTGGTTCATTTAGTTACTTATACATTCATAATCTTTTTGTCAACCTATATAAACTTATTATATTCTCTATTAACTTTTTTTCTGCCTTCTGAATGTTGGGATTGGAATGTAGATGTCATCGAGTACCATGTGTTAAAATTATATACTTTAGGAGCAAAAATGACACTTACTTTTTATATATAGTTGTGTATCTAAGATTTTGTATATAAAAACAACAATTGAATGTAATGGAATTTTTAGATGCCAAAATTTGTATATAAAAATAATAATTGACTGTAATGTGCATATTTAGATGCAAAATTTGTATATATAAAAATAACAATCAAATGTAATGTGCATATTATGCCAAATTTTGTATATAAAAAATTAGATGCAAAATTTGAAATATAAAAGAGCCCATGGGATTGATTTGCAAATATTAAGAGCCCACATTTGTATCATCTTAATGCCATGTAAAGTGCAAAAATTATGTTTCCTTACTATGAATGTTGTATCCATACATTTGTTTTGTCTTAATTCCATGTACATTTGTATCATCAAATGATTTAATAGTTGGAGTCATTGAGTCAAAATTGGTCAAATGTGTCTAAAGTAAAATGGTGATTCCCTAGGGTGAAGGGATAGTGTTGAAGGATTACATCCTGACACTAGATGGACTATGTCATTAGCTTCAGTTGGGGGTAAATGCTAGTGACAACCCCATTTTGACCACTTAGTCACTAGAACGTTCATGAACATGCCGAACCAAAGTGTCCCCAAGGTGCACTAAGCACGATTGGGCAGCTATCTTTTGAGGCTCGCATCTTGGACCCTGTGAGAGGTATCAAAAAATCATGAGATGCTACAGGAACATGTTTCTAAGGCCTACAATAACCTCTCTCCATTCTAGGAGATTCAAATTTGTTTGAATTTGGCACCGCAATCTCGCTTGATGCCAAAACTTGCAATGAGGGTCAGTTAAAAGTTGCACCATTGGGTTTCTTCCAAATCGTTCATTTAGGCACCGAATGGACTTCACCATTAGCTCTAGTTAGGTGGGTAAAAACTAGTGACAACCCCTTTTCGACCACTGAGGCACTAGAACATTTGTGAACATGTAGGACCAAAGTGTCCCCAAGGTGTACTAAGCATGATTGGGCAGTGATCTTTCGAGGCTCATATCTTGGACCCCGTGAGAGGTATCATCAAATCATTAGATTCTATAGGACCATGTTTTTGAGGCCTACAATAACCTCTCTCCATTTTGGGAGATTCAAATTTGTTTGAATTTGGCACGCTAGTCTCGCTTGATGCCAAAACTTGCAATGAGGGTCAGTTGAAAGTTGCAACACTGGGTTTCTTCCAAAACGTTCATCCTGGTACTAAATAGTCTATGCCATTAGCTCTGGATTAGCTATGGTTGGGAGGGTAAACACTAGGGACAACCATTTTTTGACTACTGAGTCACTAGAACATTCGCAACCATTCCAGACCAAAGTGTCCCCAAGGTGCACTAAGCATGATTGGGAAGTGATATTTAAAGGCTCGTATCTCAGACCTCATGAGAGGTATCGACAAACTATGAGATGCTATAGGACTATATTTTTTAGGCCTACAATAACCTCTCTTCATTTTGGGAGATTCAAATTTTTTTGAGTTTGGCACACCAATATTGCTTGATGCCAAAACTTACAATGAGGGTTAGTTGAAAGTTGCACCACTGGGTTTCTTCCAAATCGTTCATCCTGGCACCAAATGGTCTACACCATTAGCTCTGGTTGGATGGGTAAACACTAGTGACAACCCCATTTTTACCACCAAGTCACTAGAACATTCGTGACCATGTCGGGGCAAAGTGTCCCCAAGGTGCACTAAGCATGATTGGGCAACGATCTTTTGAGGCTTTTATCTCAGACCCTATGAGAGGTATCAAAAAACCATGAGATGCTATAGGACTATGTTTATGAGGCCTACAATAACCTCTCTCCATTCTGGGAGATTCTTTTTTTTTTTTTAATTTAGCTCGCCAATCTCACTTGATGCCAAAACTTGTAGTGAGGGTCAGTTGAAAGTTGCACCACTAGGTTTCTTCCAAACCATTCATCTAGGCACAAAATGGATTGCACCATTAGCTCTAGTTGGGTGGTTAAATGCTAGTGACAACCCCATTTTGACCACTGAGTCACTAGAACATCCGCGACCATGTCAGACCAAAGTGTCCCCAAGGTGCACTAAGAATAATTGGGAAGCGATCTTTTGAGGCTCATATCTCGGACCCCGTGAGAGGTATCAACAAACCATGAGATCCTAAAAGACTATGCTTCTAAGTTCTACAATAGCCTCTCTCTATTCTGGGAGATTCAAATTTGTTTGAATTTGGCACGCCAATCTCACTTGATGCCAAAACTTGCAGTGAGGGTCAGTTGAAAGTTGCACCACTAGGTTTCTTCTAAACCGTTCATCCCAGCACCAAAAATTCTATGCCATTAGCTCTAGTTGGGTGGGTATATTCTAGTGACAACTTTGTTTTGACCACTGAGTCACTAGAACGTTCATGACCATGCTGGACCAAAGTGTCCCCAAGGTGCACTAAGCACGATTGGGCAGCGATCTTCTGAGGCCCGTATCTCAGACCCCGTGAGAGGTATCGGCGAACCATGAGATGCTACAGGACCATGTTTTAGAGGCCTACAATAACCTTTGTCTATTCTAGGAGATTCAAATTTGTTTGAATTTGGCACGCCAGTCTTGCTTGATGCCAAAACTTGCAATGAGGGTCAGTTAAAAGCTGCACCACTGGGTTTCTTCCAAAACGTTCATCCTAGTACTGAATAGTCTACGCCATTAGCTCTGGTTGGGAGGGTAAATGCTAGTGAAAATATTGTTTTGACCACTGAGTCACTAGAACATTCATGACCATGCCAGACCAAAGTGTCCCGAAGGTGCACTAAGAACAATTGGGTAGTGATCTTTTGAGGTTCATATCTCAGACCCCGTGAGAGGTATCATAAAATCATGAGATGCTACATGACCATGTTTCTGAGGCATACAATAACCTCTTTCCATTCTAGGAGATTCAAATTTTTTTGAATTTGGCACACCATTCTTTCTTGATGCCAAAACTTGCAGTGAGGGTCAGTTGAAAGTTGCACCACTGGGTTGCTTCCAAACTGTTCGTCCTGGCATCGAATGGTCTGTCAGCTCTTGTTGGGTGGGTAAACGTTAGTGATAACCTTGTTCAAAACATGAATTTAGTAGAACATTCATGAACATGTCAAACCAAAGTTTTCTCAAGGTCCACTAAGCACCATTGCGTATGTTGGCGAGCATTCTGGTGTGTTAATTCACAAAGTGGGACAATTCCTAGGGTAAACCTACAAAACCAAACATGATGTAAGCATTGGTTTGTGCCCACAATGGACAAATGTTTCTTCTCCAAGGGAGATGGAGACATGACCATAAAGGGTCATTGGCAAATGTAAAGAGACCAAGGATGGTCATTTGAATGCATTGTGGAATGTGTCTGTGACTTTAAATAGAGTAAATTGATTGTCTATTGTCTTGTTATCACTTCCATGTCCATATTACATCATTTCATTGGAATTTGAAGGCAAGGAATTAACTAGTGTCTTCTACAATAGTGTTTGGTTGTAGGGATATGCAGGATATATGGTGGTGGAGAGACCACAAATGGTGGTAAATACTGATTGAAGGTGCATGAAGAAGCACCAGTCATTTTTGCAAGCATATACTCCAATGGATGCATATATTTTGTGATGGATCTATGCTATTGGGGTCCATAGGGATGTGTTAGATCCATTGGGGGGATCTAGAGAGATTTTCAAGAGTCTTTTTGAACAAGCCTTGACCTATAGACCCTAGAAAGGAGGGTTTAGTACCTAGAATGATAGGTCATTATTTTCTCAATATCAGTTTGACAAAATATTGATGTAGAAGCATCATTCCATGAATGTTCTTACTGATTCTCATGGAATGATGTCTCTTTGACATGTATAATAGATTTCTAACTTGATACATTGCATAAGAGTTGATTTGACAAGGTGATCACCGGATTTGTAAAGTGAACTTTGAAGGATTTTCTTGGTTGAGAGCATCAGATACACATGAATATAATGTAGGACATAAATTTTGAATTCATTTAAATGATGAATTACAATGTGAACACATGTAGCACATAAAGCGTACACATAAATTTTCTTAAGTCGTGAAGCATACATGTAGCACATAGATTATAAATCATACACATGAATTCATTTAAGTCATGCACGTAGCCCATACACATGAATTTAGGTTATGGAGAATGTACTTGAATATACATGAATATAATTAATTCATAAATCATACACATGAGTACATACACACAAGCATATTTACATACTAACAATGAATAAATGAACACACAATTAACAAATTAGATCGAATATCAAGTTTCATATATATCAAAATGAACAATAATTATGTACATATTTAAGAAATCAACATATCTAGATACAATGTGGCATACGCCATCTCAAAATGTTTCATATGACATCTCAAAATAAGAAGTTCAACTACAAATGTTTCTAGGACATCCTATTCTACTCTTGGATCATCAAAATGTAGCCTCTTTGAAGTACTCTTTGGCTCTGATGGATCCTGCATTCAAACACAAAAGTGAAACCCCAAGTTAGATTACTTAATTTTTATGGTTTGTACAAATAAATAAATAAAATTCAAAATCATAGTCAACAATAATAAATAAAATTTAAACTAAAATTGAACTCTCATGTACCTCACCTCTTTGTCTCCTCACATGGATAGGAGACCTAATATATGTCCTTGGTAGCAAAGGAAAAATGCCACCAATGTCAACTCTGACCTGTATATGTTTGCGAACATGAGAATGATCTACGAGTTATACTATTTAATGTTAAATCCTTGGTAGAAAATATATCACTACTACATTTGGGGCCAAATTTTGACAGAAACTTCCGACGGATGATTTTTTTTTATGAATTTGGTGTTTTTTTTGTAATAGGCCCCAATGGTGTCAGTGTTTTGATGGGTTCTAAATAGACCATTGGAATTATGACAGTTTCGGGGTATAGATGAAAAAAAAAGTGAACGACCAAATCATTTTTATTTCGCTTGCATATAGAAAAGGAGTTGGAAAAAATGAGCGAAAGCTGAGCGTGAGTGAAGGTATGTGATTTCTTCATCTTTCGAGCCTCTGGCATCATATTCGACCGTAAATTTCAAATGCATTACATTTTATTTGATCATGAATGCTCTCTGAAATGACCGCATCCTACTAGTGTCATGCCCTAGCCAATGCTTTATCTCTATTATTTGATGTTATTGGTGCTTGTGCTCAAGGATATCGATTCACTATTTTTAAATGTTTGGATTCACATTTGTTGATATTACTAGCACATTGATAATGACGCCATTGTATATTGCTAAGATACTCACTGAAATGACCACATTCTACTGGTGTTGTGCCCTAGCCCGTGCTTTAACTCCATTATTTGATGTTATTGGTTATCAATTTTTTTTGAAATGTTGACTGTGGTTATCAAATGGATAGCCCGCGAGCTTCTAGCTAGGTCCCATTTGTATTGATAGCTTAGGGCATCAAATTTATTGTATCATTGATAGTTGAGACTTTATTAAAAGGAAATAGGACAAAGAACAATTTTGATTTATTTTTGTAAGAATTTGCCTAATGCAAAGAATAGAAACCAAGATCTAGAAGCTCAAGAGATAGCACAAGAGAGACAAAATATGATATGATCAAATGATCAAATAATGAAATAGATAGATAATTGATTTTACAATGTAGGAGTGCCTAAATATATAGGCAATGCAATAAGACTACATGATAAGGAGATGATAAGATATCACCCACACAAGGTGGAATCACATGTCCACCAAAAGTGGATCATCCTCCAATATGCAATAAAGTATGTGCATTGGATTAGGATGATAATGTGATAAGAGCACTAAAGGTGGATCTCACACACAACGAGGTATGTGATGACAACTATCACACCTAAAGTGGAGATTCTCCTAACCATGTGCTAAAATGAAATGCAAACTCCTAAGTGTCTCAAAGATAACTAATATGCAAATGCATTATCCTAAGTAAACTTAAGTAAAGTGTAATTAGTAAATACTTAATTACACCAACACCCCCCCTTAAGTGCAACTTAGGGGAATGCACTTAAACTCACAATGCAAGATGGGTCCTGGCTACTAGGCCATGTTAGGTACCCATGTACAAGATGCAAGAACAATGCAATCTCTCATAAAGTGGAGAAAGAGGGAAAACCTCATGGGAAAAACCCTCCCCCAAAAAGAGAGATGAATACAATAATAGAAGATGAGAGAGAAGACCTCATGTGAGGAAAATATCCCCCCCATAAGATAGAAGTAGTGGAAGAGAGACCAAGTAGCCCCCCCTCAATGTAGAATGAACACCAATGGTAGATGCTCCAGGCTCGATGTAGAAACTGCTCCATGAGTGTAGAACAACATTCCTCCCCTTAGGAAGAAACAATACCAAAGGTGAATATATGAAGCCTCCTCCCCAATCTCTAGGAAGAAACTTCAAAGAGTATGGAATCTCTGAAACTTGCTCAAGTGTCCCCATGTCAAAGCTGAAAGTTGCCTCATCCATATCATGTGTACTAAGCCACTTTGTTGAAAAAGACAAATCAGGTTCAACTAAGGATGAATGTAGGACATGTACTAAAGATCCAAGTATCTCCTCTGAAGAGAAAGTGACCTCCTCCAACTGCTATATCAAAGTATCCACAATCATGTCACCCTTGAAAGAATGATCAAGTAGAGAATGAATATGAGGGTTAGCATGTTCCCTTGCAACAACTGAAGAAGGATCATCTTCACCAAAGAGAAGATAAATGTCATCAATAAAGTCTCCCAAATCTGAAGTATAGGACTCCATAAACAAACCTGCAATGTCTGTCAAGTATTCATCCCATGGAACCAAGTCTAGAAGACAATGAATATCCTACTGCACTGAAGCACTTGAATCCATGTGAATGCAAGCATCATCAGGTGCAAGAGTAGAAGTAATCTCAATAGGAGGAGATGAAATAGAAGGCTCAAGAACTTGATCATGAGTGAGAATACCCAAGTTCAAGTAGCCAAAACTCTCCTCAAAATCTGAATCATCATTGTAATCATCATATGCTAAAGACTCACTATCTGAAGAATCACTGTCATCAAGAGGAACAAAATCTGCAAAGGAGTACAACCGAGAAGAGTGATCCACTATCCCAGTAGCAATAACTGCTCCACTCTCCAAGTCCTTGATGAAAACTGAATCAGGTGTAAATTCCACAGTCTTCTTTGTTGCACCATTTGTGATTTGGTAGATGGAAAGAAGGTTATTGGTCAAGTGTGGAACACACAACACATCATTGAAGTGTCCATCCTTAACTTCAATACTTCCTTTCGCAAGTACATTCATGTAAGTGTGATTGCCCATCAAAATAGGTGGACCTTTACAAGGCTCAAATGATGAAAACATGGACTGTAAAGAAGCCATGTGATGAGAAGCCCCTGAATCTAGAAGCCATCTACCTGATTCATGACTTGAAGAAGCATATAAAGCATGTCCTTTTTGAGTGACAAATGCGTGACCCTTTCCTTTATCTTTTTCTGAATTTGGTGAAGAAGAGGTTGAGGTAGACATCCTAGAAGGCAATTTGATGTTGTTCTTGGCAAGAAGATTCTTCAATTCATCAATGTCCTTCTTATAACAAAAGTGTTCTTCATGTCCATCCTTTTTGCAATATGCACAAAACCGCTTCTCCTTCTTTGAAGATTCACCCTTTTGAGATGATGTAGAAGTGTCATGTTGTGTGGAAGTTGATGTTGTGCCTTCTTGTTGAGACGTAGACTTCCAATTCTTCTTCTTCTTTTGACTTTTATTGCCTTGACTCTCATGATTAGCCACCAATGCCTTGGAAGTTGAAGACTTGAGAATCCCCATACTCATCAATTTTGTTTGTTCTAAGACCAACATTTCTGAAAATGACTCAAATGAAGGCTTAATGAAGGCACTTCCCATAGTCAACTTGTGAGTATTGTAGCTTGAAACAAAAGCTGCATATTCAGGAGGAAGATGATTCAACAAGTGACTAACCAACTTTGCATCCTTTATGGGATTACCACAATCATCAAGTTGTGATCTATAGTCATTGACTTTGGTGAGATAATCTTGAATTGTGTCAAAGTTCCTAGGATCTAATTTGAGGAGATCAATCTCAATTTTGAATCCCATTTCCTCATCCACTTTACCAAACAATTCTTCAAGTTTTTCCCATGCTTCTTTAGCATCATTTATGTTTTTGATGTGATACATTATTGCTTGAGACATATTCTCTCTTAAGACTCCTAAAGCTTGATAATTTCTTCGTGACCATTTATCTATTGCAGTAGTATCATCAGTAGCAGGTTTTTTAATTGTACCATCCACATAAGGATTTAAACCTTGAACCATTAACTTGCTCCATACATTATCTTTCCATGTAGCATAGTTATGTGGAGTTAATTTTGCAATTGAACCCATGATGCAGAAATGAAAAGAGCACAAAAAAAAGAGACACCAACACACAAGACACCCCCCCAATTCACTCAATCAAAGAACCCCCCCCAAAATGATGATTTTGGCACTTTATAATTAGTGCGTGTACAATTGCCACTTGACAAAATTGATCAAAGTGGACTTCTGATTTTGATGTTTACAACTGTAATTATGAAGCTACAGCAGACTCAAGAAGATAGGACAGTAGATCGCTTAAGGATCTAATCAATTACAAGTGCCACAATAGGCAAAAATAGACCAAATTCTGAAAGTACTATGTCTACTTAGAATTTCTCCAAACTGATACCAGATCTGAAAAGTAGACAAAAAATTATGCACTTTCAAAAAAAATTGCACTTGAAAATGTGTCCGTATGAGCCCGTACGAAGCCTCTGAAGTTGCAAACACAGGGATCAGATAGGTACAGTCACCAAAAATTGCAATTTCTACAAAATCCGTGATCCAAAACTAGAAAAGAATAGCACCAATGAAAAGTTCAAAAAAATTTAGCCAAAATCAAAAAAAATTGTACTTAATTTGAACTCCGTATGACAGAGTTATGGCCTTCCAAAGTCGGACTGCCAAATGCAAACTGCAAATGGTGAGGGCTGGAAATTTTTGAAAAATGCTGACGTCACCTGTCAGATGATCTTAAATTTGATGTTCAAATTACTGTCACGGAAATGTAGAAAAGCCTAATTTTGACGCTCAAATGGCCGTTAATTTTAACTTCCTGAATTGATGGTGCGATCAGGTGCATAAATTTGACGTCTTACAGACCGTCACTTCCAAAGAAAAACAACCCCTTTGACGTCTAGGTGGGCGTCAATTTTAAATCAATAAAAATGCTAAAAGTTTGAAATTTTTTTTTTTTTTTAATTTATAAAATACCCTTTTTGCAGAGTCGCCACTTGTCATTTTTTTATTGGGTCTCGTTGATTGACGTGTCACCGTGGGTGGCAGGGTTTGGCCGTGGTCTTCCCGCGTGTTTGACCACCGTTAGGGTTTGCAGAGCGGTGGTGGTGCGCAACGTTGGTCTTTGGTGATTGGGCGGGCGCGGCGGGAGGTGTTTGTTGCCCGCGGTTGGTGTGTCTAGTGACGACGCTTAGACCCGCAGAGAAGCCCATGAGCGGGGTTCGTTGCAGAGCAGAGCCTGTGACCAGGGTTTGTGGTGGTGCTGCTTCCATGTGGAGAGACACTGTGAGGGTTGGAGCGGCCGCATCGGGCAGCGGGGGTTGTTTCCCGCGCGTAGAACAGAATGACTGTTGAGGCGGTAGTCTGGAAGCCTGCGGTGGAGGCGCGGTGGTAGAGCCTTAGAGGAGGTGCAAGGGCGCGGGGATGTGGGATTATATATCCCACATTGCCCACGCAAAGGACTTAGTAAGTCCTTTAAGTAGCCAAACGCCCAATTGCTAAATCAAATGGCATTGCGGGCTTGGCTTTTGATTTCTTCTTTAGCCAGTGTAATATATCCGGTGTGGTGGTGTGCCCTGTGGTCGTGTATGGTCGACCTGTATGAAAAATACAATGCACTGGCCTACAAGGCCAATATTTTTTGCAAAGAAAATATTGCCAAAAATTGAAAATATTCTCAGATCTTAATATATATCCGAAAATAATCAGATTTGGAAAAATTAATAAACGCAGATCTGATCTGAGAAATAAATGATAAATATTGCAGATCTAAAAAAAATTACAATTAATGAAGATCTGACATTAAATGACAGAAATAATTTCAGATCTGAAATAAAAAATGCCAAAGTAATTACCCAATTTTGCAGATCGGGCTTTAGAAGTCTGATTTGCAAAAAAATTTTGCCTCAGATTTGACTTTTGCCCAACATAGGCAAATTTATAGTCAAAATTTATGGAAACAGCCACCCGGATGCAATGGTGAGGTCCGATCTTGCTCAAAATGCTCCCACAAAATGCTGATCCCAGATTTGGTTCGTGGCCTTCCAAAAGTTGAAGCAATGAATCGTTCTCCAATGACTATGCAATGAAGACTCTTTTGGCTCTGATACCATGTAAGAATTTTCCTAAGGCAAAGAATAGAAACTAAGATCTAGAAGCTCAAGAGATAGCACAAGAGAGACAAAATATGATATGATCAAATGATCAAATAATGAAATAGATAGATAATTGATTTTACAATGTAGGAGTGCCTAAATATATAGGCAATGCAATAAGACTACATGATAAGGAGATGATAAGATATCACCCACACAAGGTGGAATCACATGTCCACCAAAGATGGATCATCCTCCAATATGCAATAAAGTATGTGCATTGGATTAGGATGATAATGTGATAAGAGCACTAAAGGTGGATCTCACACACAACGAGGTATGTGATGACAACTATCACACCTAAAGTGGAGATTCTCCTAACCATGTGCTAAAATGAAATGCAAACTCCTAAGTGTCTCAAAGACAACTAATATGCAAATGCATTATCCTAAGTAAACTTAAGTAAAGTGTAATTAGTAAATACTTAATTACACCAACAATTTTCTCTATTTTGATCCCTAAGTGGCTTACAACCCTAGAGAAGTATATGCAAATTTATGGATGCAGTTGCAGGATACATAGCAGCCAATAATTCACAAGAAATCCATGCATCCAATTTGAATAGAAATTAATACAAAGAAATAGGGTCCTCCAATGGCCCAATCATCTGAACCTTGACTGTCCCCTCAACTAGTGACCCTTCAAAACTGGGTTATCATGCAATTAGTGAGTGATCCTTCATTCTCCTGGTCTACCTTGCATCCAAACATATTAGAAATACACAATATATGATTCTTGACACTACAATAAAAAAACATTGCAAAAAAACAAAAACCTTATCATTTATATTTTATGTCACAACCTAATTCACTATACCAATTTAATCCCAACAATTAGAATCCTTAACAAACTTAATTCAATCCAAATAACCAAAAAAAACATAATTCACTATACCAATTTAATCCCAACAATTAGAATCCTTAACAAAAGTAATTCAATCCAAATAACAAAAAAAAAAAAGCAATCACATTCCTATCAAATAAATTAAAAAAATCAACCAAACCAAATCATTACAATCTAAATCATCAAAAGAACCAAGCCAAACCCAAAAAGTCAAAATACCTATAGTATGTACAAAATAAAAATACTCAAAATAAATAAAAGCAACCTACTAACAACCCATTCAGTCAAGAATGGAAAGAGACAAAATACACAATAAGTGATTTGCAAATGGTAAGCCATACTCAATGCAAAGTGTACATGTTTGAAGAATTGATCATGTCCATTAGATAGATCTATAACATACATACCTTTCCCTCCACTTTTTGAGATTCCAAACTTTGATAAATATGAGGGAAAAGGGAATCCTTGACTGAATGTTAAGATATTTTGTATTTTTATCCAAGAAGTCACTTTTAATGATTATATTATTTGTACAAAGCTTAGGTGGATAGATACTTGAGTGGTTTCTACATTTACCAAATAACATGATCCCCACATTTAAACTTGGCTAAAACATTTGTTACACATTTTTATTTAATATAAAAGTGCACTCATTATGATGCACCTTTGTAATGTCAAATAACACAATGAGGAAAGATCCTCTTCTTTCTTACAACAATGAGAGACCTAGTGAGTTGATTCCCTCAACTAATACCTACAAATAAATTGGTTAATATTTTATTGAAAAGGTAAAACTAGAAAAGGAATTTCACCTACAAGTCAATGCTAACAAGTCTTTCACAATCCCCCTTCCCTCAAGGAACACTATCAACAATCCCTTCCACACATAGCATTTCACTGTTGTATGAGTGGATTGTGCAGGAACATTTAACATTAAACAAGGAGAAAACTCCTCAACACATCTTGGAAACCATTGAATTCAATAATAAATGAAACCTGACACCAACACTATTCCTTCCATTCACTTCTACCAAGAATAAAGCATTTAATCCATTCAACATTACATATAATCATTAGACAATTACATTTCCTGACTGTGTACAGGAACAGTCACGACCAAAATGATCAAAAGTACTTTCACACTTGCACAAGCTATTCCAAACTTCAAGTAAAATGAGCAATATGCTATATCAAATCATTCGTATTCATAGTAACCATTCAAAGGAGCATTTTTTCAATGAACCCTCTGACTGTACCCCTACGACAGAGACTAGCAATATACATGAAATTTACATTTTTTATTACTAAAAGTGGTTTACATAGTTTCATATGATCTTTTATCGATCATTAACCTTGTCTCCATTCATCTGGCATACACAAGGAAAAGAAAAGAGATAACATGAGAAAATCCTAAGCAGCCCTTGTAGAAATGGACCATGTCAAAACCTCAACTAGGCTTTTCACCCTAATCCTAACATCAATTATCATCTCATCATGGTCTATTCACCATGTTTCAACACCACATTCACTCTAATCTATTAAACTTACACCATTCTTCTTCTACAACCCTTCTAGGCCTGTCTAGTAGCCCTACACACACATAATGCAGCAAATTACACCTAAAGTCTCCAAACAACCTAGCAAAGTACTTACCTTTTCCAATACCCTTTTAAGAGTTACTAACCCCATCTCAATCTCAATCTTCCATCCTTTGACTAGTGAATACTTCCATCCCCAAATGCTCTTCTCCTAGGCCTAATTAGCCCTCACTCAACAAAGAAACTCTCATTTCCACTTGTCTCCAGGACTCAAAGGCTTGAAACAATATGTGGTAAAAATTCATGAAATACTAAAGAAGACCTACTATTTATCAGACAAATCTTCATTGTCCCCCACAAAAAACTAAGTAATAACTACTCTACCCTTAATTTGTTTAAAAATGCACCATATTAGATAAAGTAGGTTCTATCACACATGGCACAAACTCTCTTCAAACTCACAATACGTTGCATGCATAGTACAAAACTCATGAGATTCTAAAGAAGGCCTCACTCTTAATCAGTTATAAACATGTCATTGTTTCAATTTTGTTTGCAAGTTATGATAATTGTTGTAAACATGCCATTGCTTCAATTTAGTGTATTCATTTTTATTAGACAAATGTTCATTGTCTTCTGATTATCTTCTTTATATACTAGCATTTATTAATTGGCTGACAAATAAAGAAGCATTTAGACAATCAGAAGACAATGAAGATAATTTTAAATGCATTTAACACAAATTTTTTTTACAAAACTGAACCAATGGCATGTTTACAAAAAAGTAATAGAGTGATAATAATATGCTGAAAATTGTATTATGTTTAATACACACCAAAGGATCAATCCCAACAATTCTTAAAGATACTTTATCTGATATGATGAATTCTTAAACAATTAAGGTTGGAGTAGACATAGTTATCACACAGTTTTTTGTGTGGTACAAGGAAGATTTGGCTGATTAAGAGTGATGCCTTCTTTAGAATCTCATGAGTTTTGTACTACACATGCAATGTATTGTGATTTTGAAGAGAGTCTGTGCCATGTGTGATTATTAACTAATGGGAAAGTTATGATGATTTAATTGTAGAACTACTGGTCCCTTGAAATGTAAAAAAAAAATCTCAAAAGATGCACTCTCAAGGAATACGATGACTTCAAGTTATGCACACAATGGATCTATCTTCTATCACTATACTCTTATCCTATGTCAAAATGGGATATTTATGACACGGTATAGATATCCATCAAGGCATAAATAAAATTCAACTTTTCTCTAATGTTGTAGTTGCAAGTAATGAATTTTAAATTTTATTTTCTTATTCATAGAAGCTTGCAATATAGTTGCTTTTAATGTAGACAATTTAGACAGTGTATTTTCCTATAGTGTTCCTTAGTCTTGATTGAGGATGACAGGCACATGGTCACTAAACTGGACTTGCATAGTGCAGTTAGATTAAAGGGGTGATTATTTTGGTAGTGAAGATGAGAAGAAAAACACAATTCATTAGTTAAATTTTTTGTATATAAATTGGGTACTACTTTTTTAGGTAGTTTTAGCTCATTGTTTTATAATGTAATTTTTCAATTTCATGTATTTTATCTCCTATTTATTAGGTGCATGAGATGAAGGTTGAATGTAAGAGTCTTATAATGTTGAGTTACCTTTGGATCTCAAGTTTTTGATACTCCTATGATGATCTGTCTCAACAAGTATTTTATTCTATTGTTGTTTTTTGAATAACATATTGGGGAAATACAAAACTATGTACTTCTATAGGATAGTCAACACAAAATTGAAGCATCAAACAAGACTTGATCAAGTTGTAGGTGGAACGTGCACTCAAATAGTAAGTAATGTAGAATAACAAAATAAGTAATCTGTCATGTCTACATTTTGTTATTTTCTGATATTACATCCATGTTCTATATTCATAGAATGGTTCAAAATTGAAATTTACAATTCGATAAAAGTACTGACGGGTTTTGTTCCCTGCACCCTCAATCAACAACTTGCCTCCATTTGTGGTCTCAAGTTGCCTCTATTTTTTGTTCCCTGCACCCTAAAAAATAATTAGATAGGCATATTTGTCATTTTAAGATCAAAGATAAAGGCCCCCTTTTTTATGCGCGCACACACACACAACATATACAACATATACAACCTTCACCATACAGATTTGCCTAAGCACTATTGGGACCTTATACCTTGCAACAAATGTATTATTGTGAAAATCATCACAAATCCATTTATTGCCGGGTCTAGCTCCCAGTAGTGCTTGGTCAAATTTGATGCACTTCTGATATATTTTGTGTATAATATATATGATATTTTATTTTGATTTAAAAACTATTATATTATTTGAATATCTTTCTTTCTTACCATAATAGGAAAGAGTTTGAGGTGGAAGACTACAATAACAGAAGTGTTGGTATTTGGTATACTATACTACAACATCATTTCATAACTAACTTTTCAATTTCTATATATAATTAGGTTATAGATAATCTAAGTGAAGAGGATCATGTCAGATAATCCAAGTGAAGAAGGTAATGGGGATACAATCAATAGATTGTGGTCTAACTTGAAAATAAAAGGTGATGGAAAATGTTATTGTCCTTGCAATATTTGCAAGGGCGTAAACACTAGAAGATTCCTAATTAAAATAGCTAAGAGACATTGTAGGGATAATGGTCACATTATAGGAGGGTTTGATTATCATGAATTGACAAGGTTTTCATTATATTTATTTAAGAATTAATATATATATGAAATACACTTGATGATGAGATCATTATCATGGTTTATTTGTGTTCATCATTTTTATATAGGTCAACCTCCCTAGGGGAGTACTAATATGGACCATGGAGATGCGAATATGGAGAATATGGCCTTGGAAGTGGAGGATCATGGAGGTGCAAATATTGAAGCTGAAGATTATGATCTCATGGAAGATGACAATCATGCACCAAATAACACATTTGAAGATGATGGTACTAATACATTGATCCATGACACATTTGGTACTAGCACAATTGGTGATGATGATCAAGATGATGTTGATTTCATCCATGATATACCTCTTTTTGAGAAGGAAGCCACGACCCTTTACGAAGGCTCCCAAACAACTCTTCTCTCTACTATATTTGTATTGTTGAGCTTGAAGGTTATGAATGGTTTATCCAACATAACAATGTCACGTATGCTAAGGTATGTCATATATGTCATTATAGTAATTAAAGGGTGAAACATGTACCATAAATATTGTTAATATTAACAACATATATTTTTTTCTATAGATTGATAGGTGATTTTTTGTTACCACCATCGAATATTCTCCCTCGCTCATACCAAGAATTATGTGCGTCTATGAAAGATATTGGAATAGAGTATCAAGCAATAGATGCTTGTCCCAATAATCATATTATTTATCATAAAGAACATGAATTTGCAATAGAATGCCCTGAATGTCATATGAGTAGATATCAAACAGATCAAATAACAAAAAAGGTGCCTCACAAGGTTCTTCGTTACAACCCCATTATAGCATGTTTGCAAAGATTATTCAGGTATAGTAGCTTGGCACAATTTATGGATTACCATGCACGCAATAGGAGTCAAGATGAAATTATTCGAATTCCTGTGGATGGTTCTATATTTAAGGACATAGAGGAAAAGTGGCCGCACTTTATCGAAGAACCTTGAAATCTCAAGGTTTCAGTGGCATCGGACGGTGTCAATCCATTTGGAGAGCTAAGATATGTTTACTCTATTTGGCCTTTTTTTTCATCAACAATAACATTCCTCCATGGATGTCAAAAAGAAGGGAGCACATTATGTTGGCAATGATTGTTCCAGGTATTTGATCATTTAATAGTTATCTACATGTAATTATAAATCTTGCATTAAAATGGTCACAATAATTATGTAATGTTGTTGTTCATTCAACTAGGTAAATACCAAGTTAAAGATATGAATGTATATATTGAGCCTCTTATCGACGAGTTGGTGGAGTTATGGAATGGTGTCACTATGTATGACATCTCTAGACCAATAGGAGATAGAAAATTTCAATTCCATGCAATGCTTGTATGGACAATACATGATGCCCTAGGGCTAACACATTTTTCTGGTATGTTATGGTGAATTCAAGTTGCACATGATAATTCTAAATATAAAAATTAACATATTTAATCCAATTGTATCATTATCATTATCTTGTAGGTATTTAAAATTAACATATACTATTATATCCTTCGACTAATGATCTCATGATTATTTTGCAGGGAATGATGTTTTTTATGATAAACTTAGTGAGTAGTGTTTGTGGATATTCGGGTCCACTGTCTCTACAGGGTGGAACATCATATCCAAACTAAAACCCCAATCCACTATTCTGATTTCATATCATTGCTAGGATAGTTATCATTACATCCATTTCTTAAACTATATTAAAGGTAATTTAACTTCATTTTTTAATCTAACACTATTTTTTTCTTAAAAGGTGGAAAACCCAAGATATAAAGTTAAAGGATGCTCTCGTATAGAGTATGACAAACTTATTTGGACCTCGTGCATTTGAGAAGGGTAAGCTCCTTCAAAGAGTCGGGTTATGTTTGAGGTATATTAGGGACCAGTATAGGTGTACATTATCCAAAAACCCAAAGTACAAGCACCCCCCTTGCATTCCTGACAAAGAGTGGGAAAAATGTATTCTGGATGCGAATGAGAAAAATGAAATAAAAAAAGGAAATACACCACCAGACAACAGAAGAAGGTATGTGATACTGTTAAGAATGTAATTGTGTACTAAATACTCTTCATATTTATATGAACTAACATATTTCAATCTCTTCATAGATTGCCTGACACATCAAAGGCAACAAAGGTAAGACTACAAAAGCACGGGCAACACAAGCTAGACTCTGGCGGTTATTCCAAACTTGCTGCACGAGTTGTAAGTGTTAATATTGTCAGAATTAAATGAGGAAAAATACAATCTGTAGATGGCTTTGAACACTTAAAATAATAATTTGATCTTTATAATATTTATTTATAATTTGCAATCTTTTTTGTTTTGATGAAATAATGAAATAAAATTTGACGATACTAAGCAAAAATGCAGGGCACAGAGTTCAATATAAGTCTCACAGAAGAGGACAAGAGAATTGGCTTCCAACAAGGCTATAAAGTCATGGTAGAAAGAATAAGAAGTGCACAAGGTTCTACTGATGGATCCATCGTGGTAAGTAAGCTAAATAGATGATATTTCAAATATAATTATTTAGCAATTACTTTATTTGATGTTAAGTTCCAACATAAAGTGAGTAAATTTGTTTTAAGTAAGAAAACAATGATAACATGAATGCATATGATATTGAAATGCAACATGCCGATTCTAGTTGTACACAACCTGTGTGTGATGATGACAATAAGGGTGTGCATCAGAATAATACAAGTAAACATCTTAAATTGATTGGTGTAGTAATACAAATTTAATTGCAATTGGTGTTTGGATTAATGTAACAATTTGTATTGCAGCTGTAGAGAGTGTAGAGGCCGTTGTTAATGAGCAGGTTGAGGTTGACGCCGAGGCCAGACAAACTGATCTTGATGTTGATGATGTGACTATATTAGGTGAAGAGCTATACAATTATGGCCTTTAAAGTACTGAAATAATTTAAAATGTTTTTAATGTTTTTAATTATAATGAAATGTTTTTAATTTAACCCTTTTATATGTTATTGCAAATGACCCCCATTTGCATAAACAAGGAACTAGGTGTGCATTGAGATCTAATGAGAGGGGAGATGATCATGATGATATCGATGCTCCTCTTAGCAATTACTTCTTAAAAATAAGAAATCAAAAGAAAAAAAAAATGATTGTCATCTATGCACCTTAATTGATAATGACTGATTTTTATATGCCAATGAATTTAATTATGTGGTATTGAATGTTCATAAATTTTATAATGTGTTAATGAATGTTATTGTGTGATAATTAATGAATGTTACATTTTATTAATGTGTTAATGAATGTTATCATGTGATAATTAATGAATGTTACATTTTATTAATGGATGAAATAATGAATGAATGTTATATGTTAATAGGGAATTTAAAGTGATGTTAGGGGGGTGGTGGGGCCAAATGAGCTTCCACCTTCACGTGGTTGGCCCTATTTAGTATAGAATATAAAAATATTCTCGAAACAAAGTGAAGCTCAATAAGATTGTTCCTTAAATAGGGTGTCAAGTGTAGCCTTTATCCCACTCTCAACATTGCATGGCTTCAAGTGGTATTCTGAGATTGGTTTCTCCATCTCCCACTGACATCTTGTCTTTCTCCTAAGAACTCTTACCGATCTCTGATACATGGATGAGCAGAAGATGTCCCTTACATGCTGCACATATATAATATGGTAGATCTAGGGAACAAATATACTACAACATAGAATGAGTCAACTTGAATCTATAGTTTCTTCATTCACAATGAAAATTCAAATTACAAGCCATATTTTAGATTTAATATTCATATTCATCTTCATCATGATCATATCCATCATGGTCAGCATTCAGTTCAACTTCATTTGAACCACACCCCATGTTGGGTACCATTAGGCATGGAGTGTGGTCATACCCATGTTACCATAATAATGAGTTAGCCTATAATTATGAATAAAATACCTCGTGTATCATATTTATAATACTGCAGGTGCACCTGGGATTGGCCCAGGCACCCAAGTTCCTACCAAAGGAACCCAAGTCGAACCTAGAGGAGGAAAAAAGTAGAACCAAAACCCAGCCTCAAACAAAGAACCAGATATCTTAGCTTTTTTCAAATTCAAGTTTATTTCTGAATTCTTTTCCAATTCCAACTTGATTATTCTATTTTTTTTCCAATTTTCATTCTTCCTAACTCCAAATAAAATGTCTTTCCTTCTATGCTTCTATATCCAAATGAAGTGATGCATCCCTTTGAACAGAGATCTCTTTTATAAGAGACGTGGCTTTCTATTTAAAATGTAAGTGCTACTTTATACTTATTAATAAAGGTAATGATTATTAGTTATGTTGTTATTTCCTTTTACTAATTGTGCTATTTCAAGGATCACCACCCATGACTTGGTTAAGATGGTGAATGTTGTCAATGCCTTTATTACCAAGGAATCACCACCTGCCATTAGTGAATATTAATGATCATTGTTTCCTAAGGGTAATTGATATTTGTGTATACTGATCACCCAAGTCTTTGGCTGTGATTTGAATGCTGTGAGGTTTATCAGAAGTGGGGGTATGACATGCTGGTTGGATTATAACATATTGACACTTACACCATGAAGAACACAAATGATTAAATGGAAAGAGAGGACCAACTGAACCATCATGTGGTCAGTCTATATCACATTGAGAAACAACATCAAGACTCGAGAATCAAAACAAGAAAAGAATGAATGTGAAGCTTACATAGGTAAACAAAAATTTAACTCTAGAAATTATTCAATCTAGCCAATTCACTTGTACTAGAACTCAATGAATTCAGGATACATCAAATAGAAGAAAAGTTTCTTCAAGACCATGAATGATCAACAACATTCCATGATTATATTGAAAAGATTTTACATCAAAAAAAAAAATGCTAATCTATATTATCATTAAGCCATAAAATATGTCTTTAAAGTTTAGAAGCATCACAAAAAATTTCAAGAAACATAGTACTATCCAAAACAAATACCCTCCAAATGATTATGATTATGTTGATTTTGATGTCTATAATTTATGTCTAATGATTATGATGATGTTGATGTTGATGTATATAATTTATTTCGCTTACTGATGCTTGCCTAGATTGAATTTTGAATTTCTAGGCTGGAGAACGCTTTCAAAGTTTAGGGTCTGTTCTACATGATACTCTTAGTTACAGCTCAAATGCAACTTAACATATTTTTGATGGGCAACCCACAACAGAAACTCATCCATAGGTGAAATTTAATGTTGTGAATCTTGGCATTGTTAATGTTATTACTTTTCTTCGCATTTCATATTTGTGAAAATGTTTCTTGGCACTATCTTCTTTTTCAATTCCTATATTTGCAACTTTTTAGATCATTAAGATAAGCATTACATGTCTTTGTTCAAAGTTTATTCTAACACTATATTATATCTTATTCTTATTATAATGTTCTTTGTTGTGGGGCAGGAGGTCAATCTTCATTTTCTTCATTGTGGGGGACAGTGAAGATTTCTCTAAAAAATAGCAGATCTTCTTTAGTATCTTATAATAACATGCTAAACAGATAAAGGTGTTATCTGCATTTAATTTTCCAATTACTAATAGATTAAGCATATTATTACTATGCTTAATGTTCCATTTAAATGCATTTAACACAAAAAACAAATTTGCAAAACTGAACCAATGGCATGTTTACAACAAAAGTCTCCAAACTGATTTCTTGCCCTTTCAATGGTTTCCAAGATGTGTTAAGGAGTTTGCTCCTTGTTTAATGTTAAATGTTCCTGCATAATCCACTCATACAACAGTGAAATGCTATGTGGAAGGGATGGTGATAGTGTTCCTCGAGGGAAGGGGGAATTTAAAAGACTTTTTATCATTGTATTGTGTATTTCCAATATGTTTGGATGCAGGGCAGACCAAGAGAATGAAGGATCACTCACTGATTGCATGATAACCCAATTTTGAAGGGTCACTGGTTGAGGGGACAGTCAAGATCTAGATGATTGGGCCATTGGAGGTGTGTGTGTGAAAATTGTCCCTGATCTATAGACACAACACTTCAGTAAAACATTAGAGGTTAGCTATAATCAAAATCATGCAAAATTGAAATCTAATCTAACCAAGTGATCTACTGCCTTCTAGTAGGTGCGAGATTGATGTTCTCAAATTGTTATCGAGATCAGTGACCTAGATGACACCTAAATGAAGGATTTGGATGCAAAATTGATATTTTTGATATTTTCTATGCAATGATATGAAAAATGATATGAAATCTATGATATGTAAAAACTGATATGCTATGAATTAATCTAACAATAATATGAAAACAAAAGTGATCTCACAACAATGTTGATTTGCAATAAGCTTTGATCCTTCCAATTGCAATTCTCCAGCGTGATTGAGCAAAAATATGAGATGCTTTGGATGCAAATTTGAGAGATGAATTATGAAGAGCTGAGGCCTTGATTTATAGAAATCCAAGGCTTTGGAGGTGCATGGAAAAAAGCCATAAATCACTCAGATTAACTCAGCTTGATTTTTGAGTTATATGATAATAAAGATAATTTAATTCACAACAACATGCAAAAGCTAAGTTTTAACTCAAAATAGAGTTTAGCTTTAATTGATAATTGATAGTTGTCTGCTTTTATGATTGTGCATGTTTTATTTATGAATTAATTTAATAATAAAGTAATTTATTTCCAACTTAACTGCTTTTTGAAAATAAATAATTGATTTATGGGTTAATCAATTATTTAATCAAACTTTTATTAAAAACTATATTATTAAATAATGACAACTTGCTTTAATTAATTAAATAAAAATTTCATCAATTATTCATAGGATATTGGATTTATTGTCAAAATTAAATAATACAATTAATAATAGATAGAATAAAATTTAATTACACAATTAAGTGGCAAGATATTAAATCTAATTAATTAAATATGAAAATATTCAATTAATCAAACTTAGGATAAATGTGATTTATCGCCAAATAATCATTAAATTAAAAATAATTAAGATAATTAAGAATATTGCTAGGAATATTCCTCGATGCAGAATTTAAGATAATCAATTATGATTCGATGATATTTAGATGTGCCTTAGATTAGGACTTCGATGTTGATTTCGTTCGATTTTTAGATGTAGGAGGTTAATGAACTTATAGCCCATTTTTGGGGTATTACATTTTGCCCCTCTTTGAATTACTGTGTGAAGCACAGTGGTTCAAGGAAAGTCTATGTTTGATAGAGATATGAAACTGATTCGAAATTGATAATTGATATGAGACAGAAGTTGATTGAAATTGATTTGATATGGAGATAATAGGTCTTGAATGACCAAAGATAATGTTCACTATAACAGAAAATGAACCTATGATTGCGAAAAAGTGTCAAAATGCCTGATTCCAAACCTTAGGATTGCAAAGAAGTGAGTGACCAGTTCTAGACTCGATTGTCTTAGCAGAACTAGCAGGTATCACATCCGAATCCTTCAGTTGCCGAAGAACCAAGAAAATAATACTATGATCCGATGGTTGCAAAAACTGATACAGTTTACAAGATTAGGAGAATACCAGATTGATATGGATCGACGAATCTGATATGCCCCAAGTGATGATAGATTTGCCCCGTGCGATGAGGAATTTTGATGAATCAGTAACTAGACATGATTGTTTGTCTTGATCACTGATGAAAGATTGATAGAATTTGATTTACAGACTTTGAATGATGTGCAATACCATGCCCCCTTCGGGATTGAAATTGAAATCTGACAAGAAAAGTCAGTGTTGATAGTTTAGAAGCATGTTAATTGATTTGAGAAGTGGTTAAACACGTCTAGGAATGTATTCTGCATCGTTTAGAGGTCCAGACGACCAAGTTTGACTAGGTGAAACTATGAGTTGACCATAGTTGACCAAGTTGAAATTTTGATAGTTTGATGTTAGATAATCAATTAAGTTGAATACTAGATTTCTGTGATGATCGAAGGTTGAATATGCAAGCAGTAGACCGTCCTAGGCCCAAAAATTTTAAATCACGATTTTGACATATTAAACAATCTCAGATTTGAATTTTGATCCCGAAAATGGATTCTACTTGTTGTTTCATTAGAGGAACCTTCGTGTGAGATTTAGCCCTCTGTTAGATTTGAAGAGACAAGTGGAAAATTGTTTAAGCATTGAAGTTCATTGAGCCATTGTGAGATCATGCAACATGCAAAATGCAAAGAGACATGCAAAATGAAATGCAACCTAAGACCTAGGACTTAGTCACTGATCATATGTTGATTTGTTATCATCATTGAACTTTTAGGTAACCGGATAAATCAATACAATTCCCACTAGCTATGAAACCATAGACATATGAATATCGATTTGTATGCGCAAGAATCAATACAACACCCACTGGTCAACAACCATGAATATATGAATATTGATTTCATTTTTGGAATGTCAGATTAGATATAAGCACCAAGGCACAAACACCAGGATGACCTGAATATCATGTCCATTTTGATATAACAATTTGTATAAGCATCAAAACATAAACATCATGATGACCTGAATACACCTTGCATGACAAACACATCAAACAACCAAGAGATTATTCTAAATCCAATGTGAATTACCCATAGTAACCCTTTATCAGTCACATCCTTAGGTAAGATTGCATTTCACAGTAGGAGAAAGAACTTACTCAAAAAGACAATAGTTAGATCAAACTTCTTTGAATTTTCTGGGTATCAATGGTCGAGGTACGCATGGCCATCCAATTAGAGATAGAGGCTCTTACAGTCAGACACTATTTCAATCCAAAATTTCCAAAGTTGTTAGATTTTCACATACAAGAAGAAAATAAAGAAAAGATTATGCCCCCAGTCATCACTCTCTAAATCCTATAAAGGACATCATCGAAGAGCTCGAAGGGACACAATATGCAAAAATCTCAATGTGAATCAGTAAGCATACAAGGAGATAAAAGCATGAAAAGCACAGATTGTTTTCAGTTTGTGTTTGATTGTTGTTGTAGATGCAAAATCCTTTCTGGAGATGAGATAGACTTGACTGACTCAAATGAAGCTTCAAAAAGACTCTGACTGGATATGATACGTCTAAGATATACTGGAGGCTATAGGAGATAACATTGATTGCCCCCAAGTGTTAAGCATTGATAGGATACAGACGCTTGAGCAGATTGGTGGACAAACCGACTTATTGAAAACTGAAAATGCAAAAACAAACCGGGAGATATGTACAAACTAAAGCAAGACTAAAAGCTAGGAAAGACCAAGATTGCACTAATAGATAGAGCATTTTGAAACAAGTGGCGCCCGTTTGCCAGGTTTTCACCATCTTGGCAGAGATTCTATTTTTGCTACCAAGGCACCTGCTTCCAGGTTTTCACCAAGGCACTTTTTTTTTTTTTTTTTAAAAAAAATTTGCGAATCATCAAGGCGCCTATTGCTAGGTTTTCACCAAGATGTTCTTTTTTTTCAAGACTTTTTCTAATTTTTCTAATTTTTTCAAGACATTTTACCATAGACTGAATGCCTTAGGCGTAGAATTTCTTCAGATGGAGAAAGTTGATTGGTTCTCAAAGCTGTTCTCCTTCAATCATTGAGAGTTGATAGGCACCAGAGCCAAAAGTAGTAGTGATTACAAAGGGACCCAGCCAGTTGGGTTCAAACTTCCCCTTGCGTTCTCGATGGGATTGATTTTTAGGATTTTCTCTCAAGACTAGATCGCCAACTTGAAATTCTCTATGTCTGACTTTCTTGTTGTAGCCTCTAGACATTCTCTTCTGATATACTCTAAGATGATCATACGTTGCTTGTCTACGCTCATCTAGTAGTTCAAGTTCTTGCAACCTAGACACTCTGTAGTCATCATCAGTTACTAGACCATGCATTCTGATTCTTAGTGATGGGATTTCAACCTCAATAGGCAGTATTGCTTCAGACCCATAAACTAAAGAGAATGGAATAGCCCCAGTGGGAGTTCTGATACTTGATCTGATACTTGTTCTGATACTGATTCTGATACTTGTTTTGATACTGGTTCTAATACTTGTTCTGATACTAGTTCTAATACTTGTTCTGATACTTTTTCTGATACTGGTTCTGATATTGGTTCTGATACTAGTTTTGATACTTGTTCTGATACTTATTTTGATATTTGGTATACTTGATAGCATCTTTTTCCATTGCAAACTCCCAAGTAAGATCATATCATGCAGTCCCAATGTCTAGCAAGGTGGGGAACAAGAGGGATTGGCAAGCTGGTGGAAGAGATGCAAGACAAGAGAATGAAAGAGAATGAAGGGAAGAAATCCTCAAGGTAAAACTCCTCAAGAATACTCAAGCTAGGGAAAAATTGTCATGTAAAGCACATTTGGACAAGCAATGAAAGGCCAACATAGGATAAGTCACAAAAGCGTAATGCCAAATAAGGAAAGGATGTAGTCCAAAAGAGTAGACATGTCAAGAGGCTTCATAGCACTGTGTTTTACTCTTTCTTTCTTTTTTTTAGATCAAGACCAAAGGGAAAATGATAGCGAAAGGCGAAAATGAATGGAGGAAAATAAATATGAAGGCTAAACATGAAAGAAATGAAAGCAAGATCATCGTAAGATAGCTTACAAGATAGCCAAATGTTCGTGTATAGATCAACCATGTCAAGATCAAAGAGAGAAGATGGAATGGATGAAATATGTAGAAGAACTACACATGATGCCTGATTGCTAGGTTTTCATCATGGTACTTATCCAAGGCACCACAAGGGAGTGGTTTTCACCATAGGATGAATTTATTTCTCTTTACTTTTGCTACCAAGGTGCCTGTTTCTAGGTTTTCACCGAGGCACATTTTCATCATTTTTTAATTTTTTTTGGAAGAAGGCAAGCTTTTTAGATAATGCTCTTTGAAAGGATAAACCATGATATGCCAAGGATTCAAAATGATATGCTCTAAGATGCTGATAGGGAAAGGGAGATGGAAGAGAAAAATGGAGGATAAGGTTTTATGTAAAGCGAGTGAGGTTGGAAGATAGGAGGAATAGGCAAATAAGGAAAAAGGATAGAAGGTAGAAAGATAATGAATGGAAGGATTGTGAAAGGGTAAATGGAAAGGAAGGCAAGCTCAACATCAACACATACCTTGAAGGGTGGTGAGAGGATGGAGGAATCATGAATGAAGGAATACGTGAAGGAATATGGTGAATGGATAGCAAAGGTTGTGGTTTAGGCGCATGGAACGGAGGAATGCTTTTGGAAGAAGATGAAGTGGAAGTATTTGGAAGCTTGAATGTCAACTTCACTTTTTGTTCAACACTAGACTCTTTCAAGAGAGACTTTGGAATCCATATAGCTGTAGGCTTTTCATTTCTTTTTGATAATCTAGAGAGAATATCTTTAATGATGGATTTTGGAACCCATACTTGTCTTGTAGTTTTTTTCTTAGATATCTCTTTTGAATTTATGTTTCCATGTCTATTAAACGAGACATGGTGATCTTCTTTTTTTTATGGATTCTTGTATTGTTTCTTTTTCTTGTATTGAACATTCAAGTTACTTCCAAAAGACTTGGGACTTGTGGAAGAAAAAGGAGGATATGACTGGTTTAGATGGGTGGATGGATGAAAAGGATTCAAGGGTATGCATCTATGTTGATCTTGAGGAAAGATGGGAGATGGAGGGATGTAAGGACCCAAGATGGATGGAAAATTAGGAGAGTTAGGAGGGGAAAGTGAAGGGACATAGGGACCCAAGACGGAAGGAAGGCGTGAAACCCTTAGTAGTGGTGGAAGAGGTCCAAGGATGGAAGTGGAAGATACAAAAGGATAATCAATAAGTTCATCAACATCTATATGACAACCAAGGATATCAGCATCTTTAGAGTGAGCGTTAGAATTTTCAATAGAATCATGGACAGCTTGAATAGGAGCACCTTCTTTGATAGGATTGTTCAAAGTTTGCAAAGACTTAGGATGAGTAGAAAGTGGAAATGAACATGGAGTAGTAGAATAAGAAGATGGAAGACTTTGATCTTGACAAGGAGCTTTGGATAACACAAGCGTACAATTTTTTTCTTGATTTTCAATAGGCTTAACATTGGAAGTAACAACACCATTTTTACCAACCTTAATGGAAGTATCTTCTTTGGAAAGTGCAAGTGTAGTAAGGTTATTTTGATGGTCAATAAGCTCAACAGTGTAAGTAGTAGCATGATCTTGCTTAGGAGAAGACTAAGACATGGTGGAATGCATGAAAAAGGGTGTGCAGGATCAAAAGAACCCTGAGGTGGATAAGAGACATTGTGAAAAGGAGTGGATGACATGGAGGTTTCTTAATCTTGATCTTTTTTTATGTTCTTTTCTTTATCATTTCTGGAGTCCTCTTGACATGGAGCCACTTCTAAGGACAAGGAAGCATGTTTGGATTGTATGGAAGACTTTGGAAGAGATGGTGGAGGACTAGCTAAAGTAGGAATTATATCATATGAAGGCTTAAGCTCTTTAGGTTTAGCATCATTGAAAGTATTTGCAGCCAAGTGAAGGATAGCTTGAGTTTCTTTAAGAGGTAGCCCTGGAGGATAACTATAGGGAACCGCATGAAAAGTATCAGGGCTTGTGTCGAATGAAGGTTCTGTGAAAGATTTGAAAAACTCAGAAGCTTTAGGAAATGTATGGGTATTGGAGGAAGTAGGGGATGGAAGGGAACCATCACAAGACAAAGGTCCAACATTAACATGATCTTTCTTGAGAAGATAATCTTTATTTTCAGTAGGAGAGTCCTTAGGAGAAGGATTCTTATAATATTGATGCTTCAAGCTAGCACGATGCATTTTATAGTCCTTAGCAGTAGTAGATGGATCATAATCAAGTTATTGTCCACAAAAGCCATCAAAATCTCTTTCAAAATCAAAATCATATGGATCACCATCACGATCTATCCAATGTGACGGCCCATTTGTAGTAAGAAGGAACACATGATGAGGAGGATTCTTAGGAACATAGGTGTCATAGGTATTATTACATTATCTATCATCATAGTCATAATAGTCTTCAAAGCTGGATGTGTCACTCTTCATGGAAGAGGTATCATAAGGGTTATCATGTTGCTCAAATTCTGTCCAGGGGCATGGTGACATGTACAAGTCTTTATCAAATGGAAAAGAGTATAGAGATTCCATGGAGAACTCTTTAGGTTCCTTTTCTTTCTTAAGATTGTTAAGTTCAACTTGCATAGCTTGCAACCGCTTCATCATAGTGGTGATTAAAATTTCTTCCTCATGTGTACTGATTCTTTGAGACATGTATACTGATTTTCAATGGCTACTACTCTGTTCTTGACACAATGATCTGATCGACAGATTCTAAAATAGGCTGAAAAGGCTAAATATCTGGCAATTCTGACAATTTTTTGACAACTTTCAAAAATTTCCAAACGACACTCTGCAGACTTGTACGATAGTGGGTATGCTATGAAATGACAGTTGCAAAAATCGTACGACAGTAGGGTAGCAATGAAATGATAGTTGCAAAACTCGTACGACAGTTGGGTAGCAATGAAATGATAGTTGCAAAACTCATACAACAGTTGGGTAGCAATGAAATGACAGTTGAGAATCTCATATGACAGTTGCAAAACTCATACGACAGTTGGGTAGCAATGAAACAATAGTTGAGAATCTCATACGACAGTTGCAAGATTTTGACTTTGATAATTTGCTAGCATGGAAACTCGTACGACACTGGGTACTCAATCATATGACAGATGGGTTGTAATGAAATGACACTTGGAAAAACTCGTATGACTTTTGACTTCCTGAAATGATTTTTGACTCCAGAAAGGATTTTACGTCAATTTTTGCAAAATTTTGAGTTTGCAGATTCGGATTGTTTGCAAATTTCAATGTCTAGATTTGAGGATTGTAACAGATTTGTTCATTTTCAGTAACCAGATAGATAAACAAGCACGCAAAATAGCAAGCAAGTGATTTCAAGCATGTCTAAAAACAATGAACAAGGGTAAAAGCAACCTTGCGCATGAACAATCAAGTGACTTATTCGTTCTAATCCTCAGAAGTGTTGATTGTGTACGTTCCAAAATATTTTTCAATGATGCACATATACCTTAGAAAATGAAACTTTGGCCTTGCTAGGGTTTTTAGTAATGGTTTGAATCTACAACTTTTATGATCCAAAGGGGTGAACTCCAATCCCGGCGCACCAGGGTTTTGACACAGTCTAAGAACTTAATCTTCAAGAGCTGCTAGGGAGATCTGACAACCCAACAATGAACCATACCCATGGAGATTTCTTCCACAAGGACATTTATATAGTGGCTTTCACTACCACAATGAAAATGGCTATTACTGCTTGAGGTTCCGTCAACGCAGTTTACCTTGTGAAGGGATTGTCCACTACGGTTAACCCTCTCTAAAGATGACTCACAATAGTATACCATGAGGGGACTTGGCTCCAGATCTAAGGTTTTTGACACCTTTTCACTTTTAACCCAAATAAAGCAAGCAGATTAATCCGACATGCTAAGATAAAGTTTTGCTTCACCAAGGTCTATGATGTCAACTCCACGTGATCTATCAACCTTTCCGAGGAGAGAATGTATCAATCAATAAGAGAAGGTGCACTAACCAATTTTGATTCACCAAATCTCATGATGTCAACCCCACGTGATCTATCAACCTCTCCGGGGAGAGAATGTATCGATCAATAAGAGAAGACGCACTAACCGAGTTGAATGTGAAACACACTAAGTATCCTCCCTACCTACAAGGATTCTGTCATCAAGAAAGATTTCACTGGGAATCCAATCTCTAAAGAATCATGAATAGTGTTCATAGGGCCTAATTACTATGTGAGCACAGATGTATGTTTACAAAAGAAAATCTACCAAAAGTACCCAAAAAGTAGAAAGAGGAACACTTAACGCTTAAAGTGAATATGAGATGAGTCCACAAGGTGGAACACTTAACACCTCACATAAGCTAAAAATGAGTCCCCAACTTAGAAAACAAGTGAGTTCCTAAAAGCACAAATGGGTTGCCAAGTGGAACACTTAACGCTTCTGTCCTGTAGACCCCTCCCCTTTATGGCGCTGAGATTGCAACCACGGGGTGGAATGAGGGACCGGTGGATTAGCGAGTCCAATAACCCAAGATAGCAATCAAGATCAATCACAAGTAATCTAAGACTGCTAATAAATACTTAAGGTGTCACAACCTAGTATCAATTATGCAAGTGTGTAAAACAAAAGCATGTAAAGAATCACCCAAGCTAGACACACGAGAGATTTATTTTAAGCCCAAATCAAAATATTATCAGCACAAGTGGAATACCTAAGATCCTTGCAACGCGCTTAGTAGATTTTTACCTGATTTTAGCAAACTTTACACTTTTTCCAATCAAAACCAGCAAGAGTCAATAAAAAATAGAGAATTCCAACTGTTAAGATTAGTTGTTAGTCAAAATCCAAAAATCAAATCTGACAAACTGCCTGCAAAAATGAAACGACAATTGAAATCTGATGCCTAAACTCATACGACAGTGGGTCTATTACCAGATGATAGTAAGAAACTCGTACGACAGTGGGTATTCTCCCAGACGACAGTCTAGAAACTCGTACGACCCTGGGTGTATGATGAAATGACAATCTAGCTTCCAAACGACAGTGGGTGCCTGATGAAATGATACTCGGTCAACTGTCGTACAACAGTGGGTATGCTCCCAGATGACACTGGGTGTCTGATGAAATGACAGTCTGAAAAACTCGTATGACACTGGGTGTTTGATGAAATGACAGTTTGAAAAACTTGTACGACAATTTGAAAAACTCGTACGACACTGTATGGACTGAAATTAAAAATCGCGCTGTACGGATAGTTTTGATAGAAAAAGTGCCAAAAAAATTTTTATTTTTTTTTGCAGGCAAAAAAGAAACAAAAAATAATGTCCTACTGAGAATACCACCAGAACAGGCAGCAGCAGGGGAGTTCTGATAGAGAAATGATAGAAGATTGATAGAAATGAAGGGAAGCCCATTTCAAGGCCCCACGATGGGTGCCAAAAATGTGTGTGAAAATTGTCCCTGATCTGTAGACACAACACTTCAGTAAAACATTAGAGGTTAGCTATAATCAAAATCATGCAAAATTGAAATCTAATCTAACCAAGCAATCTACTACCTTCTAGTAGGTGCGAGATTGATGTTCTTAGATTGTTATCGAGATCAGTGACCTAGACGACACCTAAATGAAGGATTTGGATGCAAAATTGATATTTTTTATATTTTCTATGCAATGATATGAAATCTATGATATGTAAAAACTGATATGCTATGAATTGATCTAACAATAATATGAAAACAAAAGTGATCTCACAACAATGTTGATTCGCAATAAGCTTTGATCCTTCCAATTGCAATTCTCCAGCGTGATTGTGCAAAAATATGAGATGCTCTGGATGCAAATTTGAGAGATGAATTATGAAGAGCTAAGGCCTTGATTTATAGAAATCCAAGGCTTTGGAGGTGCACGGAAAAAAGCCATAAATCACTCAGATTAACTCAGCTTGATTTTTGAGTTATATGATAATAAAGATAATTTAATTCACAAAAACATGCAAAAGCTAAGTTTTAACTCAAAATAGAGTTTAGCTTTAATTGATAATTGATAGTTGTCTGCTTTTATGATTGTGCATGTTTTATTTATGAATTAATTTAATAATAAAGTGATTTATTTCGAACTTAACTGCTTTTTGAAAATAAATAATTGATTTATGGGTTAATCAATTATTTAATCAAACTTTTATTAAAAACTATATTATTAAATAATGACAACTTGCTTTAATTAATTAAATAAAAATTTAATCAATTATTCATAGGATATTGGATTTATTGTCAAAATTAAATAATACAATTAATAATAGATAGAATAAAATTTAATTACACAATTAAGTGGCAAGATATTAAATCTAATTAATTAAATATGAAAATATTCAATTAATCAAACTTAGGATAAATGTGATTTATCGCCAAATAATCATTAAATTAAAGATAATTAAGATAATTAGGAATATTGCTAGGAATATTCCTCGATGCAGAATTTAAGATAATCAATTATGATTCGATGATATTTAGATGTGCCTTAGATTAGGACTTCGATGTTGATTTCATTCGATTTGTAGATGTAGGAGGTTAATGAACTTATAGCCCATTTTTGGGGTATTACAGGAGGACCCTATTTCAGTGCATTAATTTCTATTCAAACTGGATGCATGGATTTCTTGTGAATTATCGGCTTCTATGTATCATGCAACTGTGTCCGTAAATCTGCATATACTTCTCTAGGGTTGTAAGCCACTTAGGGATCAAAATAAAGAAAATAAATAAAAATCATTCTTTGTCCTATTTCCTTTTTAAAAAGTCTCAACTATCAATGATACAATACATTTGATGCCCTAAGCTATCAATACAAATGGCGCCTAGCTAGAAGCTCACGGGCTGTCCATTTGATAACCACCGTCAACATTTTTTTAAAATGGATATAAAGCACGGGCTAGGGCATGACACTAGTAGAATGCAGTCATTTCAGAGAGCATCTCAACAATATACAATGGCTGTCCATTTGATAACCACAGTCAACATTTCAAAAAAAAGGATATAAAGCACAGGCTAGGACACGACACCAGTAGAATGTGGTCATTTCAGAGAGCATCTCAGTAATATACAATGGGTTTGGATCCTTCGAAATTTGGGGTAGGATCCAGACCTAGGCTAGAAAGATGTCTTCCTTTCTATTGTGGATAGGCTCTACTGCTACAACAACTATAGACTGCGATGTAGATATCACAACAGCTGAGAAACATAAATGTAGGCATCATGGTCATAATTGTTTATGTTGTGTCTCCAAAAAATTGTGACCATGATGCCTACATTTATGTTTCTTAGCTGTTGTGTCCTAGGGCCCCTTATGACCCTTTACGACCCTTTATGATCCCTAAGAATACATCTTAGAGGTCTTAAAATATCGTAAAGGGTCATAAGAGGCTCATAGGAGGGGCCATATGAGCTTCCACCTTACGTGGTTGGCCCTGTTAAGTAGAGAATGTTAAACTATTCTCGAAACAAAGAGAAGCTCAATAATTTAAGGTCTAAGTCCATGGAGATGATGAAAAAATGATGAGAATCAATGATGGAGAGTTTTTAGATTTTGAGAAGATGTATATGCAGTGGAGGCCAGAAGGGATTTTTGTGGAGATTTTCTAGAGTGGCTATATACATATGAGGCTTTCCAAATTGAGTACCAGTGCAGAGATGATGATTCAGTAGCCTACGTCTATAAAACCTTCACAAATATCCCTTCTATGGCCTCCACTCATACCTCTTCTCAGAATCTAGAAACTTTGGATACTATTTCTCATCCATGCACGAAATGTGCTAGTGATCATATAAAATTACTTCAGGCCTCCAATATTGATGAGCTGCACAAGAGTAAAATATTTTTGCGAGACTGGGATAAATTATATTGGATACTGTGTAGTGTACATAAAGGAAAGGCGGTGATTATTCTCGATGATTGACATGTATAAGTCTTCTAGGCCTTACCCAGTAGCTAGGACTAAAGATAAAAGAGCTCAAGAGACCATCATAATTGGTCTCTTTCTTCGGTCTATATTATTGGCAAAACATTTTACCTTTCATTAGCTCATCAAATGTGGGGATTTGAAAGAATTTAATATAATATTTTCATGTATAATGTACATTATTTTAGTTTGATGCTGAATGAATTTATATACTTTGTGCACTTGTATACTACGAGGATGACCATAAAGAAGAATACCCTCCCGTGGCTTGAGTAATGTAGGCCATTGGAGGAGATGCTTCTTTATCGTCATCCTCATAATCTACAAGTGCGCAAAGTAGATAAATTCATGCAATGTCAACTTAAATAATATATGTTATCATAAAAATATTCTATTAAACTCTTTCAAATCCCTGGATTAGATGAGCTAATGAAAGGTAGAACATTTTGTCAATAATATAGACTGAAGAAAGAGAGAACCTATGATGGTCTCTTGAGATTTGTTATATTAAATGTGCATGTCTGTCAATTTTTTGATACCAATGAAAACATTTTTGATGGTGGTGCTATACCTCCGACGGGGCTCCCATAAGAAATTTACTATGTGATGTCGCTATAACGACACATATAATGTCAGAGAGAGCTACTTTTTGACAGAGCGTTGTGACAGGAATGCTATACCACTGATGGGTATACCTGTTGAAACATCACTATAGTGTCATCACTCTTCTGACAGGTCAAATGTCGGAGTAAACTTATTCTCGACAGATAGGTGTGATAGGAATTCTATACCACCGATGGGTTTACCTGTCAGATAGTGAGTGTAGATCTGTCACTATTCCAACCAAAACAATGTCAGAGAAAACTTTGTTTCAACAGATAATTATGACAGGAATGTTAAATCTCTGATGGGTATTACTGTCGAAGAATCATTGCATTGGTGTCACTATTCCAACAATTATGTCCGACAGGATGGCCACATGATTTGTTAAAGTTCTGATAGGTCTACCATAGGAAATTCCATATGAAAGCTAGTATTCATGTGCTAGATTCTGACGGAAATGGATGTTAGAAGACCAAAAGTTAGCACTTCCGTCACAATTTGCAACGCAAAAATGCCAATAGTCACATATGTCAAAATTGCAACAAATAGGTGTTGCAAATCTGACAAATGGCTATTAGAATTTGGCCTCAAATGTACTAGTGTATGTTTACAAAATAACTGAATTAACATTAAAAATTACCTATGTTGAACTTTCTTCAGGAAATGTTGGCTGAGTCATTAGCAATACAAACCCTTGGCATTCTACCTCCCTCAAACTAGTGGTGACCTACAAAATTCAAATAGATACTTTATACAATCATGACTTGATCATATTATATATACTTGATAGTAAAATACACACAAATAACTTCAAAAATATATGTACCGTGGGGCTATCACTATGAATTGAGATTCATGTGACTCTATCATGGCAAAAGGGTCTCACGACATCATCAGACACCACCCTCTATCAAATAAACCATGTAAATTAAAAATGAGTACGCACAACTGACAAGTATACATGTATGCATAAACAAACTAAATTACTTAATTACCTTCCCCTTGTTAATGCCTGATGCCTAAACCCCCTCACATTGCCCCCCAGTGGCAACTGGTGACACCTACATCAGTATGTAATAAGATGATCATAAAAATTAGAAAACAACGTACATATACTATTAAAATAATTTAAGGAAACTAATGAGTACATTAAAACATATGTACCGTGGAAGTGTCAAGGCCAAATGATATGACTGAAAGCGTGGACCCCTCCACCTATGCCATCTCCTCCTCTGTCATCAATTGAAGATAAATGTAACACATAAAAAAACATAAGTGGAAAATCATTATAAGAAAATTATACTAAAAATACAAATGTTTAAAATTAAATACAATGTAAAAAGTGAATTGTTTACCCTTACCATAATAGTAGGAGTCCATGGCTCTCTATGCCCCTAATGCACATCTTCATGAGGTGTTTTAGTGCCTGTAGTGTGTTGTGTAGTATCATCCACCTTGAAGATGTAGTTATATGCATCACTATCATTTAGGGGACCTAAGTACAAATTCTTGTACATAATGCAAGTGTGAGGCACACAAACATGTGAGATCGTGGAGGATGTGGAAGGGCCAGAAGCATCAGGATGAGGAGGCAATAATGTTGCACTCTACATAACCAGTAAATCACTCAAGGTGTGAATGGATTTAATAGTCTGTGAGCTGACCTCAACAATAATATCAGGATGTTGCACTATAGGAGGTGGTGAAATCTCAAGAGGGGGGACATACTTGTGGGATTTCACCCGGTGCGCCCATGGCCTGTCATGAGGAGCGTCTTAGCCTACACCCTGGTTCAGTCTCATGCTCCAATAATTTACATTATGACTGAGCAAAAATTTAGCATACAATTTTTTAATAAAATACAATGGGACATCCAAATTGTTGCGAGGTGGTCTATCAAAAACCATCTACTGGAGGTCCCAAAAGTTGTCACATATTGCATCATTTGTGTACCATTTAATTGACAACTTGGGTTTTTAGGGTCCACTTTTAAACTAATTTTGGGATCCACAAAAATATTACATATGTCATGTTTTATTATGTTTAGGTTCATAACTTGATCATAGTCAAGCCCATCATCAAACTGGGTGTGCATGGAATCATGCCAAAGAAGTGCAACATTATGTTGCTCTGTAAGTTTCTCCATGTTTTTAATAATGGAGTTCAATGTGGAAAACATGGGGCATGATGTGGGGATATTAACATATGTAGTTTGATATCCTCTAAGTTTATTTAGATTGTCTCCTATGAGATCCTCTAAACAGAGAGGGTTTGAGACTGGTTCATCTTCTGAAAGTGGGGAATTGTTTGGAGGTGGTTCTAGATTATTTGCGGGATCATTGGGAGGGTTTTATAATTGATTTGAGTCCATGTCTGATTACAATTAAAACCCAAATAGACAATTGTAATCAATTTAAAAAGATAATAAAAAATATAATTTAAACCCTAGTTTTTCTATAAAAACTACAAATTTCAATTAAAAAACAATACAAACTAAAAAATTTAACTTACCTATTGATGTTGAGAAAATTGGATATGAGATTCTTTCAGATATCTAAAACCCTAAGAGTCATGTTCAACATTTTCACAATGAAAATATTGAATGCAACCGTGGGATACAAATATAATTTACTAGCTAAAATCAGATATTCAATATAAAATTGGATATCTGATATTATCAGATATTCAATATTATCGGATATTCGATAGGCCCTCGCTTTGGCTTTTGGCTTGGCCAGGTGATGCAGAGTGGAATCCACAATGATTCAATTCTGCATATATTTCATTATCCCACTCACCTTCCTACACAACTATCGTTATTAGAGATTCACAATCTCTTCACTATTCTAATAACCAATAAACAATACTTCATAATTACTCACTGAGTCATCAACTGAATCATTACTGATGATGTTATATCATGTAGATACTCTGTGATCTGTGATTACCCTCAATGCTTTGTGGTTGGTTCCAACTTGAACATGCCACATTCACCACCTTCTCCCTATCTCCATCTCCATGTATTGAGACTAAAGATTATGGTACTCAGCTTAACCATTTCAAATGGTTTTACCTGTATATGTATATCCCATTCAGCCTCCCTCAAATGAGACTATCGTCATAGGGCTCTCAGCTTCCACGGATAGACATTTCACCTTCCCAAAGATCAAATTCAGAATGTCAAGAACTTCATTATCTTCTGAGCCTTTCCTACTGTAACCACAGTGTTCTATGTTTGGTCTAACCATCGCGATCCTTGGCATGAAGCTACCACTAGTATACCATTCTCAACTCCTCTAAAGGGATCTTCGATGTCCTTCGACTCACCCCGAACACACTACCGAACTCACTTGTCCCGCTCGGGTCTCTTACAACTTCCCCATCACCACAAATCAGCTCTCGAGTCATCTGTCGATGACTATCAAAACACAAACAGGATCCTCAGTAAAATCTGATTTATTCAAAATAGAAAATTCCCATTTGGAAAGGATAACACCAAACCTAATTTAAATATATAATCAAGAACTATCATTTGGTATTTAGCTTCGCATCTCCATCATATAAACGTGTTCCATCATTCCATTCAAGACTCACAAAATTGATTTCAATAAAATAATACACTTCTGCAATGAAAGAATTGATATCAAGAACTAATTCATATCTGACAAAACAAAAATCTCTTAAATTGACTTTCAATAGCACATATTGCAAATACCATTTGATTCTATAAATTTTTTTAACCCATTTACTATTTGGCGTAACCACACCAGAATTTTAAAATAGAAAACTATAAACTAGGAATTGAAGAACGGAGAACTTTCAAATGAGAAAGGGAAGAACTGAAAAGTTTTACAGAAAATTTGATCTTTCTTTTTATTATTCAATATCCCTTTACATTGTTTCTTTCTCCTTTCACCGATTCTCAATCTTCCATCCTACTCTACTCTTCTCCCTCTATTGAATTTTTCTTGCATTGTATATAACTTGCAAAACTGAATAGACCTGATAACTAACCCCTATAACTAACCTTTAACACCTACTACTCCAACTGACTTGAATGAGTCATTGATATGATTATTTGGTATAAGAACTAACTAGTAGTGTATCATGGAGTTGACAATGAACTTGTCAACTTCATAATTTATACAAACCTTTTATATATCGACGACACTTAGACCATTAAGATTTATTATACCAATTAAGATACTTAGACTACTACGATGAAACCAAAACTATTAAAATGGCTCACCAAGCCATGTTACAATATAATTTAGCCATGTATAATCTAGAATCTTTAAAATATTTCTAGCCTCATGATGCACCTACATCATACTCCTAGGGACACAAAAATTCAAGTCCCATTGAATTGCCATGGTCTTCTTCCGAGTGATCTTCTTCCGAGTTCTCCAATTGTATGAAGGAAATGTTGTCATCATAACAATGATAGAATTGATGTCGCTTCCCTCAACATGCTGATTCCAATCTTCCTGGTGAATACCCTTCGTGGCATGTGTAGTGGTACCGCCTTTAAATCCTAGAACAAATACATTAGACATCATCATATCACCTGTAGAAAGATATTGATCAATAATCTTGTACTCTCCTTGTTTGTATATCTCTAGGGTATCATAGTGATCAACAAATACTCCATCTGTTATGCCAACAATATTCTCCTTCGCATGTGAATCTTCAAATATGTCCTTCCATCCTTGATCATTTTTGTCCACATTTCCATCATCCAGGCAACTAATTTCTTCAACCATACCTATCACCAACTCTCCTTCACCTGCAAGAACCTTGATCAGGATTAAAGTGGGAAAATACTAAAATCTAATTTTTCCAAAATTTCATATGTTTTAGTAAATTGCAATTTTGAGGGTCTTCGATGCATTTTTGGGAAAATATGCTGGTCAAAAACATGATGGAACATTGATATTTCTAAAATTTGGTTCAAGATTATTTGAATACCTTTCCAACGCATCAAACGGTTCGTAATTCGGAGCTAGGATGAGAAAGTTATGCCTTCTCCAAGTGGACCTAAATTTTATATTTAGTTTTTTGATAAATTTTGATAGTTTTAATAGTTTAATTGTAATAAACATTATGATGACTCTTCATTTCAATTCCAAGGGATTTGTGTGACCCTTGGGATCCATCCGACTTGTATAAACTCCAATTTTGAATAGAATGGAGACAGTTTTTGGTTTGCAATCTTGTTGTTCTCAATTTTCGTGTTGAATTCTACAATACTGCAGGTATCACACCAGGTATTGTAATCTGGTTTTCATAAATCAGATTAGTGGTATCAGAGCGAGAATGCTCCTTTATGCCAATTTACATAAGGTCTTCCTACCAAAGATTAGGATTGGATACACAAGATTTGTCAAAATACCCACCTCTGAGACGCACACGATCGAAGATGTCAGACGATGATGTTAAGAAGTTGGTCGAGGAAGCTTTAAATAAGCAACGAGAGGAGATGATGAGTCAATTTTCATGCCTCCTACAGAAGCAAAAACCCTCTGAATCTGAAACATCATTTCATGGAAATACCCCTTTCAAAGTGCAGGTCAATTTTGACATCCTGAATTTTGAAGGAAAGGTCAATTCTGAAGCTGTTGATAACTGGTTATCAAAGTTCGATAGGTACTTTTCTATAAATAATTTCTTAGATGCTAAAAAGATAACATTTGCTCTCCTCAAAGATGAAACCCATGTGAAATTAGCATGGGAAACCAAAGTAGCAAATAAAGAACAAGAATCAGTTGCTGAAGATGGTTTTATACTATCTCTTGATAAGAAGCCCACATGGGGAGAATTTGTGGAATACATAAAAGAAGCTTACCTCCCGGAGGATGTATATGAACAAAAATACATAGAATGGAAACTTCTTCGACAAAAGAGGGATCAGTCTGTGCAAGATTACACCAATACATTCCATTCACTTTCAGTAAAACTCGGTATTAATGATTCAAAGAAGCATCAAATTTTGAAATATCGGAGTGGACTTCACAGGTATATTCAAACAGAGATGGAATTTTTAAATATTGAGACATTGGCAACTGCCTATAAATATGCTACAAAAATTGAAGAAAAATCCAAGCAAAAAGGGAAGAGGGACTACTTTGCAAACAACAAGCCAAGGGTTGAAGGTGGCAATAAATTTGCAGGAAAATAGGTGACCAAGGAACTTCATTCAAATTCACCCAAGAACACATGGTGGTCTACTAAAAAGATAGACACAGGCATGTGGTGTGAGATGCATAAGTCCCCAACCCATAATACAAAGGATTGTCGAAGTATTAAAAATTTGATGACAGAAATACAAGGAGAGGAAGCTAAACCTGAATCGTCACCAATAGATAATTCTGAGAAAGAGGAGAATGATTCCATCATAGAAGCAAACCCATATGTCATAGTTGGAACTACTAAAGTATTGCCCCGTGAAGATGAAGAGAGACTTTTTCATTCACAGATGTGGGTTGATGGAAAGCCTCTGCATTTTATTATTGATAGTGGGAGTCAAAAGAATTTGATCTCTAGGGAGACAGTCAAAAGATTAAATCTGAAAGTGACAAGACACCCACAACCACACTCTATGGGATGGGTAAATGAGGGACAAGATATTCAAATAAATCAACAATGTTATTTGCCATATTCAATCAAGCCTTTCAAGGATGAAGTGATATGTGATGTAGCAACATTGGATGTATGTGATGTCTTGCTGGGGCAGCCATACATGTATCAGAGGCATGGGGTGTATGAGTCCAAGCCACGTAGTGTTACAATCAAGCTTGGTGGGAAGAGGTATCGAATACCAGAGGTATGTCCAACACAAACTGCTTCTTTAATTAGTGCTAAACAATGTAAACGCTTGATTACTCAAACTGGAGCTTTTGTTGTACTCGTGATTTGCCCTGAACAAACAAAGTTAGTTGTTCTTAATACACATGCTAAGGTAACAGAGAATCAACAAAATCAGATGGATAAAATTTTGAAAGAATATCACAGTGTGTTTACACCACCAGTGGGAGTACCAACACACTATCAAGTCAAGCACTCTATTGATTTAATCCCAGGCACACTGCTACCACATGAGCCAATATATAGGAGGTCAGTTTTGGAAAATGATGAGATTAAGAGACAAATTGAAGAGTTGATTCAGAAAGGACACATTCGTCCAAGTGCTTCACCTTGTGGAATTCCAATTGTCCTTGCTAAAAAGAAAGATGGGACATGGAGGCTTTGTATTGATTATAGAGCATTAAACAAAATCTCTGTTAAAAATAGATATCCAATCCCTCGAATTGATGATTTGGTTGACCAACTTAGGGGGGCTAAATTCTTTACAAAAGTTGACTTGAAGTCTGGATACCACCAAGTACCAATTGATCCAGCAGATGTGTGGAAGACTGCATTTAAATCTAAGGAAGGTTTGTTTGAATGGTTGGTCATGCCTTTTGGCCTAAAAAATGCCCCAGCCACATTTATGAGATTGATGAATGATGTGCTTAGACCATTCATTGATTCTTTTGTAGTTGTTTATTTGGATGACATACTCATCTTTAGCAGGACTTGGTCTGAGCATTTGCAGCATGTTGAACAAGTTCTTTCAACTTTGCAAAAACACAAACTTTATGCCAACATTGAGAAGTGTTCTTTTGGTATGCAGAGTATTCAATGCTTAGGGTATATCATTGACACTGAGGGTGTTCATGTTGATTCAGCAAAGATTCAAATAATCCAAGATTGGCCATTCCCTAAAAATTTCATAGAGCTTCGCAGCTTCTTGGGCTTAGCCAACTTCTATCACAGATTTGTGTTTGGTTTCTCACACATATCATGGCCTCTTAATCAATCACTAAGGGGTGGAGCACAAGAAAAATTTCAGTGGACAGAGGCAAAGCAACAAGCATTTGAGGAGTTAAAGAAAAGACTATGTTCAGCACCAGTATTGGTCCTTCCAGATCTACACCAAGCATTTGAGATAGAAACAGATGCATCAGATTATGCTCTTGGTGCGGTACTCACACAACATGGGCATCATGTTGCCTATCACAGTGAAAATTTTTCTAATACAGTATGTAGGTATCCCACCTATGATAAGGAGTTGTATGCCATTTTTCAGGCTTGCAAATAATGGAAACACTATAAATTGGGAAAGGAAATTTTTATACATACAGACCATAAACCACTCCAATTCTTGCAAACACAAGGGAAGCTACAGAATGATAGACATCAACGGTGGTCAGCCTATTTACAACAATTTCACCTCAACATTCATCATAAAAAAGGAAGTAGTAGCAAGGTGGCAGATTGTTTGAGTAGGCCTCCAATTGCAGGTTTGACAATAGTGTTGGATTCATGTGGTCATCAATCATCCACTTGGGAACAACTATATAGTACTGACCCTGATTTTGCTAACATCTATAGTAATTTGGTAGAAGGAAAATCTGTCTCTGATTTTCACTTGCAGGATGGGTTTCTTTGCCATAATGGTCACATATGTGTACCCACTGAAGAACGGAAGAAAATGATATGGGAAGCTCACTATAGTCGTGTTGCGGGACATTTTGGTATTGGTAAGACTACTACTATCCTTCAAAAGTATTTCTATTGGCCAAAAATGAAGCAGGATATCATTTCACATATACAAGCTTGTGCAGCCTATGCAATTGCAAAGCAAGCAAACCATAAGTTGGGTCTATACTTACCATTACCTATTCCTGATAAGCCATGGCAGTCTATTTCAATGGATTTTATGTCTAGGCTTCCAACTACCAGGCGGGGGGCATGATTTTGTATATGTTGTGGTAGATAGGTTTTCTAAAATGGCTATCATGGTGGCATGTAAAAAGATGATTTCTACAGAAGATACTACCAAGCTATTTTTTGAACATGTGTGGGTTCATTTTGGTTTGCCAAAAACCATTATTTCTGATAGGGATAGCAGGTTCATCAGCAAATTTTGGTCTGCACTATGGGCTAAAATGGACACGAAATTGACAAAGTCCACAGCATTCCATCCCCAAACAGATGGGTAGACAGAAGTGGTGAATCGAATGATTATTCATATTTTACAGATGTATCATTCAAAACATCCTCGCACATGGGATGAAAGCTTACCCTATGTGCAACACAACTACAACCGTGCACTCCATAGTACTACAGGGCACAGTCCATTTGAGGTTTCTCTTGGGTACCAGCCATTGTCACCTATGGATGTAGCAATACCATCTCTACACTCTAGTAGTCCATTAAATGGTGACAAGGAGGTAGATAAAGTAGAAAAATTCATTGATAACATTAGACACCTACAACAACAAGTTCATGAGATATTGGAGCAAAGTAATCAGAAGTATAAGGAAAGACATGATAAATATAGAACTCCTCATCAGTTTCAGGTTGGTGACAAGGTATGGTTACATCTTCAGAAAGAGCGCCTGCATGGACCAAATAGGAAGCTTCGTCCTCTTCGTTATGGACCATACACTATTGTGAAACAAGTTGGTGAGAATGCTTTTGAACTTAATTTGCCATCCTTTTTGAGACTGCATCCAGTTTTCAATGTGGAATTGTTGAGACCCTATTTTCCTCCTTTATTGGATATCTCCCAAGCTACTGAACACATTCAAGCTATAGAGTTAAATCCCTCTACTACTGCTCCAGTCCATTGTGACCATGTTACTGAAGCCATTTTAAAGACTTTGAGAAATAAGAACATTCCTTTGTATCGGGTGGTTCGAGCTGGTCAGCATTCTCATCAAGGCAAGTGGTTTACTAAGGAACAAATTGAAGAACAATTTCCTCATCTATTGTAGTAGATTAGTGCAATGGGTCCCATTACCTCTTAAGGGGGGAGGAATGATCAGGATTAAAGTGGGAAAATACTAAAATCTAATTTTTCCAAAATTTCATATGTTTTAGTAAATTGCAATTTTGAGGGTCTTCGGTGCATTTCTGGGAAAATATGTTGGCTGGAAACATGATAGAACATTGATGTTTTTGAAATTTGGTTCAAGATTATTTGAATACCTTTCCAACGCATCAAACAGTTCGTAATTCGGAGCTAGGATGAGAAAGTTATGCCTTCTCCAAGTGGACCTAAATTTTATATTTAGTTTTTTGATAAATTTTGATAGTTTTAATAGTTTAATTGTAATAAACATTATGATGACTCTTCATTTCAATTCCAAGGGATTTGTGTGACCCTTGGGATCCATTCAACTTGTATAAACTCCAATTTTGAATAGAATGGAGATAGTTTTTGGTTTGCAATCTTGTTGTTCTCAATTTTCATGTTGAATTCTACAATACTGTAGGTATCACACCAAGTATTGTAATCTGGTTTTCATAAATCAGATCAAACCTTTTCCTCACAAGGTTCAACAACAACATCTTGTTGTTCACTCTCAACACCAACATTCATCTGCTATCCGTGCCCATCAAATGGAATCTGTACCTCTTCTTGATCTATTCCTTTATCAGTAACATCATCTTCATCTACTGCTTGCTCCAAGAGAAATGCTATCCTCTCCCACTTTGCAATACTCTTATCCAACTCTTCTTCAAGATTCTTTAACCTTTCATCTTCTTGCTTCCTACCTTCTTCTTCCTTCTTCTTTCTTTCTCTTATTCTCTCTCCTTATCACCATATAGGTACTCCTTCAATGCCTTAACAATTTCTCTTTCACTCCTCGTCAAAGCCATCTCTTCTCACCAATCTAGGATTAATTAGATCTCCAGCCACCACTTTGGAACACTCAAGGAGGATAGTTCAACTCCAAGCATCAACAAAGGGCTTTCAATCCTCCAAATCCTAGACCTTTCTCTTCCTTTGATACCACTTGATGCAAAGCTGAATCCACAATGATTCAATTCTGCATATATTTCATTATCCCACTGACCTTCCTACACAACTATCATTATTAGAGATTCACAATCTCTTCACTATTCTAATAACCAATAAGCAATACTTCATAATTACTCACTGAGTCATCAACCGAATCATTGCCGATAATGTTCTATCATGTAGATACTCTGTGATTTGTGATTACCCTCACTGCTTTGCGGTCGGTTCCAACTTGAACACGCCACATTCACCACCTTCTCCCTATCTCCATCTCCACGTATTGAGAGTGAAGATTATTGGTACTCGGCTTAACCATTCCGAATGGTTTTACCCGTATATGTATATCCCATTCGGCCTCCCTCAAATGCGACTGTCGTCATAGGGCTCTTAGCTTTCATGGATAGACATTTCACCTCCCAAAGATCAAATTCAAAATGTTAGGAGCTTCACTATCTTCTGAACCATTCCTGCTATAACCACAGTGTTCTCTGTTTGGTCTAACCATCACGATCCTTGGCATGAAGCTACCACCAGTATACCATTCTTGACTCCTCTAAAGGGATCTTCGATGTCCTCTGACTCACCCCAAACACATTTTTGAACTCACTTCTCCCACTCAGGTCTCTTACAACTTCCCTATCGACACAAATCAGGTCTCAGGTCATCCCTCGATGACTGTCAAAACACAAACACGATCCTCAATAAAATCTAATTTATTCAAAATAGAACATTCCCATTCAGAAAGGATAACACCAAACCCAATTTAAATATATAATCAAGAACTATCATTTGGTATTTAACTTTGCATCTCTATCATATAAATGTGTTCCATCATTCCATTTGAGACTCACAAAATTGATTTCAATACAATAATACACTTATGCAATGAAGGAATTGATATCAAGAACTAATTCATATTTGACAAAACAAAAATCTCTTAAATCGACTGTCAATATCACAGATTGTGAATACCATTTGATTCTGCAAATTTGTTTAACCCATTTACTATTTGGTGTAACCATACCATAATTTTAAAATAGCAAACTATAAACTAGGAATTGAAGAATGGAGAACTTTCAAATGAGAAAGGGAAGAACTGAAAAGTTTTACAGAAAATTTGATCTTTCTTTTTATTATTCAATATCCCTTTACATTGTTTCTTTCTCCTTTCACCGATTCTCAATCTTCCATCCTACTCTACTCTTCTCCCTCTATCAGATTTTTCTTGCATTGTATATAACTTGCAAAACCAAATAGACCTGATAACTAACCCCTATAACTAACCTTTAACACCCACTACTCCAACTGACTTGAATGAGTCATTAATATGATTATTTGGTATAAGAACTAACTAGTAGTGTATCGTGGAGTTGATAACGAAGTTGTCAACTTCACAATTTATACAAACCTTTTATATATTGACAACACTTAGACCATTAATATTTATTATACCAATTAAGATACTTAGACTACTATGATGAAACCAAAACTATTAAAATGGCTCACCAAGCCATGTTACAATATAATTTAACCATGTATAATCTAGAATCTTTAAAATATTTCCAACCTCATGATGCACCTGCATCATATGCCACTTGATGCAGAGTGGAATCCACAACGATTCAATTTTGCATATATTTCATTATCCCACTCACCTTCCTACACAACTATTGTTATTAGAGATTCACAATCTCTTCACTGTTCTAATAACCAATAAACAATACTTCATAATTACTCACTGAGTCATCAACCGAATCATTGCCAATGATGTTCTATCATGTAGATACTCTATGATCTGTGATTACCCTCACTACTTTGTGGTCAGTTCCAACTTGAACATGCCACATTCACCACCTTCTCCCTATCTCCATCTCCACGTATTGAGAGTGAAGATTATTGGTACTCAACTTAACCATTTCGAATGGTTTTACTCGTATATGTATATCTCGTTTGGCCTCCCTCAAATGTGACTATCATCACAGGGCTCATGGCTTCCACGGATAGACATTTCACCTTCCCAAAGATCGAATTCAGAATGTTAGGAACTTCATTATCTTTTGAGCCATTCCTGTTATAACCACAGTGTTCTTTGTTTGGTCTAACCATCACGATCCTTGGCACAAAGCTACCACTAGTATGCCATTCTCGACTCCTCTAAAGGGATCTTCGATGTCCTCTGACTCACCCCAAACACACTGTCGAACTCACTTCTCCCACTCAGGTCTTTTACAACTTCCTTGTCATCACAAATCAGCTCTCGGGTCATCCGTCGATGACTGTCAAAACACAAACACGATCCTCAATAAAATCTGATTTATTCAAAATAGAACATTCCCATTCGGAAAGGATAACACTAAAACCAATTTAAATATATAATCAAGAACTATCATTTGGTATTTAACTTCGTGTCTCTATCATATAAACATGTTCCACCATTCCATTTGAGACTCACAAAATTGATTTCAATAAAATAATACACTTCTGCAATGAAGGAATTGATATCAAGAACTAATTCATATCTGACAAAACAAAAATCTCTTAAATCAACTGTCAATAGCACAAATTGTGAATACCATTTGATTCTATAAATTTGTTTAACCCATTTACTATTTGGAGTAACCACACCTTTATTTTAAAACAACAAACTATAAACTAGGAATTGAAGAATGGAGAACTTTCAAATGAGAAAGGGAAGAACTGAAAAGTTTTATGGAAAATTTGATCTTTCTTTTTATTATTCAATATCCCTTTACATTGTTTCTTTCTCCTTTCACTGATTCTCAATCTTCCATCCTACTCTACTCTTCTCCCTCTATCATAATTTTCTTGCATTGTATATAACTTGCAAAATCGAATAGACCCGATAACTAACCCCTATAACTAACCTTTAACACCTGCTACTCCAACTAACTTGAATGAGTCATTGATATGATTTTTTGGTATAAGAACTAACTAGTAGTGTATTTTGGAGTTGACAATGAATTTTTCAACTTCACGATTCATACAAACCTTTTATATATCGATGACACTTAGACGATTAAGATTTATTATACCAATTAAGATACTTAGACTACTACGATGAAACCAAAACTATTAAAATGGCTCACCAAGCCATGTTACAATATAATTTAACCATGTATAATCTAGAATCTTTAAAATATTTCCAGCCTCATGATGCACCTGCATCACCAGGTGTACTGACACACATGCCTACTAAAAAGTCAACAGACTTTTTAGTGCACTTTTGGACGAGTGAAAAGTTTATTTTTTCACATCGTCACTTTTTGGCATACCATGATCCTACACATACCCTGTTACTTTCTAACCATTGTATTGGTCTAAATCCTTTAATCAAGGTTGACCTAACAATCATTGTATAAATCCTTTAATCAAGGTGACATTCTAATGGAATGTTCTGAAGCCCTCTAACCAGGCCACTTTTGACAGAGTGTTTTAAATCCTTTAATAGGGTCACACCTAACAATGTGTATGTAAACCTTTAACTGGGTTGGCTTTTCACAAAGCTCACTTTAGAAGAGTGAAAATTAGTAGCATGTTACAAAGTGGTTTTTCCCAAATTGGGTTTCCACTTATAAATCTTGGTGTTATACTTGTGTGAATGATTTTGATGTGGATGTTGTTGAAAGCTTTATATTCTGCAAGTTAATTAATTTTGGACAGTGGACTGCATGTTATATGTTTCTGATATATATTATAGACACCGAATTGAATTACTGATTAGATCTGAGTTTGTTGAAGTACTGTAAAGTTAAATTGGTACATCTGGACCTGAGAATAACTTATTCACCCCCCCTCTGTTCTTCTAAATCATTCTAACAATTGGTAATAGAGTTGTTGGTGATTACATAGAAAATTTTAAAGGTACTTGAAGCTAATGATCAAGATGTACAAAAAGGAGGTACTGAAGCTGAACAAAGAGAACTTCCTTGCATGGCAGAGTTTAATGAAATTGCATCTAGATGGTATTGGTGATTTAGTAAAGTATTATGTTGAAAATAAGTATGTTATACCTACTACACCTTTGACTACTGAGGAGATGAAAGAAAAACAAGAGCACAATCAAGAAATGTTTGAGATTGCATCTGCCCTAAGCTATCCTAAATTTGAAGACATCAAGGACTGCACTAATGCAAAGAAAATGTGGGACACTCTTCCAACTATCGTAGAGATACAAATGTACTGAGAGCCAAATCTGAAAGCCTGAGAGGTAAGTTTGATGAATTGAAAATGCAAGAAGGTAAAAATATTGCTCAATATTGTGGAAGAATTAAGGAGTTAGTGAATTCTATTAGAGGAGCTAGTGGAAATATTGATGATGAAACTATTATTGGTAAAGTATTGAGAAATTTTCTTCCTATCTATGCTATCAGAATTTATGCAATACAAGAATCAAGATGTAATCTTGTAATGTTCTAACTCTAGAAAGTCTTTCTGGTAAGCTTACTACTTTTGAGCTGTCTAATTATGATAACTAAATTGTTCCTAATGTTGAATCTACATTCAAGTCTCAAATGGTTATGCATAAGTCTAAGAGAGAAAAAGAAAAATGTGTGAAAAGTGAAAGTGACAGTGACAGTAATAGTGACACATCTGATGAATATCTAGATGATCTTGAGGCACTTATGGCTAGAAGGCTAAAGAGAGGAAAAGGGACATATAAAGGTAAACTTCCTATAATTTTCTTTTCATGTAACAAAGTTGGCCATATTGCAACAAGATGCCCTGACAGGACTGACAAGGATGAGAGAAGGGAAAGCAAGTACAAAGACAAGAGAAATGAAAGAGATCATCGAAGGTACAAAGACTACAAAGACAAAGGTAAGAAATCCTGCTATATTGTTGAAGAGGAACTGGCAGTGACACTAGTGAATCTGATGAATGTGATATAGAAGTTTTTTATGTTTCTATGAAAGATGTTTCTGATGAAGATGATAAAATTGAACTTATTTATTATGTGTGTAAAGCTGATAAATAGATTGTTGATAATGGTTTCTCACATCAAATGACTGGTGATAAAAGTAAGTTTGAGACCTTAGATCATTACAAAGGTAGAAGTGTTAAGTTTGGTAATGATGCTCCATGTCATGTGAAAGGAAAAGGATCAATTAGATTGATTGATAAGATCAAATGTAAAAATGCTTATTGGGTTGAAGATCTTAACTATAATTTGTTGAGTGTTGCATAGTTGAACAAAACTAGTTACCAAGTGGAATTTCATCATAGAAAGGCAAAAATATTTGATGCCACTGGTGAACTAACTGGAAGTGGAGAGTAGACAAGAGGTAATTTTTTCTATCTAGACCTATCTAAAGAAACATGTTCATTTGCACAATTTGATGATGTATGGTTATGGCGTAAGAGGTTGTGTCATTTGAATTTTGAAAATCTGGTAAATATTAGTAAAATGAAGAAAGTTAGAGGTTTTTTGAGATTGAAGAAACCTGATAATGTGATGTGTAAATAGTGTCAATTGGGAAAAATGATAAAGTCTAATTTTAAGAGCAAGACATATACTTCTGACAATATTTTGGAATTGGTTCATACTGACCTTTGTGGACCTATGGGTGTACAAAGTTATTGTGGTGATAAGCATTTCATTTTGTTTGTTGATGACTATTTTAGAATGATGACTGTAATATTTTTGAAAGAGAAATTTGATGCATTTCATTTGTTTAAGTGGTATTTGGAAAAAGTTGAAAAAGAAATAGGTAGAAGCTTGAAATTTTTGAGATCTAACAGAGGTGGAGAGTTTATATCAAATGAGTTCAATTTATACTATAATGGTAGAGGAATAAAAAGATAGATGTCTGCACCAAGAACACCTCCACAAAATGGCATAGAAGAAAAAAGAAACAAATCAATTATGGATTGTGCAAGAACACCGATGATTGAGAAGAATGTTGCACAAAAGTATTGGAGAGAAGTTGTAAGTACAATTATTTATACCTTGAACTGAGTTCAAATCAACAAAGGTACAAATGCTACACCTTTTGAGTTATGGCATGGTTATGCACCTAATGTGAAATATTTTAGATTCTTTGGGAGTAAATGCTATATACTGAAAGACAATAGGAATGGAAAATTTGATACAAAAAGTGATGAGGGCATATTCCTAGGATATTCCACTAAGATAAAAGCTTATAAGTGTTTGAATTATAACACTAAAAAAGTTGTGGAAAGTGCAAATGTTAGAGTAGATGAATATGCAGAAATAAATGAAGTTGAGTGCAAGCAACCTGAAGATTATAGATCTTTTGTATACATGGAAGAAGGAGAGGCAAGTAATAAACCAAAACCAGATGTCAAGTCACAGATAGGTAATGTCGAGCACTAGAAGGATGCTGCCATGCATCAGGAGCTTACTGTCGACCAATCAATAGAAGAAGCAGATAATTTACAAGATGAACCTATAGATCAAGATCAAGGAGAAAAGAAATTTGAAGCTACATTGGCACAGTATGTAAGAAGACATCATAAGCCTAAGAAAATCATTAGAGATAAAGAATCTAGAGTCATGACAAGAAGTAAGTTGAAAGATCATACATGCTTATTATGTGAGTTTGAGCCTAAAATAGTAAAATATGCTTTAGAGAATGATGACTGGCTACAAGCCATGAATGAAGAAATAGAGCAGATAGAAAAGAATAATACCTAGACTCTAGTGTCGAGACCAGAGGACAAAAATGTTATTGGAACAAAATGGGTATTCAAAAACAAGCTCAATGAACGTGGAGAAGTCACTAGAAACAAAGATAGATTGTTATGTAAGGGGTATGCACAAGAAGAAATAATTGACTATGGGGAGACATTTGTCCATGTTGCAAGATTAGGAGTAAGGACTCTACTTGGATATGTAGCTCATAAAGGATTCAAAGTATATCAGATGGATGTCAAATTTGCATTTCTGAATGGGATATTAGAAGAAGATTAAGTATGCATTGAACAACCTGAAAGATTTGTTGACCCAAGAAAGAAGAATATGGTTTTCAAGTTGCACAAGGCACTGGATGAATTGAAATAAGCCCCCAGAGTATGGTATGAGAGATTGCATAATTACTTGATAAATATTGGATTTGTAAGAACAAATGACAACAAAAATCTATATATGAAGATTGGAGAAGGTAAAGGGATTTTGTTAGCTAAAATATTTGTTGATGATATCATATTTGGAGGACAAAATTCCCTATAATGTCAAAACTTTGCAAATGAGATGCAAACTAAATTTGAAATGTCTATGTTTGGTGAGATTAAATTCTTTGTTGGTTTGCAAGTTTATCAGATGAAGAAAGGTATCTTTATTACTCAATCTAAATATGTCAAAGAGATACTGAAATTTTTTGGTATGGAGGATTCCAGACCAGTAAGTACTCATATGGCTACTAGACAAAAACTATCTAAAACTGATGATACATCTGAAGTGAATCAAACCTTGTATAGATCTATGATTGGAAAACTACAATATGTTGTTCACAGCAAACTGGATATTTCCCTAGTAGTTGGGATTGTGGCAAGATTTTTTGCCAATCCTAAGGAAAATCATTTGATGGTAGTAAAAAGAATATTGAGATATCTGAAAGGAACAAAGGACTATGGATTATATTACAAGAAGAATGAAAAGTTTGAAATGAAAGTTTACACTAATGCAGATTGGGCTGGAAATGTTGATGATAGAAAGAGTACAAGTGGTGGCGCATTCTTTCTAGGAAAGAGATTAGTCTCCTGGATAAGCAAGAAATAGAACTACATTTCCCAATCTACAGTGGAAGCTGAGTATGTAGCTATAATAGTAAATTGTTCAAATTTTGTGTGGATCAAGCAATTGTTAAAAGGTATGAAGGAAGAAATCACTGAGCCAGTTGTTATTTTTTATGATGACACAAGTGCTATTAATGTATCAAAGAATCCATTAATTCACACCAAGACTAAGCATATTTCTATCAAGTATCATTACGTGAGAGAGCTAGTTCAAGACAAAAAAGTGAGATTGGAATATGTGAATACAAAGGAACAATTAGCCGATATATTCACAAAATCTTTACCTAAGGATGCTCATGAATATCTTAGAGGTAAATTTGGGTTGATTCCCCTAACTGAGGCTACCTAGTAAAATAGGAGCACTGCATCAAATATGCTAATTATAACATTTGACAAATTGATGCAGAAAAGGTCACACTTTAGGAGTTGCCTAGAGTTGTGACAAGTTAAGAAAAGATATTAATGAGTCATAAGAAAGATGACAGAGGGAGTATACAACATACATAACTGACATGAAAAAACCTACATGGTAAAGATGTAAGAGACAAATACAAGCTTTGGCATTGTTGTCAAAGAGGGAGAAGATTCATGAAGAACAAATGGAGTGATACAACAATGAGGAAGAAGATTCAATGAAACATAAGGGAGAGAATCAGAAAAGATTCTGAGGGAGTAATTGAGTAAGCGGTCAGGCAAAGAAAAATTTATGAATCAAAATGAAGCTAAGGATATTAATAAAAATATGATGCACATATATTTTGGATTGTTTGGTAAATCATGTGTTATTCATTTGGTGTTGTCATCAATTCCAAAGAGGGAGATTGTTGGAAACTACAATTGAAATAATTGTTATATTGTCATTGATGTCAAACCTTAACTGGTAAGACAATTGCTATCTAGGATAGTACCATATCTTTTGATTGATGAAGAGGATTTGAAAAGAGGAGATAACAAGAGGACCTAAGGAAAGGTTGATTTATGTGATACTTCAATGGGTACTTGATCAGTTGGCACATTGCCAAGGTAATGTGTTGTTTATCTAGTAAGAAGAAAGACTAGAAATGTAGGCCTAACCGAGCATTTATTAAGTGAAGAAATCAAGCTTAAGCTGACTGATGTTAGTGTCGATCGAGTGCCAATATAAGTCAAATAAATCTAGTGTTGACCGAACATTAGTAAATTGTTGAGCATCAGGAAATTACCGAGAAAAGACAATGTTTGCTGAGGAAGAAAGTTTGTAGTGATGACCGACATACACAGTGATGACCAAGGAGATGAACATAGTATTGACCGAGTGTCAGCAATTTTCATTTGGAGAAAGAATTGAGGATCCCAATTGACATAGTTGAATTCTTGGGATATGTAAAATGTGTTTACATTATTAATGAATTGTATAAAGCATTTAATGCATGGTAAATTGTTTTCTTATGGATTCAAAGAGAAGTTTGGAGATGTATCTAGAAGGAAAAGATGGAGAACATAATGATGGAAGAATTTGATGAATCTGACCTAAACCTAAGATCTACGGAGGAGATTAAGTGGCAAAAGATTAATCTACCCAATCAAGGAGGTATAAGATTAACCTAATTATGAGGTTATAGAGAGAGAGGAGAAGAGGTTGATGTTATTGACTAATAAGTCTAAGCAGAAGGCTAAAGGTGAAATTGTGAAGGAGCTGAATAGAGTGATGATTGCTTGAAGTGACTTTCGAGAAGATCAGAGATGGAGATGGAAATGAAGGCCAGTCAGTAAATCAGCATATGTACGAAGTGGATCTGTATTTGCAAAGTGATTTGTATGTTTTTCAGATCAGAACCTATTGTTACTTTCTAACCATTTTATCAATCTAAATCCTTTAATCAAGGTTGACCTAACAGTCATTGTATAAATCCTTTAATCAAGCTGACATTCTAATGGAAAGTTCTTAAGCCCTCTAACCAGACCACTTTTGATAGATTTTTTTAAATCCTTTAACAGGGTCACACCTAACAATGTGTATGTAAACCTTTGACCAGGTTGGATTTTCACAGAGCTCACTTCAGAAGAGTGAAAATCCGTAGCAAGTTACAAAGTAGTTTTTCCCAAATTGGGTTTCCACTATAAATCCTGGTGTTATACTTGTGTGAATGATTTTGATGTGGATGTTGTTGAAAGCTTTATATTATGCAAGATAATTACTTTTGGATAGTGAACTACATTTTATATGTTTATGATATATGTTATAGAGACCGAGTTGAATTTCTAATTAGATATGAGTTTGTTGAAGTTCTGGAAAGTTGAATTGAGACATCTGGACCTAAGAACAACTGATTTCCCCCCTCTTTATTGTTCTAAATCATTCTAACAGGAAGATGGACTATAGGGATTTCAAGATATCATTAAAAAAAATTTAAGCATAATTCTAATGTTCCTACTATCTATTCAAGTGGACTTGAATTTCTTCTTTTGTGGGAGTATGGTGCAAGAGCACCCTAGAAGCCTAGGTTTGACCAACAGGGTCAAAATTTGATTTTTTTTTTGTATTGAAAATTATTCAATGTGAGTCTAATATGATGTATTTGAACCTAATTGGGAAAATTTGAGGTCCACTAGGCAAAAAATGTAAAAGTTCTCAATGTTACTCAAAAAGTTGTCAAGCAACTTTGGCAAAAAAGTGTCAGAAATGAAGTTTTGTCAAAAACTACTCCAAAAGTGGTTGTAACAATTGGAATTAGTTATATAGGAATAAATATAGCCTCCCACTTAAAATTCATGGTTTGGAGGAGGATTGAATGGAAAAAAAACTACTTTATGCATGTTTTTACCTTGTTTTTAGTGTGTAATAGTCTAATTTTTTAATTGGTAAATCCATGAAAATTGGTGGAAATTCTTGTATTCATGTCATATTCAATCCCTCAAAAGGATATTTCATAAATATTTTATTTGTATAAGTTACACATTATTGTTAGTGTCACTATTATAGATTTACAATCAAAGGAGCCAAGTGAAGATGGGGTTTGATCAAACAAACCATGTTTTGGATTGAATAACTAGAGAAATTAGGCCTTGTAATAGATTAACAGTCAATTATTGATCCATTTGGTCCAAAGAAACCATAACTATAAATAATATATTCTCTGAAAGGGTGAAGATCATATTCTAAAATGCTCTTATATTTTGGTTATTACCTCTTTACAAAGAGTTATGCTCATAAGTGTCTTTGTGAAGGGCTATAAGAGAGTAGGGAAGGTTTTGGAGGAAAGACTTATGGTTGAAGTGTTTGATTTTCTTGTAGGGTGTTGTGGGATTCCATTTCTCATGACTATTTTATTTATTTCTCAATTGGGTTTCTTCCAAATATGATATGAAACACCAATAAACATGATTGTGTAAAATTTGTTTTGAGTTTTTGAGAAAGATTATATTTTGCCTCCTTCCACTGCATCAGAGAGAGAGAGAGAGAGGGAGATATATATTAAATATATAAAGCATACATATAATATTTATTATACATTATATTAATATACTATATATTATTATATGTAATGTATATTAGTATTAAATATTATATATTAATTATTGGAATACTAGGATCACCGAGAGGGGGGTGAATCAGTGGTCTAAAAAATAATAAAGATTCTTAATCAAAAAAAAATTTAACACAATGACATTATTACTTGAAAAAGATTATAGGACAATATCAACATCATAAGATAATATAATCAAGAACTTCAAGACTCAAGTAAGATACCTTGACACAAATATTTGAGTGGAAATCCCTTAAAGGGTAAAATACTACTATGAACAAGTCATTTATAAGGCCTTACTGGAAAAGATTCATAGAAAAAACTCTAGGATCACCCACCCCTTATGATGTAGGAGCATCCTTGGGTTTTTGGCAATCTTGCATCACCCAAAACTATTTACTTTCATTTTATTCTCAGTTTGTTCCAGTTAGCCAGGTTTTGTGTTTTTAGTGGCATTTCTTCAATTTGGATCATTTTCTATCACATACCTTAGGGAATTTTTTGGGCATCATGTTTTACTTATGTCTAGGCTTGAACCTCAATCTGATACTTAATAGTGGAATTATCTTGGATTTCTATTTAATCCTATGTGTTATTCATGTTCTAACTGTCAGTTAGAATTTCCAATCTCGTAAAGAAATTTCCTAATCAATGAATCCTTATGGCTCATATCATGATGTTCCTTGAGATTAGGCTGATGTTTCTCTTGAATGATGCATCATTTCAACATCTTGACATCAATATTCTTATGATTTCAGTCTTGGCCTATTTTTTTGTATTACATTTTGTTTTTCTTCGAAAATGTGATAGATCTTGGCTGACATGTTTATCATGAAGGCTCTATATATTGAGGAATTTGATATTTTTTAAGGTAGCAATAGGGGTTAGAAGGATAACCTTTGGAAGGTTATCTCTAGGATTTATATATGTATTTATATAGTAATTAGGCATGTGTTCCTAATAATTTAAACTGCATTTTGTGAGTCAATTTGATGTAAATTTATGAATCTAAAATAATGTGAATGTATGATTTTGTATGTTTTCAGTTTGTTTTTGAGTTATTATTGATCTTGAGTTTTTTTATTTTTGCTCTATTGACTCAAGATGCAATGTTGGTACCATCTCCTTTGGGTAAACTCCTTCCATGACTATGTTAGGTGGTATCAGAGAAATATTTATTCATGTGATTATAGATCTGTATTTTGGATGAGCTTTCAAAGGCCTAGGTGTGTTAATTGTGGGGTGGTAGAGTGTGTATTTGGCCCACGGTTATAGAGGACTTGCACGAGATAGCTAGGAGAGGATTTTATACTGATTGTTGAGTTGTTGATGATACAAGGGAGGATAGGTACAGGGGCCTACGACACTCCCAAATACCAATCCTACTTACTGAGAAACAACTTGGAAACAACATAGAGAAAGAGACAAGGAATGCAAATACATTTTATTTATTCATCAAATTTCATACATGATGGGCTGTAAGGCCTTCCCGGTTACAGCCAATACAATGAAATTAAATTACAAAATACTCCTCATACATGCAAGGATAAAAAATTGTTAAAAAGTAAAGTCCACCAAGATAACTGAGAGGAGGGAGGGGGTTGAATCAATTATCAGATAATTATAACTTTTATCATCTTCAAAAGCATTAAACCATATAAGCAATATAATTACCAACCATAGAAATATATTCATACACAATAACACAATGACACAAGATATGTTGACTAGGGAACCTCTTGATCAAAGAGTAAACCCCGGTGGGAATGATGCCCACAAAAGATGTACTAATATGAATATTCCTTGTGAGAGGATGGACTCTATTAGGATTCTTATGAAATACATTCAGTACATATGAATTCCTATTAGGATATTTTGAATCCCTGTTAAAAGATTCTAACCTTGTTAAGAGTTATGGAAGACAGAAGGACCCACTGCCCAAATAGCTTCAGGGTAAGATCACTGAACACACTGTCCAAATAATATTTGCATTACTCAATAGAATAATATGTTACCTCTTCTCTAACTATGCCAAACCACACTCACTATTACATCATATCTTAATTTCAGATCTATGTACTTCACATGTCTTCCTTCACAAATTCACTTTCATACTTAACTCTTTTCTTCACTTCATGCATACAGCATCACAACCACTGCTACCATATCATAATTACATACTTTCACATTAAAACTCCTCTATACAACAAGGAAATACATTCCTTCCTTTATACCACACTCAAATAATTACAAATGAGTCAGCATACAATTACAAAAGAAAATTTTCCACACGCTACACCAAAATTACACAAAACTGTTAGCTTTCGAATACAATAAATCTTCACTCGTGTGACCTCAAAGTCTACACTATCATCCACATCACTATCAATGTGTCTCCAAATTCCCTTTAACTGCACAAAACCAGATTCCATCCCGATTAGGAGATATCATCCGATTTCCACAAACCGCTACGCAGGAACACTGCTTGAATACTGCTTCCACCAAAATGATCATAACTTCCATGAATCAATGAATTACTATTTGCACTCTTAACCATAGACATATGACATATCAAATAGTATAACCTCAACATCGCATAGCTCCAACTGCAATAACCCATTTGTGCTAATCCAAACTCAGTCTACTTCTCTGCAAGTCTTTGGTAAATCACTGTGTTGACATCAATGACAATCATAGTCATGAATGCAACAACAACTGCTATAGAATGGCTGCCAAACACTTTATCATTCATTCCTAAAAAAAACATCATCTTCAATATTCCTACCACCACACTCTTAACTCTAGAACATCTCTACTTATTTATACAAGAGGCCACTGAATAGGTTAGCTCTAAAGATCCTTTAGATCAAGTGATAGACTACAACTGATTGAATATCTTAAGAAAGAGTTTGAAAACTAATTGGATACTTCAAAGGGAGAGACTGATGATCACCAAGATACAAAGGTATATGTGACACGTTAAATCAGTTATTATATTGTCATTTTTGTTAACTAGTTTTGATTGTACTTATCATGATAGTTATAAACATCTGAAGAAGGAAATAATGGTGAAGGAATGAGATATTAACATGAAGATGAGATCTATGAGAAAGATATGGATATGGTATTCATTGGGTAACTTATTGATGAGTCTATAAAATTATGTTAGTGATTTGATTGTATTACATAATTCTGTTATGAATTGAAGATCAAGAATGTACAAGTTTATGTGGTTGATAAATGAAGAACTTAGTATACACTGAGTTAAAATAGTGTACATCAAGAAAGTGTAGTGTATAATGAGTACAATGTTAATCGATTTTGATGTCACTGACACGTCACAGTATTGACTGAGTGAAATAAATAAATGAAATATATGATTGTTGACTAAAGATGATGAGTTGGACAATTATGGATGATTATGAGGTTAAAGATAAAGTTTTTTATGAGACCAAATGGATGAAAAAATTCAAGGATGATCAGATGAACTAGAATGAAACATGTTACAGACACAATTTCTAAGGAAGGTTGAAGTGGAAAAATCAATGGTGAAGATTAAGAGGTAAAATCTATGGATGAGAAGAAAATGATTTATCATATCTATAAAAGGAGATACAAGATTCATAATTAATTTAGGAATTTGCATGAGAAGATTGCATTCATGTGAAGCTGATCAGACGGGTTATAGACATAATTGAGAAAATATGTAGACAACATCGAGTTTCATAGAAAGGAATTAACCGAGAAGAACAGAGTTGGAGGATACAAAGAAGTTGAAATAATTATGATGTCCAGAGGTATTTTGACTTAGCATAGATCTAAAAATCTGCAAAAGAAAGTTCTATTTGAATCAGATCATTTACTGTTGCATTCTAACCATTGCTACAAATAAATCTCTTAGTTGAGTGGGACTTAACAGTCTTTATTATTTCATTATGACATTCAATGAATGTTGATTATTTTCATGTTGACCCCATAGTGAATTTTTGGTCACGGAGAACTGTTAGTGATAAATACTCTAACCAGGTCACACCTTACAGTGTGTTTTATAACCTTTAACAGGGTTGGCTCTTTACCGAGCTCACTTCAAAAGAGTGAACTTATTTCGGGTACCATTCCCAAGTGGTTTTTCCCCTAACAAGGTTTCCACATTAAAAATTAAGTGTTATATGTGTATGGATGTGATAATTTTTTATTTTTCTTTACACATTACAATTACTGGTTTGATCTATATATACACTAGTTAATTTACTGGTATTCGGTTAATGAATATCAAGGCACAGATAAATTTTTTACCGAGTTCTTTAAATTGTATGAAAGATTTGTTTTATACATCAGAGAGTGTTTGGGACTATAGGATAACTGAACTTAACTAATTCACCCCCCTCTCAAATTATCTAACAATTGGTATCAGAGCAAGAGTACTTAAAGAAAGAAGTTTGAAGGACTTAAGTAAAAGATCACAAGATGTATAAGAGAGAGGAGCTAAAGCTGAACAAGGACAATTTCTCAACATGGAAAAGCATGATGAAATTATATCTATCAGGGATTTGAGATTCTGCAACATACTACTTGGAAAATGAGTTTATCACACCCACTGGTCATTTAACTGTCAACCAGATGAAAGAGAGACAAAAACATAATGCTATGATGATTGAGATTGCTTCTTCTTTATTAGATGTTGAATTTGAAGACATTAAGACATGTACAATTGGAAAGCAGATGTGGGACAAGCTTACACTAGTTCACAGAGGAGATGTGAATGTGCTCAAGGAAAAAGCTGAAATCCTAAGAGGAAAGTTTGATGACATGAAAATGAAAGAAGGTGAAAACATCACTTAGTACATCAACCGAGTCAAGGAAGTTGTGAATGCTATTCGAGGAGAATGTGGAACTATTGATGAAGGAACTATGGTAAGTAAAATTATCAGAACATTGTTACTTGCCTATGCTATTAGAGTCTTTGTAATTAATGAAATGGGAGCAACTCCTGGTAATAACATTTCACTTGATAGTTTGATTGGAAAATTGACTACATTTTAGCTTAATAACTATGACAATAGTATGTTAGCTAAGGTAGAATCTTCATTTATGTCATCTCTAAAAATTGAAAGATCAAGCATCATACATAAGATAAGAAGTGAAAGTGAAGAAGATGAACTTGATGAACTTGAAGCACTAATGGCTAGAAGGCTACAAAAAGGTAAAGGAATATATAGACGTAAACTACTCTTGGTATATTTTAAATGCAAAGTGATTGATCATATTGCTGCAAGATGTTCTGACACAAAAGAAGATGAGAAAACAAATGAAAGATCAAATTGTTAGGAATGAATGCTAGATGTTGGTAGTCATTTTGTAGCAGTTGTTGTTGCATTCATGCCTATGATTGTCATTGATGTCAACACAATGATCTTCTAGAGACTAGCAGAGAAACAAATAGTGTTTTGATTAGCGCACGTGGGATATTGTAGATACAGCTATGCGATGTTGAGGTTATATTCTTTGATATCTTATTTGTCTATGGTTAAGAGCACAGACAAAAATTCATTTATTCATAGAAGTTATGAGCATTTTGGTGGAAGCAGTATTCAGGCAGTGTTCCTGAGTAGCAGTTTGTGGAAATTGGAAGATATCTCCTAATCGAGATGGAATCTTGTTTTGTGCAGTTAAAGGGAAGATTGAGACACATTGATAGAGATGTGGTTCACATTGCAAACTTTGAGGTCACACGATTGAAGAGTTATTACATCTGGAAGCAGACAATTTTGTGTAATTCTGATGTAGCGTGTGGAAACTTTTATTTTGTATTTATGTGCTGACTCATTTGTAATTATTTGAGTGTGGTATAAAGGAAGGAATGTTTTTCTTTATTGTAAGAAGAATTAGCAATGTGAAAGAAGTGTGAGCATGGTATGGTTGAATGCGAATGTAAGCATGAAGTGAAGAAAAGAGCTAATGAACTTGTGAAATTGAAATTGTGAAGGAAGACATGCGAAGTACAGAGATCTGGAATTGAGATCTGGTGTAGTAGTGAGTGTAGTTTGGCACAGTAAGGAGGTAACATATTTCATATTATTTTGTTGAATAATATTAAGATTATTTGGGTAGTGAGTTCAGTGATCTTACCCTGAAGCTGTTTGGGCAGTGGGTCCTTTTGTCTTCCATAACTCCTAACAGGGTTAGAATCTTTTAACAAGGATTCAAAATCTCCTAACATGGATTCATATGTACTAAATGTATTTCATAAGACTCCTAACAGATTCCATCCTTTCACAAGGAATATTCATATTAGTGCATCTTTTGTGGGCATCATTCCCACCAGGGTTTACTCTTTGATCAAGAGGTTCCCTAGTCAACATATCTTGTGTTATTGTGTCATTGTGTATGAATATCTTTCTATGGTTGGTAATTACATTGCTTACATGGTTAAATGTTGTTGAAGTTGATAAAGATTATAATTATCTGATAACTGATTCACCCCCCCCCACTCTCAGTTATCTTGGTGGACTTTACTTTCTAACAATTGGTATCAGAGCAGCAGGTCCTTAAAATAAAAGTTTAACAGCTTAAGGAGATCCATGGCGAATTTTAGGAAAGAAAGCCCTAAGTTTGATGGAGTAAATTTTGACAGCTGGAAAGAGAAGATGAAGACACATCTACTATGTTTAGGACCAGGTTATTGGTTGATTATAAAGAATGAGAAGACTATCATTGGAGAAGATAATCTTGAGACAGGATCTAAAGATGAGCTAGATCTATTCATGTGTAACATACTTGCAAGAGAAACACTTTTAATAGCACTTGCGGAGAATGAATATAGTCAGGTAAAATGTTTAACAAAAGCCCATGAAATTTGGAAAGCTTTACACTCTACTTTTGAAGGTGATGAACATGCTAAGAGAGCTAGATTACATAATTGGATATGTGCATTTGAAGATATAAGAATGATGGAAGATGAATCTATTAGAAGCTATATTGGTAGAATGTCAAAAAATTTTGCAGGAATAAAAGCTTGTGGAGGAACAAAGACAGAGAATAAAGTGATATGGAAAATTCTGAGGACATTGACTCCTATATTTAAGCAGACAACACAGATGATTGAACAAGTAATACCTTGCACTACAAACTTTACAAGAGAGACTCTTCTTGGAAGATTGGAAGCAACAGAAATGAACCTGAGGTTATCAGGAGACTTACCTAGAATGGAGACAGCATTTAGTGCTCTTAATATTCATCCTACTTTGTCAAGAAGTACCAGTGTGAGTGGAGATTATGCCAATAGCATCAGATCTAGAAATGAAGAAGATAAGAAGATTGAAGAAGGTATTGCCTTGCTTGTGAAAAGAGAACCAGACGGTAAGAAAATTTTTAAATGTTGGACTTGTCAAGAATATGGTCATTTTGCATCTAAGTGTCCTAAGAGAGTTAAGAAGTACAAAAATAATTTTAATCCTAGAAGATCTAAGGAATGTTATTATGCTAATGATGAAGATCTTGAAGCTAGTATAGAAAGAACTTTGAGTGAAAGTGATACTGAGATTAATGATGAAATAGGATTTGTAGCAATTAAAGAAGAGAATTTTGAATCTAATGTTAAGGAAGATAAAGCATTAGTTTCCCAAGTTGAAAAGAAAGCTGATTGGATTATAGATAATGGTTGTTCACATCATATGACTGGTGACATGAAGAAGTTCATAAAGTTTAACAACTATGATGGAGGAATTGTTAGAGTTGGTAACAATGCACCTTGTTTGATTAAAGGTATAGGATCTATTACTCTTGATGGAAAAATAACACTCATGATGTTTACTTTGTTGATGGATTGAAACATAATCTTTTGAGTGTTGGGCAGTTAGTGGATAAGGGATATCAAGTTTGGTTTATTGAGAAAACTTGTGTGATAAAGGATAAAGATGGAAATCTGATTGGAACTGGATCTAGAACCAGAGGTAATGTATTTCAGTTGAATCCTACTGAGATGACATGCTTGATTACAAAAATTGATGATAGTTGGTTGTGGCATAGAACGTTTTGTCATATAAAATTTGATAACATTGTGAAAGTAAGTACTACACTTGCAGTAAGGGATTTGCTTAAAATTATGAAGCCTACTAACATGATTTGCAAAGAATGTGTGATGGCTAAGCAAAAGAGAAGTTCATTTCCTAGTAAGAAGTTCACATCGGTAGAGAAGTTGGAGATTGTTCATACAGACTTAAGCGGTCCTACTAGGACTAGGGGATTCTATGGAGAAAGGTATTTTATGATTCTTGTTGATGATTTTACAAGAATGATGTGGATTGCATTTCTGAAAGAAAAATCTAAAGCATTTGATAAGTTTAAGGTCATTAAGAATAAAGTTGAGAATGAATCTGGAATGAAGATTAAATGTTTGAGATCTGATAGAGGTGGAGAATTTACTTCTAGAGAGTTTAACACTTTTTGTGAAGTGAATGGTATTAAGAGACAGTTTTCAACCCCTAGAACACCTAAACAAAATGGTATTGTAGAAAGAAGAAATAGGTTACTAACTGAAGCAGCAAGAGCTATGTTATTTGAGAATGATTTGGCGAAGACATTTTGGAGAGAAGCAATGAATACAACAATATATACAATAAATAGAGTACAAATTAGAGCAGACACAGACAAGAAACCTTATGAATTATGGTTTGGACATGCACCCTCAGTTAAGTATTTTAGAATTTTTGGAAGCAAATGTTATATAAAGAGAGATGATGATATTGGAAATTTTGATCCTAGAAGTGATGAAGGTATTTTGCTTGGATATTCTTTGAAGAGAAAAGCATATAGATGTTACAATAAGAGAACTAAAGCTATTTTTGAATGTGCAAATGTTAAAGTTGATGAGAAGTTTAAAATTCAGGAAAGAATGCTTGACTATGAATCTAATGAAGAAGCTCATCCTCAGCCTAACATTGAAACTACTAAATTATTCTATGAGTCTGACAGTGAATTATTGAATGAGAGTCCTGCAGAAGAAACCAAAGAAGAATCTATAGTTGAAGCAAGATCTATAACTATGACACCGAACAGGTATATATCAAGACATCATCCTATTGAACAAGTTATTGGAAGTTTGGACAGAGGAGTTATGACTCGGAATAAGGTACATTTATGTTTGATTTCTCAAATTGAACCTAAATCTACTAGTGAAGCTTGTGAAGATGAACATTGGATTAATGCTATGAAAGAATAACTAGATCAAATTGAAAATAATAAAAAATGGGAATTGGTCCCTAGACCTAAAGACAAGAATGTGATTGGAACTAAATGGGTATTCAGAAACAAGATGAATGAACAAGGAGAAGTAGTAAGAAATAAAGAAAGATTAGTTTGTAAAGGATACTCGCAGCAAGAAGGAATTGACTATGAAGAAACTTTTGCACCTGAGGCAAGAATTGAAGCAGTAAGAATGTTCTTGGCCTATGCATCTTTTAAGAAATTTAAAGTGTATCAAATGGATGTGAAGTCAGCATTTCTGAATGGAGAATTGGAAGAAGAAGTCTACATTGAGAAGCCTAAAGGTTTTCCTTTGACTCAAGAAGGAGATATGGTATGTAAACTGAAAAAAGCATTATATGGACTAAAGCAAGCACCTAGAACTTGGTATGCTAGACTAGATAAGTATTTTTTGAAATTGGGATTTACTAAAGGAACAACTGATAGCAATTTCTATACAAAAGAAATTGAAAATGGTTTACTGATTATAGTTATTTTTGTTGATGACATTATCTTTGGAGGAGAAGATGAAGCTAGTGACAAATTTGCTGATGAAATGAAGACTGAATTTGAAATGAGTATGATTGGTGAGATGAAATACTTTTTGGGATTACAGATAACATAGAACATTGATGGTATCTTTGTATGTCAGACAAAGTACTTGAATGATTTGCTGAAAAGATTTGGAATGGAGAACTGTAAACCAGTTGGAACACCTATGGTTATAGGACATAAACTATCTAGCAAAGATGAAACATTGGCAGTTGAGCAGAAGAAATACATATCCATGATTGGAGGATTGTTGTACTTAACACATACTAGACCAGATATACAACATTCAGTTGGAATGGTAGCAAGATTTCAAGCTGAACCTAGAGAGTCACATTATGCAGCAGTAAAGAGGATACTGAGATATTTAAGAGGTACAATGGACTATGGATTATGGTATGAAAAATTTGATGATTTTACCCTATGTGCATATACAAATGCTGATTAGGGAGGTAGTGTTGATGACAAGAAAAGCACCAGTGGTGGAGCCTTTTTTCTTGGAGGAAGATTAGTTTCTTGGCTAAGCAAGAAGTGAAATTGTATTTCATAGAGCACAACAGAAGCAGAGTATGTAGTAGCAACAAACAATTGTAACCAGATAATTTGGATGAAGCAAATGTTGAAGGATATTGGAATTAAATTTGTTGAACTTGTTGTTATACATTATGACAACACCAGTACAGTTAGTATGTCTAAGAATCTCATTTTACATTCTAAGACTAAGCATATAGAGATCAAGTATCATGTTGTAAGAGAGAAAGTTGTTGAAAAAGAAGTCAGACTGGAGTACATAAGCATAAAGGAACAGATAGTAGACATATTTACAAAGCCTTTGCCTAAGGATACATTTGAGTATCTAAGAGGTATGCTTGGGGTTATGCCCCAGCCTATTTTTGAGTAATGATGCAGTTGGTTGCATCCGTCCAGTGGTATATGAGCCCTATCTTTCTTTTGGATTGGATGTTGGTACTTCCTCTATGGGGGAGTATGTGAGCTGAGTCATGAGGACTCTTGCGAATGTATTTTCTAAATAGTGTCTATTGACATTAAGTTGTTGTTGACATAGTGATAAAAAAAATTTCATTGATGTCAATGGGGGAGAAGTGTACATGAAAAACCACTTGTACCATCTATTGGAAAGAACTGAATAGGATAACGAAGCAAGATTTGAAATGTTTGTCAGAGCAGTAGTATTGGATGTTTTTCATCTATGTTGCCATCAATGCCTATGGGGGAGATTGTTAGGAATGAATGCTAGATGTTGGCAGTCATTCTGTAGCAGTTTTTGTTGCATTCATGACTATGATTGTCATTGATGTCAACATAGTGATCTTCTAGAGACTAGCAGAGAAACAGACAGTGTTTTGATTAGCGCACGTGGGATATTGTAGATACAGCTATGTGATGTTGAGTTATATTCTTTGATATGTTATTTTTCTATGGTTAAGAGCATAGATAGAAATTCATTTATTCATAGAAGTTATGAGCATTTTGGTGGAAGCAGTATTCAGGCAGTGTTCCTGAGTAGCGGTTTGTGGCAATCGGATGATATCTCCTAATCGGGATGGAATCTAGTTTTACATAGTTAAAGGGAAGATTGAGACACATTGATAGTGACATGGTTCATAGCACAAACTTTGAGGTCACACGAGTGAAGAGTTATTACATCTAGAAGCTGACAGTTTTGTGTAATTCTGATGTAGTGTGTGGAAACTTTTATTTTGTATTTATGTGCTGACTCATTTGTAATTATTTGAGTGTGGTCTAAAGGAAGGAATGTTTTTATTTATTGTAAGAAGAAGTATCAATGTGAAATAAGTGTGAGCATGGTATGGTTGAATGCGAATGTAAGCATGAAGTGAAGAAAAGAGCTAATGAACTTGTGAAAGCGAGATTGTGAAGGAAGACATGCGAAGTATAAAGATCTGGAATTGAGATTTGGTGTAGTAGTGAGTGCAGTTTGGCATAGTAAGGAGGTAACATATTTCATATTATTTTGTTGAATAATATTAAGATTATTTGGACAGTGAGTTCAGTGGTCTTACCCTGAAGCTGTTTGGACAGTGGGTCCTTCTGTCTTCCATAACTCCTAACAGGGTTAGAATCTTTCAACAAGGATTCATATGTACTGAATGTATTTCATAAGACTCCTAACAGAGTCCATCCTTTCACAAGGAATATTCATATTAGTGCATCTTTTGTGGGCATCATTCCCACCGGGGTTTACTCTTTGATCAAGAGGTTCCCTAGTCAACATATGTTGTGTTATTGTGTTATTGTGTCATTGTGTATGAATATCTTTCTATGGTTGGTAATTACATTGCTTACATGATTAAATGTTGTTGAAGTTGATAAAGATTATAATTATCTGATAACTGATTCACCCCCCCCCCCCCCCTCTCAGTTATCTTGGTGGACTTTACTTTCTAACACAAATGAAAGGAAGAATGATAGAAGAGACTACCGAGATCACAAAAGCAACCGACAGTATGGCAATAGAGATAACCGAGACTACAAAGATAAAGGAAAGAAGGTATGTTCCCTAGTTGAAGATGAAGATGATGATACCGAGACTGACACTAATGAAGACATAGAAGTGGTATTTGTGGCTTTGAAGGAAGATTCAGAAGAAGAATAAAGGTATGGAGAAACAACACTTATTTCTAAAGTTATCAAGAATGATACTTTGATTATTGATAGTGGCTGCACACATCATATGACTGGCGATGAAGAAAAATTTAAATATCTTGAACATTATCATGGATATATGAAAATGGGAAATGATACACATTGAATATTGTTGAATAATAAAATCAAATGTGAGAATGCATATTGGGTGAAAGGACTTAACTATAATATATTGAGTGTAGCAAAACTAAATAACACTGGTTAGCGAGTTGTATTTGAGAATAGAGAGGTGAAGATCTATGATGAGTCTAGAAAGTTGGTCGGTACTAATGAACAATCTAAAGGTAACTTATTCTATTTCAACAATGCTAAAACTTCTTGTTTATTAGCTAAAAATGAAGATGTATGGTTATGGCACAAGAGGTTATGTCATGCAAAATTTGACAACATAGTTAAGATCAGTAAGAAAATAAGAGTTAGAGGTTTACCGAGCTTATCTAAACCTAACCATTTAATGTGCAAACAATGTCAAATGAGTAAGATCTCAAAGTCTAGTTTCAAGATCAAACATTATTCATCTAATGCTATTTTGGAGTTAGTTCATACTGACTTGTGTGGTCCTATGAGAATTCATAGTTATTATGGAGACAAATATTTTATCTTGTTTGTTGATGATTTCTCTAGGATGATGACTATCATGTTCTTAAAAGAAAAAGCATAAGCTTTCAAAATGTTTAAGTGGTACAAAGAATAAGTGGAAAAAGAAAGTGGTAAGGAACTAAAATGTTTGAGGTCAGATAGAGGTGGTGAATTTATTTCTGATGTGCTCAAATTTTTGTAATGAGCATGGAATAAATAGATAGGTATCTAGACTGAGAACACCCTAGTGGAATGGTATTGCTGAAAGGAGAAATAGATCAACTGTTGATTATGTTAGAACACTGATGATTGAAAAAGATGTTGCAAAAATGTACTAGAGAGAAGTTGTTAGTATTGTTGTTTACACATTGAATCGATTTCAACTGAAGAAAGAGTCAAACAAGATAACTTATGAATTATGGTATGGTTACACACCTAATGTGAGTTATTTCAGAATATTTGGAAGTAGATGTTACATTCTGAAATATGATAGAAATGGGAAATTTGATTCAAATGGTGATGAAGGGATATTTATAGGATATTCTTGTTAATATGATTTTAGAACAACATAGAGGGGGGGTGAATCAGTTGTTCTCAAGTCCAGGTGTATAAAACAAACTTTAAAACTCTTCAACAAATTAGATCCAACAACCAACAATTACTCAGTCATCATTGATTGCATAACAAAAACATATAACAATGCAGTCCACTATCCAATAGTATCTAACTTGTAAAACATAGAAATGATCAAACCAAAACATTCAAACAAGTATAAACATCAAGATTTATAGTGGAAACCCAATTTGGGAAAAACCACTTTGTAACATATTATTATTTTCACTCTTCTGAAGTGAGCTCTGTGAAAATCCAACCCTATCAAAGCTTACAAACACACTATCAGGTGTGACCCGGTTGGATTTAAACCACTCTGTTAGAAGTGCACCTTGTTATAGGACTTACATACATTCCATTAGAATGCAACCTTGTTCAAAGGATTTATACAAATGACTATTAGGTCAACCTTTGTTAAAAGGATTTTGACTGATACAATGGTTAGAAAGTAATAGTAGTATTGATTTGAAAAATATACAACTCACTTTGAAAATATTAGATCCAATTCCATACACATATGTTGGCTTACTGACTGTGAACCTTTTCCATCTCCATCGCTGATCTGCTCAGAAATCTCTTCAAGCAATCACACCACTTCTCCTTCAGCCTTTTCTTCTTAAACAATCAATAACATCAACAATACTTATAGCATCCACTCTTTCAACCTCATGCTTAGGTTTCCTTAATACTTCCTCAATTAGGTCAATACATCTTTTGCTGCTCAATCTCCTTCGTAGATCTTAGGGTTAGGTCAGATTCATCGAATCCTTCCAACTTTATGTTCTTCATCTATCCTTCTAGAAATATCTCAAATCTCTTAATAGATTCACAATAAAACATTTTATAGTGCAATAAATGCTTCCATACAATCAATAAATAAAGTCAAAACATTTTGCATAATCCAAGAATTCAACTATGTCGGATGGAAATCTGAATTCTTCCTCAAATATAAAATACTGACGCTTGGTCAATATAGTGTTGAACTCCTCGGTCTTCATTAGAAATCTCAGTCACCATAAAAATGGTTTCCTTGGCAATTAACTGATGCTCAGTCAACACTGATTTTACTCGGCATATACTAGCTCGGTCGACACTAACACCACTCGGCTTAAACTAGATTTCTTCACTTTTCTTCGGTTAATCCTATCAGTTTAGTCTTCATTCTTACTTAGATAAACAATACATTATCTTATCATTGTGCCACATAATCAAGTACTCATTGAAGTATCAAGATAACTCAACCTTTCCTTAGGTGCTATTGTTACCAACCTTGCCTATCCCCTTCTCAAAAATTAAATAGATATAGTACTTTCTTAGATAGCAAAAATATTACCAGTTAAGGTTTGACATCAATGACAATACAACAATTGCTTCAATTGTAGTTTCCAATAATTCTACTAAAATAAAGGCTTATAAATGTTTGAACAATGCTACTAACAAGATGATTCAAATTGCAAATGTGAGAGTTGATGAGTTTGCAGAAAAGAATGATGAAGAGAGAAAAAAGGAACTGAAAGACTATGGTAGATTTGTTTACATTGAAGAACTTGATACTCTACCTAAGCAACATAATAATGCTACCGAGCAACAATCTTTGCAAATTGAGCGACATCAAACAGTTACTAATGAGAATGATGATCATGCAATGAGTGGAGAATACATTGAAGAACAAAGATCTAAACTTGTATTTTCAAGATATGTGAGGAGACACCATCCACAAGATCAGATAATTGGAGATAAAAGAAAAGGAATGATGACACAAAGTAAGTTAAGAAATAATACATGTTTAGTTTTTGAATTTGAGCCTAAAATTGTAAGAGATGCATTGGAAAATGATGAATGGATTAAGGAAATGAATGATGAATGGATTAAGGCAATGAATGAAGAAATTAAGAAAATACAAAAAAATAAGACATGGACATTGGTACCAAGACCAAAAGATAAAAATGTGATTGGAACCAAATGGATATTCAGAAACAAATTGAATGAGAATGGAGATGTAACAAGGAACAAAACAAGACTAATTTGCAAAGGGTATGCACAAGAAGAGGGAATTGTCTATGCAGAAACTTTTCACCTGTTGCTAGACTTGAAGGAGTAAGAATATTGCTTGCATATGCTACTTACAAAGGATTTAAGGTATATCATATAGATGTTAAATCTGCATTTCTGAATGGGATACTTGAGGAAGAGGTATACATTGAACAACCTGAAGGTTTTGTTGATCTTAATCAGAGGAACATGGTATGTAAGTTGCACAAAGTATTATATGGATTGAAACTAGCACCAAGAGCATGGTATGAAAGATGACATTCTTATCTCATAAGAATTAGATTTGTTAGAACAAGTGAAAACAATAATTTCTATTTGAAATGTGATACAAAGAGCATGGTATCAAAGAAGTTTTGAATACATTCGATATGGAAGATTCAAAACCAATTGGTACACCTATGGCCACCGGATGCAAGCTGACAAAGGATGACAAGTCAACCAAGGTAAATTAAACCTTGTATAGATCAATGATTGGAAAATTGATGTATGTTGTGCATAGAAGACCAGTTATTATACATGCAGTTGGAATTATAGCTAGATTCTCTGCTAATCCTAAAGAATCACACCTGACTATTGTGAAAACAATTTTGAGATACTTGCAGAACACTGAAAATTATGGTTTATGGTACAAGAAAGAAGACAATTTTGAACTAAAATTTTACACTGATGTTGATTGACTTGGAAACATTGATGATAGAAAAAGCACTATTGGTGAAGCATTCTTCTTAGGAGAAAGATTGGTAACTTGGATAAGTGAGAAACAAGGATACATTTCTCAGTCCACTACAAAAGAAGAATATGTTGTTTTTGCTACTAATTGTTCAAATATTGCATGGATAAAGAAACTATTGGAAGGTATGAATGAGGATATCACTGATCCAGTGATAATCTATTATGATAATACAAGTTCTATTAATATTTATAAGAATCCAGTGATGCATGCAAAGACAAAGAATATATCTATTAAGTTTCACTACTTGAGGGAACAAGTTCAAAAAAATCAAGTCAAATTGGAATATGTGAAATCACAAGAGTAACTTGTTGATATATTCACTAAACCTTTACCAAAGGACACACTTGAATACTTGAGAAGTAGACTAGGGGCTCATCCCCTGTCCAATAGTCACTAAGGTGATATGAGTTTGCATCAACCTGTACTTAATCAGAATATCTAATGATGTTGATGCATGATGTTCACACTTTGGGTTTCCTAAGGTTTTAAAAGATGAAATACAAGCTAAAACTACATATCAATACATGCAAGGTACTAAAATTTGAACCAAACAACAGGACTATTGATTTGGCTACTAAAGAGATGATTATTTTCTTTTTTGGCATTGTTGTCAAAAGGAGAGAGATTACATGAAATATTTAGGAAATACTGAAAGGGAGAGAGATTCAGTGAAATATCTATCTATAGGGAGAAATGATTGTATGGAGTAAGGAAGAGAAAATGAGAGAGAGATTACATGCAAGGAGAGACATTGATGTTGTGTAGTGATTAAACATATTAAATGCATAAGCTAGGGAGAGCTTACCAAATCCTAGCATTTACATACATAGTTGTAGACATATGTTTTGTATTCTATGGCATATTTCATATTGTGTTGCCATCAATACCAAATGGAGAGATTGATAGACTACAACTGATTGAATATCTTAAGGAAGAGTTTGACAACTGATTGGATACTTCAAAGGGAGAGGTTGATGATCAGCTAGCTACAAAGGTATACGTGACACATTAAATCATTTATTATATTGTCATTGATGTCAACTATTTTTTATTGTACTTATCATGGTAGTTAAAAACATCTAAAGAAGGAAATAATGGTGAAGGAATGAGATATTAATATGAAGATGAGATGTATGAGAAAGATATGGATATGGTATTCATTGGGTAACTTATTGATGAGTCTATGACATTATGTTAGTGATTTGATTGTATTACATGATTGTGTTATGAATTGAAGATCAAGAATGTACAAGTTTATGTGGTTTGTAAATGAAGAACTTAGTATACAAGAAGTTAAAATAGTGTACACCGAGAAAGTGTAGTCTATATCGAGTATAGTGTTAACCGAGTTAGATGTCACCGACAAATCACGGTATTGACCGAGTGAAATAAATAAATGAAACATATGACTGTCGACTAAAGATGATGAGTTGGACAATTATGGATGATTCTAATGTTAAAGATAATTTTTTTATGAGATCAAATGGCTGACAAAATTCAAGGATGATCAGATGATCTAGAATGAAACATTTTAAAGACACAAGTTTTGAGGAAGGTTGAAGGAGCAAAATCAATGGTGAAGATTAAGAGGAAAAATCTATGGATGAGAAGAAAATGGTTTATCATGTCTATAAAAGGAGACAAGAGATTCATAATTAATTATGGAATGCATGTAAGAAGATTGCATTCATGCAAAGCTAGTTAGAGATGTTAAATAAAAAATTGAGCAAATCTGCAAACAACACCAAGCATCAGAGAAAGGAATTAACTGAGTAGAACAGAGTTGGAGGATACAAATTAGTTGAAATGATTATGATGGCCAAAGGTATTTTGAGCTTAGCATAGATCTGAAAATAGGCAAAAGAAAGTTGTATTTGAATTAGATCATTTATAGTTGCATTCTAACCATTTCTATAGATAAATATCTTAACCAAGTGGACTTAAAAGTATTTATTATTTCATTTTGACATTCAATGAATGTTGATTATTTTCATGTTGACCCCATAGTAAATTTTTGGTCTCGAAGAAATATTAGTGATAAATCTTCTAACTAGGTCACACCTTACAATGTGTTTTGTAACCTTTAACAGGGTTGGCTCTTTACCGAGCTCACTTCAGAAGAGTGAAATTATTTCAGGTACTGGTCCCAAGTGTTTTTTCCCCTAACAGGGTTTCCACGTTAAAAAATAAGTGTTATATATGTATGGATGTGATGATTTTTTATTTTTCTTTACACATTACAATTACTGGTTTGATTGATATATACACTAGTTAATTTATCAGTATTTGGTTAATGAACAGAAAGGCACAGATAAAGTTTTTACCGAGTTGTTTAAATTGTATGAAAGATTTGTTTTATATATCAGAGAGTGTTTGGGACTTTAGGATAACTGAACTTAACTGATTCACCCTCCTCTCAGTTATCTAACATCTAGCATTGGAGAAAGAAATGACCCATATTTAGGTCCACATGCTTCTCAATAAGTGATACCAACATTAATAACGTGACCAAAATTAACTACAAATATCAGCCAGCATCAAACAATTAACTACACTAGTCGGTGAACTCAGGAATCAAGCAACACCGAACACACCGGACCAACTTGGTAAGAACACTATCGAATGAAATTAGTAAAGGACAATAAAGCAGTAATCAAGGTAACCGAGCTTGCCAGGAACACTTCACCAAGAAATCAAAAGTAGTTACCAAGACAACCAAAAAAGCTACTAAGTAGTCAAACAATCTTTGACATATTTTTGGTTGATCTAGGATTTCCATAAACCTAAGATGCTCCTACATCAGTTGAGGTATCCCATTGGAAAATAGATCACTGAGTGGAGGCAAGATGTAAGGATTTTTAATAGATCACCGAGTGTGAGATAATTGAGATCTTGTAGTTAGATCGTCAAGATGAGATAGTTTCACTATAGGATTGGGAGAGATTGCAAAAAGAAGGATGAACCCTAGAAGGCTAGAAAAAATGATGGAAGACTTTAGAAAAAAAATGAGGAATGAGATTAGAAATGGATTGGTTGGATTATGGAGGAATCCTGAACCACATGATGAATATGAAGAAGCTATTAAATATATTAAGACTAAAGGGACTAAGGTACCTACATATGAAGAGAGATTGTTAAGAGTTATGGAATGAGTAATAAAAATTCATATAATGGTGGTTTCTAATTTTTTTGGCTCATCGCATCCATAGGATTTGATAGATTGGATAGGGGAATTGGAATACTACTTTGATCTTGAGGATAGTATAGATCCACAATGGGCAATGTTGCCTTTTGGTGGAAAGAGATGTAGAAGGATGGAGAGGATAATGGTGAAATGAAGATCACTAGATGGAGACAAATGGTAGAAATTTTGAAGGATAATTTCATTCCACTAGAGGAATATGAATTCGAATTGTTCAAGAAGTTGTATAACTTGAAGTAGAAGGATATGTTTGTGCAAGAATATATTGAGGAGTTTTAAAAGATGACAACTAGATATTGACACCAAGAGATATCTAAGGAAAAGCTGGCTACATATATTAATGGTCTGAGAATTAATATCTAGGATGAGATGAGTATGTTGAGGATTAATATAGTGGAGGGTTCTTATCAATATGCACTGAAGGAAGAAGATAAGGTAAAGAGGAGACAACAGAGTAATCCTAGAGGGAAAGAGAAGAAAATCAATGGAGATGATTTAAAATATAAGTGGAACAAAGAACCTAATTAGAGGATACAAAGAAGAGGAAGTGGTAGAAAGGACTTCTTAGGTAAATATTTCAAATGTGTAGAAAATGGGCATAGGGATTTTTAATGTCTAGAGGGATTTATAAAATTCATGGGAAAAAAGAACCCTGTGGAACATGAGGACAAGATAGCTGAGGCACTTGAGGAAAATATGTTGGAACCTGAGATGGGAGAATATCTTATGCTTAGGAGACCATTGTTGGAGAATAGAAATAAGGAAGTTGAACCTTCACAAAGGAAGAATATTTTTATAATGCATCCAAGGACAAGAGTAAACTCATATAAGTCAATCTAATCCTTGCAGAAAGAGTCACACAATAAAAATAATAGAGAATAATTGAGAGGTATGTAAGATCATCCTTCTTATTATCAAATAATCAAGTACAATGGACTTGCAACATGTAGTCTTACATTTCAGGCATACATGACTTCTTCTAGAACCTTTTATAGGTTAACTTGTTATACTATTTATTGCATACTCTCACTAATTTGTTCTAAATACAACTACTCTACTTATTGCCTCCTCCAAAAGGATCAATTACACAAGCTTATATGATGTAGAAGCATCCTAGGATTCTTGGCAATCCTGTATCAACCAAAAAAATATGTTTGTTTTGAAGGAAAGATTAGTAGTCTTGATCTTAGTTGGTGAAGTGTTTTCTCGGTCTTGGAGTATGGTTGCTTGGTTATAGTGTTTACCGGGGTGCTCTGTCTCTAAAGAACACTCAGTAACTGAAGGCGTCAGTTTTCCTAGCACTTGGTGATAACTACATTGCTCGGTGATGCTTGGCGTGGTCGGTTCACTGGTGCTCAGTTATTTCTCTGTTGCTCAGTAGTTTGGCTTACCGATGGGTGTTCTTGAAGATTTCCTTGGCCGACATGTTGGATTTAATTATTGTAAGGCTATTTGAGAGCCGACTTGTATTGCATTTAATATTTTTTAGGAGGAGTTAATAGTTTCATCCAGCTGACTTGTGGTTGATGATTAGTATTTAAAGGATGTTGGGGTAGTTTTTTAGGATAGAAGTCTGGGAAGATATAGAAGGGAAGTTGTGGAAAAGATCCTGCGAGATCTTACAAATCAGATTGTGATCTGATACTTTGTAATAGCAGAGCTAGTGGTTGAGGCTTGGAGACAAGGAGATTTCTTGGTGGCTTGTGAGCACAAGTTCATATCTACCTTAGGGTTTCTATTAGTTGCTAATTGTTTCAGGGCTAGACTAGCTGGAATCAAACTGGATCTTGTTGATCTCTCAGAATTCTCTATTTTGTTTGTAATTGGCCGTAACCGGGAAGGCCTTACAGCCCAACACATTGCATGTAATCAGTTGTTGATGAATAAAGATACTTTTTTTCTCTCAAATCTAGTGTTATTGTTGTATAATTTCATTATGTTGTGGTTTGGCTGCAAGTTTGGATAGTCCTTAATTGGATTCTCCATACTTGACTACATCAAGTGGTATTAGAGTGAGTTGATCTTGAATGTGTGGATAGATCTCTGAAGGATTAGTTGGCACCAGGACCTTAGATTGAAGATGCCTCTGAGGAGAGCTCGTGAGATCTCTGAGGAAGAACCTACTGGAGAATTTAGTCTTGATGATTTTAGAGCTTTGCAGAAACAAGTGCAAGATCTACAAGAGGAATTTAGAAAGAAGACTACATCAAAAGAAGATAGTGATGATGAATCTAAGGAAGAAGATCATTTTGAAGAAGTTGTATAAGAAGCTAGAGATCCAGAAGAAAATAGAATCCTGAAGGCTATGTCTAAAATTGGAAAAAGACCTAAGATTGAAGTTTCTACATTTTTTGGAAGCCTTAGGCCAGAAGATTTGATTGATTGGATTAATGAGATAGATGAATACTTTGAGTATGAAGAAATAGAAGATCCTGATAGAGTTAGATTTGCAAAGACTAAACTGAAGGGTCATGCAAATATTTTGTGGAGGGAAGTTCAGTTGGAAAGAAGTAGGAGAGGAAAAGAGAAGATCACTAGATGGAACTGAATGGTTGACAAGTTGAAGAAGCAATTCATTTTGGTAGATTATGAGTTAGACATGTTTAAGAAGATTCAAGCCTTGAAGCAGACCAACAAATCAGTGCAGGAGTACACTACGGAGTTTTATAGAATCCTGATTAGGACTGGTCATTCTGAAGTAGATAAAGAGAAGGTTTCTAGGTATGTCTATGGTTTGAGACCTAGTATTCAAGAAAAGTTACTCACTATTCAGATGGAAACAATAGGAGATGCTTGTCAAATCACATTAAAGATTGAAGAGAAGATGAACAAGAAGTTTGAAGGAAGACAGAACAATAGGAATCGAGGTGGTAAGGCTGATGAAACAGTTGCTGAAAGTAATGTGGTAGAGCATCCTAAGAAGACTGAAGTAGGATCTAGCAGTGGTCAAGACACTAATAATTTCAATATAGGACAAAGAGGAAGGTGGAAAAATGAGTTCACTAGTACTTGTTATCAATGTTGTGAAGTGTGTCATAGAATTTTTCAATGTCCTAAAAGGAGAGTTGCACTGACTGTTGAAGAAGATATTGTGAATGTTGTAGAAAAAGGTGAGAATCTTATCACTAGGAGGTTAGCTGCATGTGTTCATGAACTATTAGAAAGAAGAAATTTGTTCAAAACCAGATGTAAGTGCAAGGATAAGGTATGTAATGTCATAGTTGATGGTGGAAGTTCTGAGAACTTTGTTTCAAAAGAGATGGTTAGTAAGTTGAATTTGGAAAGAAAGAAACATCCTAATCCTTATCAGATTAGTTGGATACAAGATGTGTCTAAGGTTAGGATTGAAGAACAATGCTTGGTTAATTTTTAGATTGGATCTTATCATGATAAAATATTGTGTGATGTATTTCCTATGGATGCTTGTCATCTATTTCTTGGAAGGCCTTGGCAATTTGATAGAAATGTTTTGTTTGATGGTCATGCAAACACCTATGTGGTTAGGCATGAAGGATCTAGGCATAAGTTGTTACCTTTACAGGAGATAGGGGCTAAGGGATATGTAGTTATCAGATGTTTTCCTTATGAAAAACATCAGGAGTAGAGTAGTGATGAACCTATTCCTACAGAGCTTAGTTTGAAAGAGAAGGAGAATGATATATCTAAAGAGTTTGATGAGATTAAGAGGCAGCTGGTCTTTCTGACAGAAATAATACAACAAATAATGACATTGATGACACAGAGAGATGTGGATGATGTCGATTTGATTGAGGAGTCTGGAGAGGATGGTATTTACCGAGGTACTGATGTGATTGGTAGTAAAAGGGATGGACATAGTTGGTTTTTATCAGTTACAGACATGAAAGATAAGAGAAATGGGAAACAAGAAAACTCACTGCAGGGAACAATGAATGAAGTGAAGACAACTTGGGATGAAGGACAAGAGGAGATATGGGTTAAGAATAGATATGGCATACCTGTTATGATTTCCTTAAGATGTTCCTAATTTCCTTACAAGAAAATCTTCTTTACCTGGGGTGTCTGATGCAGGAGCATCCTAGGATTCTTGGCAATCCTATATCAACCAAAAAAATATGTTTTTTTTGAAAGGCAAATTAGTAGTCTTGATCTTATTTGTTGAAGTGTTTTCTTGGTCTTAGAGTATGCTTGCTCAGTTACAGTATTTACTAGGGTGCTCAATCTCTGAAGAACGCTTGGTAACTGAAGGCATCAGTTTTCCTGGTGCTCGGTGATAACTGCATTGCTCGGTGATGCTTGGCATGGTCAGTTCGCTGGTGCTTGGTTATTTCTTTGCTGCTTGGTAGTTTGGCTTACCAACAGGTGTTCTTGAAGATTTTCTTCATCGACATGTTGGATTTAATTATTGTAAGGCTATTTGAGAGATGACTTGTATTGCATTTAATATTTGTTAAGAGGAGTTAATAGTTTCATCCAGTTGAATTGTGGCTAATGATTAGTATTTAAAGGATATTGGGGTAGTTGTTTAGGATAGAAGTTTGGGAAGATATAGAAGGGAAGTTGTGGAAAATATCCTATGAGATATTACAGATCAAATTGTGATCTAATACTTTGTAATAGCAGAGCTAGTGGTTGAGGCTTGGAGACAAGGAGATTTCTTGGTGGCTTGTGAGCACAAGTTCAGATCCTCCTTAGGGTTTCTATCAATTTTTTATTGTGTCAGGGCTAGACTAGCTAGAATCGGATCGGATCTTGTTGATCTCTTAGAATTCTCTATTTTATTTTTAATTGGCCGTAACCGGGAAGGCCTTATAGCCTGACACATTGTGCATGTAATCAGTTGTTGATGAATAAAGATACTTGTTTTCTCTCAAATCTAGTTTTATTGTTGTATAATTCTATTGTGTTGTGGTTTGGCTGCAAGTTTGGATAGTCCTTAATTGGATTCTCCATACTTGACTACATCATTATAAATCCTTTACAAGAATCCATTTGACCTGAGAAAGATTACATTTTCCAAGAGCAAGAAAATGTATTACATTATAGGTCAGGACATAAATCATAAGAATCCCCCATAAATAGATGTAAAATTATGTGAAAGACAATAAGAAGGTTGACCACACCTAAAGAAATATCAAGATAACAACCAAAAATCTTTTTTGATCGAGAAAATCCTTCACGAGATCAGAAAACACAAACTAGCTGTGAACTGTGAAGAACATAAATGTCCCACCAAGAATCCAAGATATCTCATACACAAATAAACCAATCAAGGTGTGAACCTAGGTGAAGGTAAAACATGATGCCAAGAATACTTCATGAGGTGTACAATAGGAACTGATCCAAACTAAAGGAATGTTCAAATAAACTCAGCAACCAATAAAATAAAAAATAGTAAATAAAATATTTTTGTTTGATACAAGATTACCAAGAACCCAATATTCTCCTACATCAGACACTCAAGGTTATTTAAAAGTGAGCCTATCAGTTTCTTGGGACTAAGGGAAAACCAAGATGGTCAAGCTCAACCTAAGAAACCCATGAAAAATCTTCAACTGGTTTTTATTTCCACTTCACAAGATACTCCTTATACTGTCCACCTCTTGTACTTCTACTAATTATGCTATCCAAAATATCTTCTATCACATCCATTTTCTTCTTACGATACTAGTTTTTAACATATGATCCATGAGGTTCACACAAATGTGTCTCATGATACTCATACAAGTATTCAACATTAAATATAGGTGATATTTCCATCTGATCTGGCATCTCCACTTCATGTGCATTCCCTAAATCAAATCTCCTCAAGATCTTACATGGTCCAAACTTTGTCATCTTCATCTTATTATGTGTTCCATTTAGAAATGTACCCTTCTTCAAATAAACCATCACTTCATCTCCCACTTCAAACTCCTTATGTCTTCTCTTCATATCTTCTCTCTCCTTATACTTATAATTTTTTGTCTAACTTAGTCATGCAATGAATTCATAACCTCTAAAAATTCTTCTCCTTATGCACTTCTCTCAACCTCCTGGCTGATATCCATCAACTCTGATACTCCTTTAGGATTCATACCCTGTAACTATCTCAAATGGTTTCTTTCCTGTACTCCTATTCACTGAATTGTTATATACAAACTCTGCTTTTGCTAGGACTAAATCTCAAGTCCTATTCTTCTCTCCAACCAAACACCTTAACAAATTTCCCAAACTCTTGTTTACTACCTTTGTTTGTACATTTGTTTTTGGATAAAATGTAGAAATAAATTTTAACTCAATATTCATCTTCCTCCAAAGTGTCCTCCAAAAATAACCAAAAAACTTGCTATCCCGATCTGAAAATATACTCTTAGGCAAACCACACAACCTCACAACTTCTCTAGAAAACAAATCTGCTACATGTATTGTGTGACCTATATTTTTTTTACAAGGAATTAAATATGACATCTTTGAAATCCTATCCACTACCACAAATATAGAATCATTACCTCTTGGGGTCTTTAGTAATACAAGCATGAAATCCATGCTAATATCTTCCCATGATCTAGTTGGTTCTAGAAAAGGTGTATACAATCCAATATTCGGACTACTTCCTTTAGCAACTTGAAAAGTTTTACAACTTTGAAAAAATTTCCTTACATCTTTAAGAATATGAGGCAAAAAATAATTCTCAATCACCAAATCCATTGTCTTGTCAATACCAAAGTATGTAGCTAATCCTCCATAACTCTTTTCCTTAATCAGATTATTCCTCATTGAAATCCTATGTATACACAACTGTAATCCTTTAAATAACACATCTTCTTGAATGAAATAATCCAACCATTTTCATCAGTCTACTGCAATAGGCTCTCTGCAAGCTTTCCAAGGTTTTGAAAAATCAGGGTCATCCTCATATAAGGTCTTCAACTCATCAAATCCGAGTACTTATGTAATGCCCCACCAGGGAACCCAGGAGAAAATAACCTAAACATGCAACTGATTTTATAGAATAATTTTTTCTTAAGTGTTTACAAATAACCACAACAATGTTTAACAATGCGGAAGCAATATAATATAGTTTACAACTCACATACAAATACAACTCAACATTGATTACAAATCTCAAGGGTTCCTTGACATAGATTACACAAACATTAATTAATTACTTTAGATTAGACATAATTACCAAACATGTATATAGAAATGAATGATAAATACAACATCATATAAAGAAAATCATAAATACAACTGGTACCATAAGGTATCCATAATAATCCACATCCACTGCACATGTCGCAGGGTATGTAATGCAATAATCTAAAATAAATTACAACATGATATCTCTTGAATAACTGATAAAATAGTACAAGGAACATAGAATGAGAAATATAAGAATACATCTCCAAAAAAAGAACAAGAAGGTACAACTACTACAGCGATCATCCAACACTAATACATGAACGTCAGGATCTCAAATGGTAAAAGAATCACTACCATCCAAACTCATGGAACCTAAATTGTCCACTCCCACCATGCTGAGGAGATGACAACATACCCCACTCAGATAACAAACATCAATAATAAACATAATACAAGCTAAGGAAGAGATTCTGAAAGCTTTATAACTCAAAAGGTACAATAGGATAACAAGGTGAAACATACTCAACCAGAGGCAACCAACACATATAGGAAACCTAAGATGCATAAAGGTAAGTGTCACCACATGAGCCAACTCTAAGGTTATCACAGTATTCTCTCAAGACCCCAATGCCTTAGTGACTCTATGCAGTATCAGTAACCTATCGTATAGACAATGTACCAACTATGCCATATCCAATCCACATAGGTGGCAAACATCTTCCCACTCCCATCCTACTCAAAACTTAATCAAGTAACTCGGGCGTGGGTGAGGAACACAATGTCTTATTAATTCATTTTAAACTCTCAATGTCATTTAATTATCACTTAATTAAGTCACTTGCCATAAGTTATCCTGTCAGCCACTTGCGGGCCCTAGCGCCTATTGCAAGCCACTTCCCACATATACACTAAGTTAACCTACCTAGGTTCTCAAATTGAATAACAACAAAAGATAACAATAAGGCCCTCAAAATGGTTCCACAAAATCATAAGGAACATGCATTGATTCTCAAATCATAATACCACAAAATCATTCTCCAAGCATCCATATAAACCATTCAAATAACTATTGTTGAGTAAACAAAATCAGGCTATAAAGCATACATAACATCACATAAATACATATCTTGAGCCTCTGGAATCCATTTCCCAAAAAATTCAACTACAATCCTCAATAAATAATTGACACAACCAGGTTCAAGTCTAGATCTATCATAGCATAATTCTGATATATAAAAGAAAGTCTACCAATTCAAACCCATGTGCATATAAATCAATGCATTTGAGAAAAACAAAAGAACACATTTAAATAATAATAACATATATTTTTTAATAATATTAATATATTAAAAATTAAATAATAGTGAAAGAAATAACTGTTATACACTAAGTTTGCACCTTGTTTCAAGCTCTCTTGGTCTTGATAACCTAGTATAACATGGGAATCATCTCCAAGTGTGGGAGTTATGCTAACTGAGATGAGACCTCCAGGTTCTAGGCTGGTTCCTCTTGGATAATCACCCTAATTTGCTTCTTGACATGAAAAGTAAAATCTTTTGGAGGGAAAGGGATAGAAGGAATGCATGAAAGGGAAATGACTTGAAAGCAAAATACCTACTATGTGATACACCGAAAAATGGTTTGAATTATAGTATGGAGGATGAAATCAGTGCATAAACTTGGGTCTAGGAGATCACAACTCACTAAATAGGCTTGCATCAATATTTCATAGAAGGGTCTACAATAGAAAGAGGCTATTCAGGGAAAGATAGATTTTCACAAACAATAGCATTCCTAAGAATTGGACACAATCTATGACCTACAAACAAACATTCACCTCTACAACTAGGTATAGGAATGAGACAGATTGTCAGGGGGTTGAAGTATACCCACAAGATCATTCAAATCAAATCACCCACAAGAATACACATGAATTGCAGAAAGAAAGAGAGATTAGGAACCCTAATATATCACTAAAAACATACATATATTGAATTCAATAAGAGAGAATTCAAACAAGGAAGCATAGGGATAGAGAAGATGTCACAAAATACCTTTGCAATATCTGAATAGTCAATGGGAGATTACAGGATGTAGAAAACCAGAGGGCAGAAAAAATGCCATGGATGACTTTCTAAGAAAGAGAACTTTCTTCTTTACAAAATGTGAACTCTCCCTCTCTAAAAGCTCCAAAAATTAATTATATACATCTCCCTTTGGCACATAGGCCAGAGTAAAACCTAACTAGGGTTACATTGATTTGCATAAAAATAATCAAACCCTAAATGTCCTTCTGATCATCATGTATTTCTAAAATATCTAGTCGATCAGATACTATCTTGTGTGTATATCTCTTTATTGAGTCCACCTGTAGACACAACCACCTTGATCCATCTACCCTCTCTGCAACTTGGCCTTGCCATGAATGCTCCAAATCCGATCCTGGTCTGATTTGTATTTTTGAAGTACAGAAAGCCAAAGGTGGTGCCACCTTTAATGTTTCTTCGACGCAAGAGCACCAACTTGGTACCCTGAGAAATCATGGGAGATAGCCATCAGATCTTCTAATCATCCTCCCAACTGCAACTGTCCTAAAGAATTCAATTCAAACTACCCACCTTGTCGTAATCGACTGATGGATCAAAACCCTAGCGAAACCCTACAAAGATATATTTGAATTTAAATAATAACGGCTAGCAGGTCGAATTTAAAATGTGACCGTCGATATCATCTTTTCCTAGAAAATGAATGGCTCAAATTGACTTTAAAAATAGTCGCAAACCCTTTGAAAAGTCCTTTTGCCACCTCACCAGTGAAAACTAGTGAAAAGTGAACAACTCAGCACAACTGGCACCTCACTAGGTAGAAGAAACTTATTTTGCATCAGACTGTGGGCGCGTGATCTCATGGGCTCAGAAGATCCCATGAGATCATGTGATGACCATAGATCTTTATCAACTCTACGAACCCTCTGACAAGCACCAACTATTCTACCTAGTAGCCAACAAGAAATGAGAACATCGGAATGACATGGCGCATGGACCCATGACCAACTAAGAACTCCATCGGACGGTTGTCGCTACATCGTGATGCTAAGCAATGAGCATCTCATCTCAGTGGTATAATGACGATCGTCGATCTCGCATGAGCTTTAACCCTTTGAGAAAAACTGATCCCATGGGCCCACTGACAAATCTCCACATCGCAAACCAGCTGGCCAATAGAATGCAAGCACATCAGAAAGAAAGGACCCACCTGATAGAGCCTAGAGATAAAGCAAGATCAATGGTTGGCACATGATCTCAAAGGCTTGGAAGATTCCATGAGATTATATGCCGATCATCAGATCTTCATAGAAAGGTAGTGCACTGGGCCCGCTCTGACATAGCTCCAAATCATGAGCTCTCAGCCAATAGGAAATGTACAACTTGGACTATGTGGCAGTGGACCCACTGACAGCCTGTAGTGCTATACTGAAAAGAAGATCGATGGCCATCACTATGCCACGATCTTAAAACACTTGCATCTTCGCTCTATGGAATAGTGATGACCGTCAGATCTAATTGGTATTTAGCCTCCGCAAAGATCGAAACCACGATGTCAAACATTAACCACCCGCCAAATCGCTAAGTGTTAAGGCCTTGATCGCCAGGAATAGAAGACTTGGTGATGGAAGGATTTAATGTGCACATGGGAAATGTAAACCTTTAGTGGCTGAAAAAGGTAATGAAGAATTATAACGGGCCAAAGGGTTTTTTAGGGCATTTGGGGCCAATGGCTACTTTTATGAATTTTTTACCTAGGTTATTGATGCCAAAGACAGAACAAACACTGCAGAGACCAGGGGAAAGTTACTAAACCCATGAAAATTTCTCAAGGTGCTAATAGGGCTTGAAGCATGAGGATAGAACCAGACTAGGCCAAAATTGCATGGAGGGAAATTTTGGGCAACATTTTGGTGACTTCTGCTAGATGTCAGCCTGCTAGACATTGATCAGTGGCCTTGATATTTACTCATTGGGCATGGATTCATTTCTTGAACATAGAACCTTGACAAAGAGATAGACCTAGAACTAGAGGGACAAAACTGTGCACAGGCACTTCTTGAAAAGTAGGAGAACTATCCTAGAAAGCAAGAACAGAAAATAGGGAAACATACTTACAAGCATTACAAGGAGGGATTAACCTCAAAGCCGGGCTTCAAGTGGAAACCATTGACTGATATAGGCAGGGTATCTCCTTCAAGAGTTGATAGCTAGAAAGCATTAGGCCCTCTACACTCTATAATAACAAATGGTCCACCCCAGAAAGAGTCAAACTTTGTATGTCTTCCAGGCGTTGATCTGTATTCATCCCACTTGAGAACTATATCTCCAACTTTGAAATTTTTGGTCCTGGCTCTTTTATCAAAACTTCTCTTTGTCTAATCTTGATGGAACTTCATATCTTTCATGGATTTGTCTCTAAGCTCCTCTAATTCCATCAGCTGAGCATACCTAACCTATAAAGGATCTCCTTCTTCAAACAAAACATATTGAGTGGCTAAATCTAGAGCTGGCAATTCAGTTGAAATGGACAACTTGGCCTCTTTACCATATACTAACATGTAAGAAGAATTCCCAATAATCTTCTTTGGAGTGATCCTGTCTAACCATAAGGCAAACTTCAAATTAGTATGCCAATCTCTTTGGTTATCCTACAGAGTTTTCTTGATTATCCTAATCAAGTTCTTATTAGTTGATTCTGCTAGACCATTACCCTGAGGGTAGTAATTTGAACTAGTATTCAAATAGATGTCATTTCTAATTGCCCATTATGAGACTTTAAGGCCTGTGAATGCCAGTGCATTATCTGATATTATGGAGTCTGGAGTGCCAAATCTATGAATTATATCATCATAAAAACTCAAGATAGCACTCTCATTTTTTTCTTTTAAGGCAACTGCCTCTGTCCATCTAGTAAAATAATCAATAGCAATAATTATCCACTTGTGTCCTGCACTAGATGGAGGGTTGATCATACCAATGAATTCTATGCCCCATCTCATGAATGGTTGTTCTATTCTAACTGGATGAAGGGGCAGAGCTGCAAGCCTTTCTTTTCTTGCAAACATAGCACATTTGATGTATTTTCTCACATAACCATGACTATCCTTAAAGATAGACGGCCAATAGTATCCAGCCCTCATGATTTTAAAAGTAGTAGTCCTAGGAGAAAAGTGACCTCCAGAAGGTCCATCATGAAATTCAAATAGGACATCAGCTATCTTTTCTAAATCAATACATCTTAAAAGGACACCATTGTGATCCTTTCTAAAAAGGACCTCATCTATCAGCACAAAAGGAATAGATTGTAACCTATAATATCTTCTTTTTGCTGAATCTAGGTCTATAGGACATTGTCCTATTTTCAAGTAATGAATCATGTCAGGCAACCAACCTGATGCCTTGGCATGTTCTTCTAAATTATGCACAACCAGAGATGCATTTTTTTGTTCTATTTCCTTTGAACTTTCATCCCCTGCCAAATGCTCACAAAGACCTCTTCCTCTAACCAGCTCGATGGTTTGGATATCAATGTCATATTCCATTACTTTGGTAATCCAACCGGCTCTTTTATCATTTAGGTCTTTGGAAAGAAAAAATTCTTTGACACTTGGATGAGTAACCTTCAAGTGTACCTTGTTGTGGATCAATAGATGTCTGAACTTTTTAAGGCCCTTTACCATAGCAAGTACATGTTTCTCTAGAAAAGAGTATCTTTGTTCATACTCTTCTAAACCTTTTCTAAAGAAAGCAATAGGCTGCTCCAACCCTTCTGAATTTTCTTGAGTCAACATAGCAGATATAGCATAATGACCTCCATAAGCATAAAGGATAAAATCCTTACTAAAATTTGGGTTTAATAGAGCAGGGGCTTCTGTCAAAGCTTCTTTGATGGCTTGGAAATTAGCTTCTCCTTCTTTAGTCCAGCTAAAAGTTGAACTCTTCTTTAACATTGTTGTTAAAGGCTTTAATAAATCTACAATATTAGGCAAGAAACACCTAACAAAATTAATCTTTCCTATGAAAGATTGGAGACTTTTCTTATGATGTGGCAAAGGTAGCTCTAGGATGGCTGCAATCCTCTCAGGCTCTACTGTGATTCCTTTCTTGGATACTACGTATCCTAACAATTTTCCTTCATGTACTGCAAATACACATTTCTTGGGATTAAGAGATATCCCAAACTCTCTACATCTTTCAAATATTTTCCTCAGATGTTTGATATGATCTGCTACATGTTTAGAATAGACAGTTATGTCATCTAAGTAGACCAACACAAATTTGTACATGAGGCTTTTAAAGGCCATATCCATTGCCTTTTGAAAATTAGCACCTGCATTTGACAAAGCAAAGGGCATCTTTTGATAAGCCATGGTTCCCCACTTGGTTGTAAATGTAGTCTTATATTGATCCTCTTCATTAACCAGGATCTGATTGTATCTTGAATAGCCATCCAATAATGAAAATCTCTCAGATCCAGAGACACATTGTAAGATTTGTTCCATAGATAGTAATGAATGGTGGTCCTTTAGAGAGGCCCTGTTAAGATCCCTAAAGTCAACACATAACCTCAATTCCCCATTCTTCTTTCTAATAGGAACAAGGTTGGAGACCCAACTAGTATGCTTGATGGGGTAGATGATACCACTTTCTATTAGTTTGAGTACCTCTTTATGCATAAGTGGCTCAAGCTTGGGATTAACAGGCCTTTTCTTTTGCCTTACTGGTTTGGCATTAGGCTCTAATTCAATAGTGTGTTGGGCAAGGGCTGGATTAAAACCTTTGAGGTCTTCATATTGCCATGCAAAAACATCACTGAATTCTCTAAATAATTGGGTGTAAGCCTATTTTTCTGAATCAGTGTTTACCTTTCCCAATTATAAACTTTTACCTGGTTCCAACTCTAGTTCAACACAATGTTCTTGTTGAACTACCAGGCCAGCTTTATTCTTCTTAACTTGATCATCCTTGTTGAAGATAGTCTCTAAGGTGACAAGACCTTTGGGCATCTTATTAGACTTAAGTTGTATCACTTGGTCACCATAGTTTTGTGAAAGCATATCTTGGTTATGTTTTGAGAAGACATCTTCTTCAAACAAGAACTGCAAAATTTGCTCATCATTGTCAAACACTTGCCAATTAGTATTATTATCAGGGATAGAAGGTCTGAAAATCACTTTGATATGCTGTTGAGTCTCTTCTTTTGAAATGTTGTTAGGAATGTCATATTGAGACCCAATAGCATCTAATCTATCTACATTTTGATTTAGTTTTCTAGGGATAGCAACAATGTTGAAAGCACAAAAGTCTTCAATTACATCCCAAACTCTATGTTTGTATGCTCTCAAGGTATTATTTTTGGTTGCACTTATCCCTCTCACTTGGCTGACCACTAGCTCACTATCACCATAAACCTTTAAGGCCTTGAGCCCTCTTTTCCTATCCCACTCTAGTCCATTGACTAGGTTTTCATATTCTGCAGTGTTGCTAGTGTAGGAGAAACTGAATCTGAAAGCTGTATAGTATCTTTCTCCTTTTGGGGACACTATCATGGCACCACCACCAGAACCATGTATACTCCTAGCTCGATCAAAAAACAATTCCCAAACCTAATTGCTCTAATCCTCTAAATCAGTGTCTTCCTTGAGAAGACTTGGCTCTATGGATCCACTTTCTTGTATTAAATAACTCCCCAAACCAGCATCCCAAATGACATTTTCTTGGGCTTCAAAAGCCTTTTGTGATTCTAGCTCATCTAGGAAAATATCAGGGATACTTTCTATCTTAGTGTTTGCTTCTTTGATAGTTGGGAAATCACTGTCGTCAAATATAGGGCAGCTTGCATTGATGGCATTGGATACATATGGTTCTATATGGTGTGTTTCTAATGATTATGACTTGATGGTAACCTTGGTACCATATCTTGTGTGGAAAAGCATGTGAGACCAATCAGAAGAAAGGTATCCTCCTATTTTGGCTGTAAACTCCCTTGATAGGCATATGGAAAACAAAGCAGGGAGATCTATGATGTATATATCAAGTAGGATAGAGAAATTAGGACTAGCATGAAGGATCATACTGGTATCCTTAGCTACACCTATAGTTTTAACTGAGGATCCATAAAGTTGTGTAACCTTCTTTTGGAGGGGTTCATATTTGAGTCCTAATTGGTCAACCACTTTCTTGGGCATTACAGTACTAGTAGCTCCACTATCTACCATATAATTATGTACTAAGGATTTTCTAATAATTAAAGATACATAAAAGGGAGGTGGTTTTGAGTTCCTACCTTCCATGGTATTGGCTTTGGAGTTGTAACTTGGAGCCTTCTTTTCTTGATCAGTGTTGACTAAGGAGTTGCAGCTTCTTTTGTAGGCTAAGGTGTTGTTATTTCAGTCATAGCCTTTCTCAAAATCTCAGGTTGCCCTGGAATAGCCAAAGAGTCCCACATAAACATAGTAATGTTCACCTTCTTCATGTTGTCTACAATATTGAAAGGTGCCACAGTGTGTACTCTTTGCTATGCTTTTACTATGATGGGCTCCACTTCTTTGAGAGTCTGGCCCTCTTTGCTTGTATTGACAAGAGCCTTCTTGAATGTGATGGGTGTAGCTGGTTGTATTGGCTCTATAGATGAAGTAGCCTTGGTACTAGAGTCTGCCCACTCCATATCTTGAGCTCTTCTCTTTGACCTTGTGTTGGCAGCAATGGAAGGCTCACTCACCAATGACTCCATTGAAGTCTTGTTGCTCCCAATTGAAAAGAGTAGTCTCATTATCTTGTGGTTCTTGTTGAGGAACTGATCCACTGGAAGAACCCTTTGATTGATCTTGTGAGGCATTTTGAACCATCAATTCTTGGTTCATCCATCCATTTGAACATGTAGCCTGATTGTGAGGTTGATTACAAGGGAAACACCATTCATTGTCCATAGCCATATTATTTTGACTAGGGACCATGTCCCTAACTAGATTTGTAGAATTAAGAGGTGCAGGGTTGTATGGTTGGAATGGTCTTTGATTAAAATTTTGTCTTTTCCCTTGATACCCTCCTTGATATGGTGGCCTATTTTGTTGATAAGGCTATCCCTGATTCTGATATTATTGATTGGGACCTTGGCCTTGTGGTTGAAAGGGTGGTCTATTTCCTTGAACTTGCCTCTTTAAGTTTGTGACCTATTTAGTCAAAGTTTGCAGCAAGTTTGTCATTTCTTGCTGACTAGTTTGTTGGCTATTCTTTATCTCTTGCAGCTCTTGAGAGAAACTTTCTTTTAGCTCCTGACCACTAGTACTGGCTTGAGGTGCTAATATGGTAGGAATAGGAGTAAATGGGGGTACTTGTGCAGATGCAACAAGATGGAGGCTATGGAAAATGGGCATGGGTGGCCTTCTAACTATCATACCTACTTGGATTAAACAATTTTCAGCTCTGACAGTTGTGTCAAAAGCTTGGGGTAAAGAGGTACCACCCATAGATTGGATCATGATAGAGATTTGGCTATTCAAACTTTGTAGGAAGTATAGGAAAGCATGATCAGCTGATGGCCTTACTGAGATTGGAATTCTATTCCATGTCTTGAGGAATCTATTATTATAATATGTCATTTGTTCTTGAGGGTCTGTTTTAATGGTTGTCAACTGCTCAACCAAAGACAATTTGTTTGATTTATCCTCAAAATGCTTACTCAATGCATCTCCTAATTCATCCCATGAAGTAATGGAACCAACACTTAAGGTTCTAAACCATTCAAGAGCCTTACCTTTGAGAGAGGCTGCTAATAATTTGGTGGCCACATCTTCTTGAGTTATGTTGTGTATACTAAAAATTGTAGTCACATCTCTTATATGCTCAAAGGTAGTAGTCTGTCCTTCACCTGTGAAATCAAGTATACTCTTTAGTGCCACCAAGGGCACATCATGATGTTGAGCAAAGGCTAATGGACTCCCTTGGTTGAAAGGTGCAAAAGCAAACTGTCTGGCCATTGTAGGGACTGAAACTTGCTGAGTAGCAACTATGTGGGTTGTATTTGAAGCTAGATTTGAATCTTCTTCTAGATCTCTAGTCAGAGATCTTCCTCTTCTTCTGAGATGAAAGGGAAAAGGTCTCCTTTCTGAGGTATCAGGAGGTGTAGACTGTACTCTCCTTGCAGGAGATGTTCTTTGAGTTGATCTACCTTTGTAGCCTCTTTTTAAGGGAAACTCTACAAATTCGGTAGGCTTTGAGCTTCTAGTCTCAATCTGTCTCATAAACTTTGAACAAATTTAGCCTAGATCTATGAAATCAGTGAAGTCGCCAGATATACTTGATAAAAAACTTCTAAAGTTTGTATTATGCAATCAGTATATCAGAGATAGCATAATCTTTTCAAAATGAACTTCTTTTACAGTCAAAAATTTTATGCCCAAGGTGAGGTGTCTTTGGATCTGAATCCTTGGACTTATAATAGCACCTTTCAACATAAATCTAAACTTTGTCCCACCGGGTGTGCCAAAATTGTTATACACTAAGTTTGCACCCTGTTTCAAGCTCTCTTGGTCTTGATAACCTAGTATAACATGGGAATCATCTCCAGGTGTGGGACCTATGCTAACTGAGATGAGACCTCCAGGTTCTAGGTTGGTTCCTCTTGGATAATCACCCTAATTTGCTTCTTGACATGAAAAGTAAAATCTTTTGGAGGGAAAGGGATAGAAGGAATGCATGAAAGGGAAATGACTTGAAAGAAAACTACCTACTAGGTGATACACCAAAAAATGGTTTGAATTACAGTATGGAGGATGAAATCAGTGCATAAACTCAGGTCTAGGAGATCACAACTCACTAAATAGGCTTGCATCAATATTTCATAGAAGGGTCTGCAATAGAAAGAGGCTATTCAGGGAAAGATAGATTTTCACAAACAATAGCATTCTTAATAATTGGACACAATCTATGACCTGCAAACAAACATTCACTTCTGCAACTAGGTATAGGAATGAGAAAGATTGTCAGGGGGTTGAAGCATACCCACAAGATCATTCAAATCAAATCACCCACAAGAATACACATGAATTGCAAAAAGAAAGAGGGATCAGGAACCCTAATATATCACTGAAAACATACATATACTGAATTCAATAAGAGAGAATTCAGACAAGGAAGCATAGGGACAAAGAAGATGTCACAAAATACCTCTGCAATATCTAAACAGTCAATGGGAGATTATAGGATGTAGAAAACTAGAGGGCAGAAAAAATGCCATGGATGACTTTCTAAGAAAGAGAACTTTCTTCTTTACAAAATGTGAACTCTCCCTCTCTAAAAGCTCCAAAAATTAATTATATACATCTCCCTCTGGCACACAGGCTAGAGTAAAACCTAACTAGGGTTACATTGATTTGCATAAAAATAATCAAACCCTAAATGTCCTTCTGATCATCATGTATTTCTAAAATATCTGGCCAATCAGATACTATCTTGCATGTATATCTCTTTACTAAGTCCACTTGCAGACATAGCCGCCTTGATCCATCTACCCTCTCTGCAACTCGGCCTTGCCATGAATGCTCCAAATCAGATCCTGGTTTGATTTGTATTTTTGAAGTACCAAAAGCCACAAGTGGTGCCACCTTTAATGTTTCTTCGGTGCAAAAGCAATGACTTGGTACCCTGAGAAATCAAGGGAGATAGCCATCAGATCTTCTAATCATCCTCCCAACTGCAACTGTCCTAAAGAATTCAATTTGAGCTATCCACCTTGTCGCAATCGAACGCTGGATCAAAACCTTAGCGAAACCCTGTAGAGATATATTTGAATTTAAATAATAATGGCTAGTAGGTTGAATTTAAAACGTGACCATCGATATCATCTTTTCCTGACAAATGAATGGCTCAAATTGACTTTAAAAATAGTCACAAACCCTTTGAAAATTCCTTTTGCCACCTCACCAATGAAAACCAATGAAAAGAAAACAACTCAGCACGACTGGCACCTCACTAGGTAGAAGAAACTTATTTTGCATCGGATGGTAGGCGAGTGATCTCATGGGCTCAAAAGATCCCATGAGATCATGTGATGACCATAGATCTTTATCAACACTGGGAACCCTCTGACAATCAGACCCACTGACAAGTGCCAACTGTTCTGCCCAGCAGCCAACAAGAAATGAGCACATCGAATGGCATGGCACATGGACCCATGACCAACTGAGAACTCCATCAAATGGTTGTCACTACACCATGATGCTAAGCAATGAGCATCTCATCTCAACGATATAATGACAATCATCGATCTCGCACGAGCTTTAACCCTTTGAGAAAAACTGACCCCACAGGCCCACTGACAAATCTCCACATCGCAAACCAGCTAGCCAATAGAATGTGAGTATGTCAAAAAGAAAGGACCCACCTGACAAAGCCTAGAGATAAAGCAAGATCGACGGTTGGCGCATGATCTCAAAGGCTTGGAAGATTCCATGAGATTATACATCGACCATCAGATCTTCATAGAAAGGTAGTGCACTGGGCCCACTCTGACACAGCTCCAAATCATGAGCTCTCAACCAATAGGAAACATACAACTTGGACTACGTGGCAGTGGACACACTAACAGCCTGTAGCGCTATACTAAAAAGAAGATCAACGGCCATCGCTATGCCACAATCTTAAAACACTTGCATCTTCGCTCTATGGAATAGCGATGACCATCATATCTAATCAGTATTTAGCCTCTGCAGAGACCGAAACCATGATGTCAAACATTAACTGCCCACCAGATCACTAAGTGTTAAGGCCTTGACCACCAGGAATAAGAGACTTGGCAACGGAAGGATTTAATGTGCACATGGGAAATGTAAACCTTTAGTGGCTGAAAAAGGTAATGAAGAATTATAATGGGCCAAAGGGTTTTTTAGGGCATTTGGGGCCAACGACTACTTTTATGAATTTTTTACCTAGGTTATTGATGCCAAAGATAGAACAAACACTGCAGAGACTAGGGGAAAGTTGCTAAACCCATGAAATTTTCTCAGGGTGCTAACAGGGCTTGAAGCATGAGGATAGAACCAGACCAGGCCAAAATTGCATGGAGGGAAATTTTGGGCAACATTAACATAATTATTAATTAATAAAACTAATTAATAATTTAATTTAATTTAATTTTAATTAAAAAAAATTAACAACAAAATTTATTTTTAAAAAACTAAAAAAAGAAAAAGTGGAGGGGCCCAACCCTCCCCACCATGTGGCCTCACTGCATGCACTTATGGTTGCCGCAAGCTTGTGGGTCACAAGTCTTGTGATGTCGCAAGCCCATGCGGTACCGTAAGAGGGGTGGTGGGGGGTGGCAACCCAACCACCTAATAAAAAATTTTTAATTTTTTTCTATATTTTTTTTGTTTATTAAAAGGTTTAATTAATTTTTAAAAAAATTTGTTTCTGTCAAAAAATCTCTGACAAGAAAACAAAGAATAACAATTTTTTTTTTAAATTTTTTTTTACATTTTTTCTAAAAGAAACATAAAGGAGTATATATATATATATATATATATATATATATATATATATATATATATATATATATATATATATATTCAATTCAATCAATTTAAATGACTAATTCTAATAGCCAAGGAGGCTAATTTTTCCTTTTATTCTATTGCTTTTCCAAATAAATACAAAGGGGAAACCAAATCTATTCAATTTTTAGGGTTTCCAAAGAACATTCAAAATAAGATTTTTCTTTTCTTAATCCAAATCAAAATACAATTTTCTACCAGTACATGCAAAAATTAATAAGAACACCTAGGGTTCCGGTATGCATAAATTTTCTAAATTTTAAAACAAACAATACTCTAGATTTGGGTTTCTCTCAAAATTTCCACACAAAGATTTAATACCCAATTCAACCAAATAATTGAAAATCAACAATAACATAAGCAAATATTCAACAAGTCTTCTAGACGCAATGCAGACAATATTTTCAAAATGAACTAACATGGGTTCTTCAAACCCTACCTGAAATCCACATGAAGAATCTAACAACAAAGATCCAAATGAAGACTCTACGAATCCTAAATACTCCTAAGCTTTGAAAATAATCCTTCAAAAAATCAGCACAATTTTCTCCAAAATCTAGCCTATCCCAAAACATGTGTGTGAAGAATGACTAAAATAATCCCTACTAAAGAAAATCGACCAAACAAAAACCATACATACAACTTCATTCAGGAAAGAGAACTCGACATGAAACTCTAAATTAAAAAATAGAACTCAACTCTCAACTCTTTCTTTTATCAATTTATGATGCATGATTAATTTTAATTACCATGATAAAATAATGCACTTTTCTAATTTTAATTCCTAACTCAACTTTAATCTGCAAGGGAAGTTGTATTTGAATCAAATCATTTACTATTGCATTCTAACATTGCTACAGATAAATCTCTTAACTGAATGGGACTTAATAGTCTTTATTATTTCATTATGACATTCAATGAATGTTGATTGTTTTCTTGTTGACCCCATAGTGAATGTTTGGTCATGGAGAACTGTTAGTGATAAATCCTCTAACAAGGTCACACCTTACAGTGTGTTTTGTAACCTTTAACAGGGTTGGCTCTTAGCCTATCTCACTTCAGAAGAGTGAAATTATTTTGGGTACTGGTTCCAAGTGGTTTTTCTGCTAACAGCATTTCCATGTTAAAAATCAAGTGTTATATGTGTATGGATGTGATGATTTTTTATTTTCCTTTACACCTTACAATTACTAGCTTGATCGGTATATACACTAGTTAATTTTACCGGTATTCAGTTAATGAACAGAAAGGCACAAACATAGTTTTACCGAGTTGTTTAAATTAATAGAAGGATTTATTTTATACATCTGGAATTATTTGGGACTATAGGATAACTGCACTTAACTGATTCACCCCCCCCCCCACTCTCAGTTACCTAATAGATGTTGATAATGCTTTTACTTTTAGTTCTGGTATGTATTTCTTGTATTATGTTGTTCTTTCCCATATGTAGCTACACATGTGACAATGAAAACTTAGCACTCTAGGCCCCTTTTCATGATGATATTGACCTTGATTCTTGTAGATACTTGTCGAAGTCCATGAAAGATGGTGCAGATGTTCACGTCGACAGAGAGAAAGGAATTATGGCTCAAGGGAACCAAGACCCAAGACAACAAAGCAACCCTAGAATGAAATGCAGCCTAAGACATGAGTCAAGTCACCGATCCTGTAGTTGTTTGTTTATCATCATTTGAGAGTTTAGGGACATTGGGGTCGATAAAAAATTCACTAGTGTGCGAACAAACATGAAGATATGAATATGACCCTATCGGATGAATGTAGGAAACACATGTAAGCATCGAGGTACAAGAGCCAAGATGACCTGAACATTATGTCCAATTTGATATTGTAAGATTCCAGTTGTACCGAGGCCAAGGCTATCGAAATAACCATGAGTGTAGTCTTACATGGTACACACAAATAATAGATAAGGAGATAGTTTCAACCTCTTGTAACCGTCTAGATAAAGCAGTTCAAGGTATGTGCGGAGTTCAAATTGTGATGGAGGCTCTTACCATAGACACCCAGTTTATTAGAGAACTTAGGATTAGAAAAAGCTATTCCACGAGAATAAATCAAATAGAATTGTTACGCTCCCAGTCGTGAGTCTCTAGTCATGTAGACATTATTGAGAGACCTTAGAAGACGTAACAAGAAAAATACAATGATAACAAACAACACACAAGAAAATAGGTTCAACATATCTCAGTCTAAGTTTGTGTTTGTATTGGGTGTTAAGGAACACTTTTATGCTTGTGTCAAAGTGTGTGTGTGGTGTGAAAGTGTAGGATCTGATATGTCTTAAGGAACATAGTATTGTCCAGCTAGGTATTGTTTGAGAAACACTGTAGAATTGGGGTGTTGAGAAACATCGATTAGTGTGTCATTGGTAAATTGTCCATCAAGAAGGATTGCTATACTGACTTTGGTTAAGCTTAAGAGATCGATCAAATGGTAAATTTCTTACAACTCAACTAGATAGTTGATGATTTCCCCCATGTGATAGAGAAGAACCGAGGACAAAACTAAGACCAACACTAGTCTAGGATGAAACAAAGGAGGCAAAGAGTGAGAAATGAAGGAAGATAAGGCTGATGAAAGCATGAGAGCTCAGCTACACATTGATAGATGGAGCACTAGTTACAAGTGACACTTGTTTTCCAGGTTTTCACCACTTGGAAGTATTTTATTTTATTTTTTCTACCAAGGTGCATGTTTCTAGGTTTTCACCAAGGCACTTCTTTCTATTTTCTATTTTTTTTGTATTTTTCATTTTTCTCTTTTTTTGAGATTTTTTTATTTTTTTGTGGATACATCAAGGCGCATGTTTACCAAGTTTTCACCAAGATGATAATTTTTTCAGGACTTTAAATGTTTTTTAATATTTTTTTAATAATTTTTTTTCTTTTTTAGAATTTTTTCAAGATCATAAGTTGTTGTATAAGATGCAAAATGTCTAGTTGTATAAATGTTTCAGGTGGAGAGCATTGATAGGTACTAATAGAGCTTCACCTTCTAGAGTAGCCAACTAATAAGCTCTAGAAATAAATGATGTAGTAATGACAAAAGGACCCAACTAGTTAGGTTCAAATTTGTCTTTTTGTTCTCTATGTTAATTTTTTGGGTTCTTTCTCAAATTGAGGTCACCAACCTGAATGTCACGATGATGTACCTTATTGTTGTAGCCCTTAAAAATTCTCTTTTGGTAGACCCTTACATGGTAAAATGTTTCCTTTCTATTTTCATCAAGTAATTCTATCTCTTGAAGTCAAGAGGTTCTGTAATCTTCATCTGTGACAAGTCCATGTAGCGATACCTTGAGTGAAGGTATTTTGACTTTGATTGGTAAGACTTCCTTAGAGCCGTAGACCAATGAGAATGGTGTAACCCCTGTAGGTGTTATGATGCTTATTCTATAAGCCCATAAAGCTGGATTCAACTGCAAGTATCAATCCTTACTAGATTTGTTAACTATTGTATGCAAGCTCTTAAGGATTATCTTATTTGAAGCTTTTTCCTGTCGATTCCCCTAAGGATAGTATATAATAGAGGAATGATGTGTGATCAAATCATCAATGTCTTTATTTTTTAACCATCCTCCATTATACATGACAATTGTGGAGGGGGTTATGTATCTAAAGATTATGTAGTTGAGTATGAACATGCCCACCTGTTTCCCTGTTGCCTTGATAAGAGGTATAGCCTCAACCCACTTATTAAATTAATCGGTAGCTATGATAATGAACTTGGTTCCATTGGATGATGAGGAATATATCTGACCCACAAGATTGAAAGCCTATTTTTGAAATAACTAGTGAGTGATAAAAGGCAATAGTTCCCTTATAGGAGCATGAATCAGATTTTTGTGAAAATTGCATTTGTTATAGTTCTTCAAATATTTAAAGACATCTTTCTCCATGGTAGGCCAATAATAACCAACTTTGAGAAGCTTATTTTCTAAGGACATATCATTTGAATGCGATCCACATATACCCTTATGAACCTCCCTAAGTGCTCTTTCAAATTCCTCATGCTTGAGACACCTAAGAAGTGTACCATCAAGGCCTCTCCTAAACAAGTCATTTGCGATGATGAGATACCAAGAGGCATTCTAGATGAGATTCTATGTTTTGTTTCAGGAAAGGGAGTTAGAGATGGTTTTTTCTTTAAGATAGGAATAGATTTGGTTGTAGTAAGAAGTGTCATAAGAAATGATAGCACAAAAAATTTGGGAGTCAGGCATTTTAAAAGTAGCAAAAGTGATTTCTTCCACCAAAAATTCATAGCGGACCTAATGTTCCTCCAATTATAGCATTGAGGCTAGATAGCCATAGTGCATGTTTCTTTTTTCTTTGCATGTGGTATCTATTGAAAGGTGACAAATACAAAGTACTTTTTTAAGTCACCAATCATATTCTTGTAGGGAAATATTTTTTCATCCTTAGTCTGGTATTCTTCATTGATTTGATTGACCATAAGATGGGAGTCACCATAGACATGTAGTTCTTCAATTTTCCACTCAATAGATAATTTGACCATTAGCCAATGTTTCATATTCTTCCATGTTGTTGGCACATGGGAAGATCATTTTATAAGCCTTTGGAATCTTGTAACCTTGGGGAGAGATAAAGAGAACACCAACACATGTGCCTTGCTACGTGAACGAGACATTGAAGTACATCTTCCAAGGATGTTGTGTTAAGTGCATAATGGACTCATCAAGAAATTCAACAATGAGAGGTTATGTGTCTTGCAAAGGTCCATCTTCTAGCTAATCCACCAATACTTTCCCTTTTATCACTTTTTGGTTGATGTATTTAATTTCAAACTCACTAAGAATTATCACCTATTTTTTCAACCGTCTAGTTAGTGTTTCTTTTCTTAACAAGTACTTGAGAGGATCAATCTTTGCAATCAACTGTGTAGAGTGTGCTAGCATATAATGTCTGAATTTTTGAGAAAAAAATACCACTTCCAGACAAGCCTTCTCAATAACTATATAGTTAATCTCATAAGAAACCAATGTTCTTCTTATATAGTAGATCACTCTTTCACGACCTTGAGCATCATGTTGCACAAGCAGTGCTCCCAAGGAAGAAGTGGTATCTGATATGTAGAGAAATAAAGACTTACCAGGAATAAGAATCATTAACGCAAGAGGATTTGACAAGTATTCTTTGATTTGTTGGAATTTTTTTCTCACAATCCTCATCCCATTTGAAAGTCACACCCTTATGCAAAGTCTTGGTGAAGGGTTATGCTTTATCAGCTAGTTGTGAGATAAATCGTTGGATGGATTATAGCTTACATTACAATGTTCTCATTTGACTAATGTTCCAAGCTGGTTGTATTTACTGTATAGCTTTCACCTTAGTAGGATCTACTTCAATACCTTGTTCTAAGAAAATATATCCTAAAATATTTCTTGAGGTAACCCCAAAAGCACACTTCTTTGGATTAAGTCATAGCTTGAACTATTCCATTCTCATGAAGATTTTATCCAAATCAGCGAGGCGTATGTCTCCTATAGCAAATTTAGCCAATGTTTCATCCACGTACCCTTCCATGCTCATGCACATCATATCATGAAAGATAGTTGTCATTTCTCATTGATATGTCACACCATCATTTTTAAGTCCAAAGGGCATGACGTTCCAGCTACAAGTACCCCAAGCACAAGTAAATGTCATATTTTCTTGGTCTTCTGGTGCAATGTGTATTTGATTATAACCAGAAAATATATCAATCAAGGAATACATATGGAAAACAACAGTAAGATCCACAATCATGTCTATATTGGGTAGTGGAAAGTCATCTTTAAGACAATCTATATTCAAGTCTCTGAAATGTGTACATACCCATATTGATTTGTTAGCTCTGGAAATATGTATGATGTTGGATATCCATTCAACATAGTCTATGGTTCATATAATGTAGCTTTGAGTAAATTTTCCAACTCTTCTTTAACCACGAGTGCTATGTGAGGATGCATCTTTTGTAGTTTTTGTTTCACTGGTTTTATGCCTGGTCCAATAGACAAGTGGTGCATTATGAGAATTGTGTCCAAGTTGGGCATGTCAGAATAAGACCATGCGAAATTGATCTTCTTTTCTTTAAAGAACTAAATAAATTGTTTCATTTCATCCTCAGATAAAGACTATGTGAGATGTATGATTTGTGTATTTTCTATTTTACCCAAGTTTACTTGTTGTGTAGGCTCTATAAGAGGTGAAGATCATTCTTGAAAATGTTCAGAGAGGATATCAAGCATCTCATCCACAAGTTCCTCGGAGAGGTTTTCACTATTGGATACATCTTTTATTTTTACTATTTTTTAATCTGACACTTCCACGGAGTGATTTTCACTATCAGGTCATCTATTTTTTTCTTTTAATTTTATGACTAAGATACTTGATATCTTCCACTGACATGTTATTTCTTGTTGCACTAGTGGAAGAAGGAAGAGGCTCAACAACATTGAGATAACATAAAATTTTATGATCATTGGAGAAAGACAAGAGGTTTATGGGTTGAGAGGTGTTCCAATCAATCAGTTCAAGGTAGACAAGCAGTAAGGAACCAATAGGCTCAAGATAAAAGAACTCGGTATCATCACCATCATTCATGGCTACTAAGGATAAGTCAATAAAGTTATCTTTTATAGAACCATTTTTAGCGCAACCTATCAAAGAATTGTTAGAGGATTTATGAGAAGTATTCTATGAACCTAACTGTCTCAATCTAGTCCCAAAGTGAAGATTAAGGTCTTGTTCAACCTCCTCTCTTTGTTGAAGAAAATGTTACAAGTTAGGGTTTCCATTGCACCAAAAGATCGACCTGTTAATGCCCAATACAACCACTAGACTTATAGAAGACACAGGAGGTTGTTAAACCATGTTGTGAATCCTGAGGGGAGCACTGACCATTTTGCCAACAATCTCCCCCTCAGTGTTACCCGAGGGGATTCGAACTTGTAACCAAGCTCTGATACCACTTGTTACAAGTTAGGGTTACCGTTGCACCAAAAGATCGACATGTTAATGCCTGATACAACCACTAGACTTATAGAAGACACAGGAGGCTATTAAACCATGTCACAAATCTCAAGGGGAGTGCTAACCATTTTTCCAATAGAAAACTCTAGAGAGGGACTATAATAATCCTAGATATTGAACCAAATTTCCAATTGGTATTCTAAGGAAGAACTATAGGAGGACTCTTGGAGGGAGATGCCTCTTCTTTGGATGTAGATTGAGTAGGAGGTATGAAAATAGGTTCTATAGCTAGATGATCTTGATGATCCTATAGATCATGTTGTGTGGTAGAGTTTTCACCAACCTCAAAGGTGTGATTAGGAGCATACTTATGAGTTACATCAACCTCTATATCTATCGCAACATCAAAAAACTGGTCCCATTCATACTTGTGTGGGTCAATTCAACTACAAGAAGATTGTCCCAAGTACTAAGCTAGAGTCATTATTAATTTTTTGATGTGCATCTTATCTTTCGATTTTATTCGGATTGAGGTTAGTTCTATCATAATGACTATCTTGAGTGCCATTTGTTTGAGATATTTTCCCATACTTCAACATAGGTATATATGGTGACCTAGGTCATCTTATCTCATTAGATGAATCCATGAATTGAGGTAAATATAGGATGTTTTGAATGTTGACAAGTTTCCCCTAGTTAAGGTGTCTCCTCTATAGAATCTGCTCAATTTTGTCCAACTTATTGGGATGTGACTAACTCAATTTCATTTATTTGTTCCTTAGTACAATCTCTTGGTCTATAGGTATATGTAGTTATCTTTTGTAAGTCCTAGGGACAAAATCTTCATCCTCATTTTTAGAGTCTCTAAGTCAATCAAATACAAGGCCATTTGCAAAGAATGGATTAAGTTTTTTCTCATAGTATCGTACCACTATTTTGTCCTTAGGGTTACAGAATTCAACATGTAAGGGATCCATAAGGCTTTTTCCTTTTCCAAGAGGTCTTTTCCCATTGTATCCCATTTTATGCATGAGCTAGTATCCTACACCATACTTCTCAAGAGAAATTTTAGTGTGTTTTACTTCTTGTTCTTGTTCTTGTTCTTGTTCTTATTCTTCTTCTCTATAAAGCCATTGAAGGATTGCCTTGTCCTCATTCTCCTCAACAAGGGACTTTTGCACTTTGACCATACTAGTGGCTTTGTGAATCTTAGGAGTAGATGTACTAGTAGGTTGGAAAGAGGATGATGGCCTACCATAATATTTAGGTGATATGGGAAGATTAATCATGGAACATGAGGCATCTAGCTTGTATTATCCCATTCCATTTTCTTTTATGATTATCTTCTTTCCAAATTCATTGAATATATATTTTTTTGAGTTCTCATCTTCTTGGTTCATTAGGTCCTCTTTATTGTGTGGAATCATACTTTCAGTTTACTTGACAGTGTTGCAAGTATATGATGAGTCAAGAAGAATAGTGATCTCAACTCCATTATGGGGGAACTTGATACATTGATGGTAGGTTGATGGGACTTCCTGAATTTCATGAATCCATGGCCAACCAAGAAGTATGTTGTATGTGATTGGAAGATCCATGACTTGAAAAATAACATCCCATTGAACGGGATCCACTCGAATGGGAAAGACCACCATGCCTTTAAAATAGTGTTCATCTTCATCATATGCTTTGATTGTGATTTTTCTTTTGGGATCAATAGTATGTTCTGAGAAACCAAGTGTCTTAACCAAATTGAATGTGCAGATATTCAAACCTATGCCTCCATCTATCAAAATGTGTTTTACTCTCTCCTTATGAATAAGGGCTTTGATGTGGAAAGGCTGATAATGAGGATGACTGACAAATTTATCATCTTCTTTTGAAAAGGTCAAGTAATGTGGGGAAGAAAGATAACTGGCCATGGACTAGAATTTGTCTATGTCTAGTTCATTAGGAATATTAGCTACTATGAGGTCTTGATCAAGCATCTCTCTATGCACAAGAGATATTTTAAGTAGTTTGATAATCAATATTTGAGATGACATGCATTGAAGCTGATAAACTAAATTGTAGTTATGTGTTGAAGACTAGGTTGTTGTTGTTTTAGACCCTTGGTTCACTGGTTGTTTAGAATGAGAGGAGGGAAAACTTTATCCTTGCAAGGTGACTTTACCTTGGGATCAGGTCACTACATTGGATGATTCAGCTTAAGTTTTTCTCTTGATCTTAATAATGTTAGTAGTGTGGTCAGAATACTCAAGCATGTGGATTATGTTTTCATTGTCTGAGTAAGTGTAACCCACCTTATTATCGTTTGGCTTAGAAGATTCCCCTTTTTTATATTTAGGAAAAGGATCGTTGAAGGCCTTATGATCAATGTTTGTTTGAGGAGGATCAATCACAATAGTCTCATTGTCAACCAAATCTTGGATTAAATTCTTGAGTTTTATGTAGTCATTGGTCTTGTTGAATTTGTTGCGATGATATTCACAATAGTGGTTATCGTTCCACCACCTAGGCTTAATATCAAGATCATAGGGCTTGGATTTGTCAAGAAATATGATTATCTTATTATCCCAAAGCATTTTTAGAGCATTCTCAAGTGGCTCTCCAAGGGGAGTGAAATATATCTTAGGTCTAGGATCCACGGTCTATCTCAGTTACCTTCAGGTTTAGAGATTGATTAAATACTCTTGTTAGCCTTTGTTTCTTGAATTCCAATTGAGATATTGAATGTTGGTTCTTTAGGTTTTCTTGAAGTAGATTCATAAGTTTTTCCCACAATTCTATCATTGACAACATCCTTGGTCTTAGTCTAGAATTTGTGCTTATCCTTTTTATGTTGATTGTTAGAGGAATATTATGTTGTAGGGTGATTTATCCCTTCTAAAAAAGAACATCTTCTATGTGAATAGAAGTCTCAACCAATTTTTCAAATGAGGTATGATTTTACATTTGCAAAGCATTGTTCATTTCTGAGACCAAGGTGTTTATAAATATATCAATCTTTTTGGTCTCAAGAATTCGACGAGTGTATCTAGATAACATCCTTTACCATTGCTAAAGGAAGGTAACAAAGGGCTCTCCAATATGTTGTCTTTTGTTACATAGATCAAGCATGGTAAAAGTGTGGGAGATATTGTAAGAGTATTGTTGGATGATTTATGAACAAGCACATCAAAGGTCTTGATGCTAGGGGAAAGAGGAGTGAACTAGCTCATAGCTTGGCCATCGAGGCTATGAGGAAAGAGTTGCATGAGATATCTTTGTTCATGCATAAACTCCATGCTAAGTGTGCAAAATTTTTTGACATGGTCCTGGGGGTCTCTGTTGCCATCATATTTATCATATTTAGGAATTTCATGTTAGGAATAGTCTCAAGAGATAACTGAGAGAGGGGGGGGGTGAATCATTTATCTACAAGTTTCAATTCTTTATCTAATTAAGTATACTTAAACATAAAGCATAAACATAATGAAAGAACACTTGAACAAAACACCAATATTTTGGTTATGGGAAAACTCAAATAGGTAAAAACCTCGGTGGGAATTGACACCCACTAATAATCTGCACTAGTGTTTTATGATCCTTGTTAGAAGATCCTTAACCCTATTAGGAGTTGTCTTTACAATTCATTTAGTACAGTGACCTGGTCAAGGTTCGGACCCTATTAGGAGTCTTTTACAATTAACCCTGTTAGGGGTGAGGATGCATTATCTGAGAGCTCATTGCTCAAACCTTCTGAATAACAGATACACACTATATTTGGATCTTGGTGAACTAAGCTTTGACCCACTATCAGGATCAGTTCCAATGTATAGCACAAACTCTTTACTTGGTCACATAGACCTTCTGCTAATGGCTCAACACTTCACACACGCTGCTCTACTCTTCAGAATCAACTCTAAACCATAACTTATCAATCACAAATGACTGCCTATAAATATATTTCCTCTAAATGATATAATCAAGTCAACCTATTAGAACCACCTTGAAATCATATTAGAGAAACCATAACATACTTCAATAATAATTTTGTCATCTCTACTAAGCACGCAACACAATTTGGGACCTGCCCAATATTAATAAATGTAGATGCATGCTACACATTGTCAGCTCTACCAAATTAACCAAAACTAATTTCTTCTCAATATGAATTACATCATGTGCTCTTAAAAAAACATTTTTAACTCTTCTCCAATCATTAATCCAAGGGCACATACCTTAATGATAGCCGCAACTCCCAAACTAATATAATCTTTGTTGGCTCTTTTGAATAAACACAAGAAACTGCTATTGGTGAATAGCGACTGCATAGCTTCACTTCTACTGACCATCATACTCTATGTTCATGAATGTAACATCACTAGTATGTCTTCATCACATATCTAAAGGTGCAAGGCTCCATGATGACTGTACGGACAAACACTCACATAACACTGCCTGTAACTTTGTCAGGAACACTACTGACACAAGTTGCTACATAACTGTATGTACTAACAGTTAACCTCTATGTCCATGATATCATCCTGATAACATGTCCATGCTACATATACTCAAAGCTTACTGCATAAGTCTTCAACGCATGCTACTTACCATATGTTGTCATCAATGAAAAATGTACAGTCAACACTGGCTTGTTGGTAAATCTCCAACAATCTCCCCCTTTGGCATTGACGGCAACATATGGAATGAAAAACACCACCAATCCAAATGAGAAATTCTTTTATAACATTCTCCATTTCCTCATCAAAATTCCCCCAAGGATGGATCCTCCATTTGCTGCAATATTTTCCATTTTCTCAACTAAACTACTTCCATGACTGAATACTACTCCCCCTTAGTATATTACTCCTTCTTTACTTATGTTTTTCATGACTATATATTACTTCCCCTTTGACATCAATGGAAAAGGGTGCCATTCATTTTAAGCATCGGTTCTACTCCTGAAGTAGAGTAGTCAACCTTCCATCAGTCCTTGAGGACTGATGCTCTTTCTTCTTTCTTTTAAGAAGAATCAGGGAAGGGAATTACTCCCAGCTTCTCCCTAAGATACTCAAAAGTATCCTTTGGCAAGGGTTTTGTGAATATATCTACTAGCTATTCCTTGGTACTCACATAATCCAATTTGATTTCTTTCTTTGCCACTTTCTCTCTTAGGAAGTGATACTTAATCTCTATGTGTTTTGTCTTTGCATGCATCACAGGATTCTTTGACATATTGATAGTGCTAGTGCTATCACAATGAATAACAATAGGATAATCAATCTGAATACCAGAGTCCTTTATCATCTTCTTGATCCAAACAATTATAGAACAATTCAGGGTTGCTGCAACATAATCCGCTACTGTTGTTGACTAAGAAATACAATTTTTATTCTTGCTTGTCCAAGTGACAAGTCTATTACCAAGAAACATTGCTCCACCTGATGTACTCTTTCTATCATCAACACATCCTGCCCAATCTACATCTTTATATACATGAAGCTCAACATTCTCTGAGTTAGGATACCATAGACCATAATCTATAGTGCCTTGAAAATATCTGAATATTCTTTTTACTTCCATGAGGTGACTTTGTTTAGGCTCTATTGTAAATCTTCCAACTATGTCAACTGCATTATAAATGTTTGGTCTAGTTTGAGTAAGATATATGATTTTACCAATCATAGACTTGTATAATGTTGTATCTACTACTAGAGAATCATCTTCTTTTGTAAGCTTTCATCCTGTTATCATAGGTGTACCCATTGGCTTGCAATCATCCATCTTGAACTTCTTCAATATATCTTTCACATATTTGGACTGATTAATGAAAATACCTTTCTCTGTCTGCTGCACATTTAATCCCAAGAAGTATTTGATAGGTCCAATCATGCTCATCTCAAACTCACTATGCATCTCCTTAGAAAATTTTGCACTAAGTTTGGCATTACCCCCAAAGATAATGTCATCAACAAATATAGCTACAAGTAGTAGACCTTCAGATGTCTCTATTATGAATAGATTACAATTTTCTTCTCCTTTCTTGAATCCATTTATTGTTAGATATCCATCAAGTCTCTCATACCATGCTCTAGGGGCTTGCTTAAGTCCATAGAGGGCTTTCTTCAATCTACATACCATATCAGGTTTGTCTGATAAGGTGAATCCTTCTGGATTCTCAATGTATACTTCTTCCTTTAGCTCTCCATTCAAGAATGCTGACTTAACATCCATCTAATAAACTTTGAAGTTTTTGAATGTTGCAAAAGCTAAAAACAACTTAATAGCTTCTAATCTACTCACTGGTGCAAAAGTGTCTGAATAATCAATACCTTCTCTTTGTGCATATCCCTTACATACTAACCTTGCTTTGTTCCTTACTAGTGTGCCATCTTCATTCATCTTGTTTCTAAATATCCACTTTGTTCCAATCACATTCTTATCACTAGGTCTTGGAACTAGTTCCCAAGTATCATTCTTGATAATTTGATCTAGTTCTTCTTTTATAGCATCATGCCAATCTAAGTCATTACATGCATGTTCAACACTTAAAGGTTCAATCTGAGATAGTAAACATACCACCTCATTGCTTGCTAAATTCTTTTCTTTTGATCTTGTTTTGATTTTGCCACTCTGATCTCCAATGATGTCATCCTTAGAGTGATATCTAGATTTATACTTTGGAACTTTAGGTGATACTGACTCATCTTCCTTATGAGTTTCTTCTTCACTTGTTTCAGGGTCATTGAATAATACATCAATGCTATCAAACATCTCTTCAACAACTATCTCACTAGTGGAAGGTCTAGGTTCTTCTTCAATCATAGGTGAGTAATCATGATATATTTCTTGAACCATAAACTTTTCATCAATCTTAACATGAGAACTTTCAATGATCTTCTTCAATCTCAAGTTAAAACATCTATAAGCTTTACTTTTAGTAGAGTAACCAAGAAAAATACCTTCATCACTTCTTGCATCAAACTTTCCTATTGCTTCATCCCTCTTGATGTAGCACTTGCTTCCAAAGATTCTGAATTAGTTCACTATGGGAACATTACCAAACCATAGCTCATAAGGTGTCTTGTCTGCGTTAGGACTTAATTGTATTCTATTGATTGTATAGACTGTTGTATTGACTACAACTCTCCAATAGGTGTGTGCAACTTTTCCTTCAATAATGATGGTGCGCGTTGTATCAAGGATGATCCTATTCCTTCTCTCTGCAATCCCATTCTACCGAGGGGTTATAGGTGCACTCAATTGTCTCTTTATGCCATGTTCTTCGCAGTACTCATATAATCTGTCAGAGGTGAATTCTCCTCCTTTATCCGACCTTAAACATTTTATCTTTAGTCCAAATTCATTCTCAACCTTAGCTTTGAATATTTTGAACTTCTCAAATGCTTCTGAATTATCTTTCAAGAATGTAACCCATATCATTCTATAATAATCATCTACAAACAAAATGAAATACCTTTCACCATAGTATGATCTTGTTTGAGTTGGTCCACATAGGTCTATATGAATCAAATCCAACTTGTTCTCTACTGAATTATGCTTGCTTCTGAATGAATTTCTCACATGCTTTCCCATCACACATTCCTTGCAAATAGTATCAACCAGCTTTTCTATGCTAGGTAATTCTCCTACTACCTTAACATTACTAATCTTTACTACGTTATCAAAGTTGATATGACATAGTCTTTCGTGCCATAGCCAACTGTCATCTACTTTAGCAACAAAACAACTTGCTTTTGTATTAAGATGAAAAACATTACCTTTAGTCTTTGATCCTAATGCAATTATTTCTCCTTCTTTGTTGTTAATGATGCACTTGTTTCCATTGAACTCCAATGTCCTATAACCTTTGTCAAGTAACTACCCAACACTTAGTAGGTTATGTTTCAAACCATCAACATAAAGAACATCATCAGTGCTATTATTTCCATCCAAGGTGATGGCTCCTCTACCAATGATAAGTTTAGGAGTGTTATCTCCAAATCTAACCATGCCTCCTTTGTATCTATCCAAATGAAAAAATCTATATTTGTCTCATGTCATGTCATGTGAACAACCACTATCAATGATCCAATCTATCTTGATGTCAGCTTGTGAAATCAATGCTAATTCTTGTGAATTCTTTTCATCTTCAAGAGCAATGAATCCAATTTCTTCTTCTGTTGATTCTTCATTTGATACTCCATCTCCAACATAGTAGCATTCCTTTGTATACTTAGGCTTGTAGTTATTCTTGAACTTTCTAACTCTTGTAGGACACTTAGATGCAAAGTGACCAATCTTATTACATGAAAAGTATTTGAATGGTAATTGACCTTCATAATTGAAAAACTCTTTACTTGGTCACATAGACCTTCTATTGATGGCTCAACACTTTGCACACTCTACTCTACTCTTCACAATCAACTCTGAACCATAACTTAGCAATCACAAATGAATGCCTATAAATATATTTCCTCTAAATTATATAATCAATTCAGCCTATTAGAACCACCTTGAAATCATATTAGAGAAACCATAACATACTCCAATAATAATTATGTCAGTTCTACTAAGCAAGCAACACAATCTGGGACCTGTCCAATATTAATAAATGTAGACACACGCTACACATTGTCAGCTCTACCAAATTAACTGAAACTTTCTTCTCAAGATGAATTACATCATGCTCTCTTAACCAAACATTTAACTCTTCTCCAATCATTAATCCAAGGGCACATACCTTAATGATAGGCACAACTCCCGAACCAATATAATCTTTGTTGGCTCTTTTGAATAAACACAGGAAACTACTACTAGTGAATAGCGACTACGTAACTTCACTTCCACTGATCATCAGACTCTGCATTCACGAATGTAAGATCAATAGTATGTATTCATCAAATATCTAAAGGCACAAGGCTCCATGATGACTATACGGACAAACACTCACATAACACTGCTTGTAACTCTGTTAGGAACACTGCTAACACAAGCTGCTACATAACTATCTGTACTAACAGTTAACATCTGCATGCATGATATCATGTTGATAACATGTCCATGCTACATATACTCAAAGCTTACTGCATAAGTCTTCAATGCATGCTACTTACCATATGTTGTCATCAATGACAAACATACAGTTAGCACTAGCTTGTTGGCATATCTCCAACATTTCAACCTTGGGTGGAAAGGGTGGCATATAGAGGCCTTTCTGAAAGGGGAAAGGACATGTAGCTTCAAGTGAATACTTTTTTGATTATTTTTCCTTTTCCTTTCTAAGTTACGAGAGCTCATAGCACAAGTCTTAGAGTTGTTTGTTGAGGATTGTGATAGGAGACTCATCTTTTTGTATCAATCGTTCCACATCAAAGTGGGAATGAAGTTTTACACCCATAGAGGTGAGATGCAAAAAGTATATGTAATTTCTTGATTCATAATGGTCTGCATCACCTTGTGGAAATGTTTAACTTCTTGTCACTTCCTAATTTATTTTTTTGTAGGTTCCTTTTCTAAAGAAGACTCAAAATCATGTTTGTTACGGTTGATCCAATCGTATGTCAAAATTTTGGTTTGATCATGATACTCAATGTAGGTGAAGGGTATTGACTGGTAGATAGGTGTTTGAGGAAAAGATTCCTCATGAAAGGATGGTCCAAGGATATCATCAACAAATTTTGTTGGATTACTGAGGGGTGAGTGAATTAGTAATCCTTGATTCTTTGTACCTTAAAAACTTTTCTCTAATTAACTCGGTTCAACACAATTCAAGATTTACCGACAATAGTAAATAAACTTTAACAATCACCAAATCAAACACATAAATCATTCAACACATATAACACCACTATTTAACATGGAAACCCATCTTTGGGAAAAACCAATGTGGCGATTGTCACCCACTAAAGAAAATACTCTTCTAAAGTAGGCTTAGTTAAGAGCCAATCTGGTTAAAGATTACTATACACATTTCTAGTTCTAACCTGGTCAAGGGATTTACCTCAGATCTATTAGGATCTTCACCCTGTTACGAGTGGCCTCGTTAAAAGGCTTCAAACACTTTTTAGAATGTTACCTTTTGCAAAGATTTTACAATAACACTATTAAGTCCACTCGGTTAAGAGATTTCTCTATTAAAAATGTTAATAAGAAATAGTAAATAGTTTGACCTATAAATCTGTAACTATCTTTGCATAACCAGATCCTTTGTGCACTCTTTTATCTTCACTTCAATTTTTCACTTTCTACTGGCTTCAACACTTCATCAAATTATTCTTTCTGACTTGGAATCCTTCTTTTCCTTCTTCACTACATCAGTTAGTGACTTATGAACTCTTCAATTTCCCATTCATTTGTTCATACAAATACATCCTTTATATAGACATGTTTTTCCACTTAATCTCTTCTATTACATTTTCCTTGAGTTAATCTCAGTCGTCCAATTCATTTTACAAACTTATACATTGAATCTAGATCTCAGTAATACATTTTCTCATCACCTAAGAACTTGAACTTTCTTGAAACTTGTTCCTTCTCTTTTTACCATTTAGATCTAAGCCATAGATCATCGCCTTGAATTTTCCTAATCATGGATCTCTTAACTAAATCTTCCTTATCATCATGATATTCCAGCTCATCATAGCTAATCATTAAATGTCATTCTGATCCTTATATTTAATTTTTGTTCCTTGATCGGTGGATAACTCTGAATTTTAGTTAACTTCACTCGGTGTCTAAAAATTTCAGCTTAGTGTCTTGGGTTCCTTTTCCTTTACCAAAACATTCCTTCTTTTACCAAATGACCTTTCTTCTTGGTAGCCAAAACTATTTTGTTTACCAACTTGACTAATCTTATTAACCATAATTTACCGACTTGATATAATCATATGTTAGGTAGAAAAAAATTATATCAACATAACCTTTACTTTGTCTGATCTGTATCAGTTTCCTAATTAAGTTCTTCAACTTCATAACATTTTACTTCTTCTCCTTAACTCATTCACACTTATATCATACTCCAAATGATATGGAAACACAATATAAATCATATATTAATTTCTTGACATCAATGACAAGATAATAACTGATCTAACCTTTCTACTATCTTGTATTTCTTTGATCTTGGTTAGTCTTCATCATCATCACCATCAATTATAGTAACAATATCCATGTTTGGCATTGATTGCAACACACTAACAATCTTCTTATAAACTTCATTGTTTAATTGATGATGGTAACACTTAATTTTCATTCATGCACTTTACTCCCTCTGAGCTTTATCTTCTCTATTCGTATTCTCTCTCTTTCATTGTTCAATATTCTCCTTCAATAGATCTTCTTTACTATCCCTCTTTGAAAAATTCTTTTTTTGATCTTCTATCTATGCAACATCAGTAATATTCTTCCTTACTAATCAATTGTGTATCTCCCTTTGCATTATCAGTACATCAGTAATATTCTCCCTCTACACTATTCTCCCTCTTTGACAACAATGCCAAAGAAACATACTCCTGAAAACTTTTCTCAGACAGTAAATCATACCTCAAATGTATTGATTTCTCATTGCAGACATAAACATCTTTTCACAACTTTAGGCTTCACCCAAAGAGTGAACACTAGCATCAACGCAAAAAATAGACATTCTAATAAATACTTGAATTGATGCAGCATGCATCTTGCCTTAGTGAATATTGGATAGGGGAAGAACCCCTAACTTACCTCAAAGATACTCAAAAGCATCCTTCGGTAGTGGTTTGGTAAATATATCAGCTATATGTTCCTTTGAATTCACATACTCCAATATCACATGCTTGTCTTGAACTTTCTCTCTCAAGTAATTATACTTGATAGAAATGTGCTTTGTCTTTGAATGCATCACCAAATTTTTTGATATGTTTATAGAACTAGTATTATCACAATAAACTATAACTGGATCAGTAATCTCTTCTTGCATACCTTCAAGTAATTTTTTGATCCACACAATATTTGAATAATTCATAGCTGTAGCAACATACTCAATTTCGGTAGTAGACTATGAAATACAATTTTGTTTCTTGCTTAACCATGTCACTAATATTTCTCCTAAAAAGAAATCTCTACCACTTGTGCTCTTTCTGTCATCAATTTTTCCAGCCCAATCAACATCAGTATACACCTTAAGATCAAAATCTCCTCCTTTGGTGTATAGTAGACCGAAATCTTCAGCCTCTTTCAAATATATAAATACTCTTTTCACTACAGACATGTGTCTCTCCTTTGGATTGATAGAAAACCTTTCCACAATACCAATTTAATGTGCAATATCAGGCCTAATGTGTACAACATATTTTAGTTAAACAATCATTGATCAGTAAAGTGTTTCATTTACTTCCTTTGTCTCATCTTCATTTGACAATTTACAACTAGTACCCATTGGTGTTCCAACCGGTTTTGACTCTTCCATATTGAATGTCTTTAGGATCTCCTTGATATACATTGACTGTGTTATGTAGATCCCATCTTTAACTTGTTGAATTTGAAGTCCAATAAATAATTTAGTCTCTCCTATCATAGACATCTCAAATTTATTTCTCATGTCTTCAGCAAATGATTTAGACATTGATTCATTTCCTCTAAATATAATATCATCAACACAAATTTCAGCAATCAAAATTTTATCAGTACTATCACATTTCAGATACAAATTTTTGTTATCACTTGTCCTTTGAAATCCAATCTTAACTAAATAAGAGTGTGATATTTCATACCATGCTTGGGGTACTTTCTTTAAACCATATAAAGCCTTGTGTAGTTTGCATACCATATTCTTGTTAGAATCTTCAACAAATCCATCACTTTGTTCAATGTAAAGCTTTTATTCAAGAATTCCATTTTAAAATGTATACTTAACATCCATCTGATAAAATTTAAATCTTTTATAGGAAGCATATGCAATTAATATCCTTACACTGTCTAATCTAGCAACATGGGAAAAAGTCTCACCATAGTCAATACCTTCTTCTTGTGCATACCCTTTGCAGACTAATCTTGTTTTATTTTTTATCACATCTCCTTTCTCATTGAGTTTATTTATGAAAATCCACTTTGTTCCAATCACATTCTTATCATTGGGTCTCAGTATTAGTGACCAAGTGTTATTCTTTTCAATCTGATCTATTTCTTTTTTTATTGCATTAACCTAATCTTCATTTCAAAGTGCATCCTTAACTAAGCTTGGCTCAAATCAAATATTAAACATGTGTTATCCTTCAACTTACTTCTTTTCATGACTCCTGCATTTTTGTCTCCAATAATCTTTCTTGGTGAGAGGTTTCTTCTCACATATTTTGCTAATATAGGCTCAGTAGATTGTTCATCAGTGTTTTCAAACTCAATTTCTTCTTGTTGCAACTTAGTTGCATCAACTGAACTACCATCTTGTACATAAACAAATCTTTGATAATCTTTAGGTTCCTTTTTGCTATCTTCTTCATTTCTCTCTACAAATTCATCAATCCTCACATTTGCACTTTCAACAATTTTGTTAGTAGACTTATTCAAACATTTGTATGCTTTTCTCTTTGATGAATAACCTAGGAATATACCTTCATCTCCTTTTGAATCAAACTTTCCATTTCTAGCATATTTCAATATGTAACACCTACTTCTAAAGATTTTAAAGTAACTAACATTTGATGTATGCACATGCCAGAGTTCATAAGAGGTCTTGTTGGTACCTTTCTTCAATTGTACTTGGTTGAGTGTGTAGACAAAAGTACTAGTGTCTTCTCTCCAAAATGTTTATGCAACCTCTTTGTCAATCAACAATGTTCTAGCACAATCAACTATAGATATATTCCTTCTTTAAGCTATACCATTTTGTTGTGGAGTCCTCGATGCAGATACTTGTCTTTTGATTTTATTTTCATTGCATAAGACAGTAAATTCATTAGAGATAAATTCACCTCCTCTATCTAATCCTAAACATTTCAGTTGCTTACATGTTTCCTTTTCAACTCTATCTTTATACCACATGAACATTTGGAATGCATGAGACTTTTCTTTTAAAAACATAACTGACATCATTCTTGAATAATCATCAACAAACAAAATGAAATACTGATCTCCATAATAGTTTTGTATTCTCATAGGAACACAAAGGTCAGTATGAACTAATTCCAAAATATCGTTAGATGAGTAAGACTTGCTTGTGAAACTTGATTTTTTTTATCTTACCAATTTGACATTCCTTACACATCACTTTATCAGGTTTTCTTAATTTTGGTATATCTTAGACTCTATTATTTTTGCTCATTTTAATCATATTGTCAAAATGTACATGACAAAGTCATTTATGCCATAGCCATACATCTTCAAATTTAACAAATAAGAAACTCTTTGCAATAGTATCAAGATAAAATAGATTACCTTTAGATTGTGTTGGTTAACAGTTTGTCCTCCTTTAAGATTTATACCTTTGACTCTCTGAATACCCAATGTGTAGAGAAAAAAAGGATGTCACCAATGCTTGGGTCAGTGTAAGTCATCTATCACTGCCCTCTGAATTGACAGGTACAACTCCCTGAATATGCAATGATATGCAATGAATGTGTTTTTATCTATCATCAGATTGTTTCTTATAGGATTTAACCAAATTGTTTGTAGGCACAAACAATTCAGGCAGGGAAAGAGTGGACAATCTATAATCCCAATGGAATGTTGATCACAGATTATCATGAAGTCAATTATCTAACTTAAACCTACCTCATCTAAGAATGCATATCTACTAATGAGAATAGAAGCAGAATCATATATAGATAGCAAATTGAATTGCTTATACTACAACTACTAATCATGAAATGGAATTCAAGTAGGAATCATAGCTCCATACGTAATTGTACTTTCTATTCAGATGCATCTAAATAACAAGGTGAATAGGATAAGAATCATACATGAAAGGCAAATGGAATTACTTTCACTGCAATTACAAACATGAAATGGAATCCAGAAAGCAATTACAACTTCATATATAACTGTCCTGTCTATTCACATGCAAATGAAAACTACTGGTTCAACAAACATGAAAACCTAGCAAAGTAAATGGAATCACTTATGCTACCCTTACAAGTTTTCTGACCCCTCACACTAAGTTTCTTTACAGAATATATAGGTTTTACAATACATCAGGCTCATAGGAGCCAATGACCTTCCCTCTCCTTTGAATACAAAGAGATAAAGCATAAAGAGATAAACTCTTCCAATCTGAGAACTTGAAAAGTCTCTATGAGACTCTTCATCTCCTTTTTAATAGTATCTGTCAAGCCAAATCCATTGGGCTTCTCAGAGTCAAGTCATCATTCAAATTTAGGCAAAATAACTAACCCGATCTCCAACTAGCATTGATCGTCTCCTTCAGATGCTTTAAAATATTCAGCATGATCTCATGACTTTGTCTGCTATTGAGATGCACTCATCTTCTTGTTCTGCTAACTTATAGAACCCACTGTTCTAGTGTGAAAATCATTTTGGAGTAGCAGTAGACTCACTATCCCGTATGAGGCAAGAATCATTGAATGATGAATACTTTATAATCTATACAAGTTCAATATCCTTCATAACACATAAGGAAGAAAATTTATCCCTTGAAGTTTTGGTTTTCCTTCATAACTCAAACTCTGCGAAAAACACACCTGAAACTCAATTCTTCGCTTTGTCATAACTTTGTGATTTTAACACCAAATCACGTTCCATTTTCACCAATGAGATCCTTGAAGTTCAAGGAACCTCTCCATGCATTCATATCATGAAAAGCACTAACTTTTCTCAACTGTGGAAAATGCATCAAAGGAGTACAAATTTGGCTCTGTTACATCACATCCGATTGCAACACTCATCCTTATGTTCATCACTACGATGGAAATCAACCCCATATTTAGGCAATTATAACTCATCCCTGAGTCATCATGACTACACATACTGTCCCTCAATTCCATAGACTTGTCGCCATTTTCTCAAAATCCACAAGCACGGCCATGTGCTAAAACTTCCATCCATCTGGCTTTTCTTGTCGCATAATCATATGACTCTTTTTCAACTCTTTCAATCATGCGACAACTTTAAATAAACTTATATTATATTTTTATCGCATCTACGCTGTTAGCATATATAGGTTCCCGCTGACAATCTACCAACTTAGTACTTCATGGACCAATCACAGACTATCATACATGCTCGTGAAATATTTCAGACCCACTGCCTTTACTAACTTTACACCTGGATGATCAAACGGATGGCGTATGATCTGATGGGCTCACAAGATTCTACGAGATCATATGCCATCCATAGATTTGGAATCTTAGCTGATGTCATAAAAATTTGACCCCACCACCGCAAGCGACTTTCCTCAGACCCACAGGGACATGCGTACGCATCTCATAAATTCACAAAGCATCTTCCTTCCCATAGCGACTGAGCGACTACCATTGATTCGGCATCACAAGAAAACCCTTTTCGGACCCACCAGGCTACGTGTCTTCATCCCGCCAAGCATGATGATTTACGTTGTCGCATGATCACATGGCAATATTTTAATCCATGCGATCATGCAACTGCTCTATTTTTCCATGCAATATAATATTAAATGTTAAACCTTCACTTGCCCGGTTTGTCGTATCTGCACCATTGGCGACGCGGATCCCAACAGATTTCATTGTCACATGATTGCATGGCAATATTTTAATCCATGCGATCATGCAACCACTTTATCATTGGTGCATCGTGGATCCCAACCTGGACATATCTCTACCATTTTTAAATCACTTTACATGTCTTTTGTTGCAGTGAGCTCATTTTACTTCAAAGAATCAAGAGAAGTACCTAAATGATGAAGATCATAGACTTTAGCGACTATAAAAATATTTATAAGAGGTGTCTTAGCTCGGTTCTGTTGTATCTTTTAGCAGTCTTTTCTTCTTCAAAAAATCATTACAACTCTTCAAATTGCATCTCTAGACATTCTAAACACTGTTATTTGATTGCATCGAGTCATGCTAGACAAGAGAGAGCCGAATGCATTCTAGGAATGAAGCCGAGGCTATATATTCAACTGTTACTAACTGTTTTTGAAAACTCTCTGTTTCAAATTTGGCCATCGCATTACTAAGATTTACTTGAACCTTTGTGCCATCATGGAGGTCAATTTCATCAGAATATATCAGAGGACTAAGTCAGTATATATTCAAACTGGAAAAAGAGATAAACTCGAGCTTCAGAATTATGGTCTTTTAAAAGTATGGCCACTATATTTAATGCATCTTATAATTAAATAGCATCATATTACTGTTTCAAAGAGATTTAGATGCCGATCATTGGTACTATTCCACCCTTCAATATAGTCTAGAGATCAATTCATCCTCATCCCTGAATCAAAGCCTTTAGATTAGGAAAGTTCGACTTCCATTAGCAAAGTATTTCATGTAACAACCATAATACTTGAGAAGTCAAAACTTTATTCTACTAATGTTATGATTTTGACTCTCTTTTCCTCATTAATCCTTTGTCACTTCCTTTATTGAAGACTTAGAGATATTATAACAGTTCTGAAACCAAAATTTCAATGCAAGAAATAGATCTTTTCGACAATTGACATATGGAAAAGACCTCTTTGAATGTCTCCATCAGCTCTGGCACTACACTATCCAAATAAAGAGCCCTTTTTTTTATTATTTGCAACATCTAAAGATCATGATTTGAAAACATCACTCTTCCTGAGAACATCCATTGGAGCACAAGTCTCTGTCGGGTTAGGATCTACAACCTACCCCAAATAATGAGACTCTGATAACAACCCACCCGGCTTGAAACAAGATGGAAAATGAAGGGGAACCTGGCAAAGACTTCCTATCCTAGGGAAGACTTAGACCTAGACACCAACAAAATAGACCTGACTTGACTCTGGCATTTTCAAAAAAATGGGTGACTGAAAGTCAGGCAACAGATTGTTCACTAGTTCCAATCAAATCTCCATCAACACCATAGATCTTCACTTTTCTATATTTAAATTCTAGACGGTGGCCAGTGTTGTTCAGTTGTGAAACATTCAATAGATTATAGTTTAGTCCTTTAACCCAATATGTATCATCACATCTCATCTTTTCATTCAATATAATATTGATGCAGTGGCATCCTGGCTTCTTGTCTAGCTCCTTGTGATTTTCTGGTACTCGGCGAAGGAGGTGGATGAGCTCAGTAAGGACCTGCTTTTACTCGGTTATTTGGGTGATAGTTCTCGGTCAAAGTTTTTTTTGCTTCACTGATGGAGCTCGGTGATCTTGGTGGTGATCCTCACTTGGAAGTTCTGGTGGATCTCAATGGATGTTGGTCACTCGGTGACTTGGTGTTTTGGTACTCGGTGCTCAGTTACCGATAGGGTCTCGATGGTTATGACTATTGCTCGGTCGCTAAAGTGGCTTGGTTGTTGGAGGACTCAGTCGCTGAAGGGAGCTCGGTAATTGAAGGAGACTTGACATTTTCGGTGCTCGGTAATGCTTGTGGAGCTCAGTTGGTATGTTTTCTCAGTATATTTCCTAGCACTCGGTAGTTTGGATTACCGACAGATGTTCTTGGTGAATCAGCTTGGCCGACTGGTGCATTTAATTTGGGTCATGTTCCTCAAGTTATGGATTGACCATTGGATGTGTGGGGACCTAGATCTGGAATGTTGCATTCTCCTATGTGGATTTGAAGGTCAACCTGGAGAATTTATTTATTGTAAGGCTATTTGAGAGTCGACCATGTTTTGCATTTAATATTTGTGTGTAGGAGTTAATTGTTTCATCCAACTGACTTGTGGCTTTGGATTAGTATTTAAGGTGTGCTTGGGTAGTTTTTTAGGAGGCAAATTTGCAAGAGTAGATCTAGTGGATAGAAGTTAGTAGATTTAGTAGCTTGCAAGCTTAGGAATAAGAAGATTTCTTGGTGGCTTGCGAGCACAATTTTAGATCTCTCTTGGAGTGCCTACCAGTGTCCTATTGTGTTGTAGACCTAGGCTAGCTGGGGAGAAGTATGTTGGATCCTGCGTGATCTTGTAGAATTATTTCTTGCATTGTAATTGGCTATAACCGAGAAGGCCTTACAACTCGGCACATTGTATGTAATCAGTTGTTGATGAATAAATATACTTGTTATCTCTTAGATATGGTGTTATTATTGGGTAATTCCGCTATGTTGTGGTTTGGCTGCAAGTTTGGACAATCCTTAACTGGATCCTCTCCATCCTTGACTACATCAAATATATCCTCTTCCTTTTTGATGCAGGAGCATCCTGGGTGTAAGAGCAATCTTGCATCACCCAAAAAAATATTTCTATTTTTATATTCAATAAGGGTTATTTTGTGCAGAGCTGCTATTTATGGAAAGTTACTCTTTTTGATAATTTTTGTATATGCTCAGAATGATCTTATTTCTTTCTTGGAGGTTCATTTTGGTCATATAAGTCTTTCAGCAAAGTTTCAATGCCAAATCAAGTGTATATTGGAAGATATTGAAGATTTTCGGTATTGGCAGCAGGGTACAGAAACTTTGAACTCAGTTTTAAAGGCTTTAGAGGCCCCGGATGAGGTCAAAAAATTGCGTGACGGGCGCTTGTGCGAGTCAAGCCTATAGAGCGCTTCGTGGCATTTTTGAAATGGGGTTATAATAGCCGATCGGGTCAACTGGTGATGACTTATGGTCTTCGGAAGTTGGGCCACCTGAAATGGCAGAAAATAATTTACTTCAAAATTTATGTTCGGGTTTCAAAGGTTATCTTGAGCCGACTATGATGTGATGAAATGTAAAATAAAATAATTCTAAGTTTGGTCGGCCTTATTGGCTAAAATTCTGGAACCTTCCCAGGCGGTGGGGAATTGCCTATATAAGGAAGGCTGTATTATTGTCTTAGGTAGTTCAGAATAGTTCTGGGTAGTAGATCTAGGTAATAGTATGAGGCTTTGTCCTACAGAATATTGTAAGGGAATGCCCATGTGGCTTTGCATATTGTAATTTTCAAAATTTGTAATTCCACATTTGTGGAGATAATAAGAAGCCAATTTTCTGTTCTTGCATATTATTGTTGTTGTTTCTCTATGTCTGTTATGTATTTGTGGTATTAAGGGGAGCACCCTTCATCAAGTGGTATCAGAGCAGGTTTTCTTGAGTGTGTAAACAGATCACCGACTGTGAGGCAGTTTGCACCAGGACCGTGGTTAGGGTTTCAGTGCGCATCGCAAAAATACCTCCACGAACAGAACGTGGCGGAAGAGCTGGTGCTGTGACACCTGAGGTTAGAGAGCTGCAGAGACAAGTGCGAGCATTGCAAGAAGAGATTCGCAGAGGAATGAATCTTAATGTTAGAGACGAAAGCAAGGATGAAGCCGAATAAGAATATCAAGAAGGAGAAGTTGAAATTGTGAACCAGGAGGAAGAAAGACTTTTTCGGGCAATTTCCAAGATTGGGAAAAGACCTAAGATTGAGGTTCCTACATTTTCTAGAAATCTTAACCCGGAGGAATTGATCGACTGGATCAATGAATGTGAAGAATATTTTGAGTATGAAGATGTCGAGGATCCTGGTAGGGTCAAATTTGCAAAGGCCAGACTGAAAGGTCATGCGAAGATATGGTGGCAAAAGATTCAGTTGGAGCGAAATAGAAGGGGAAAGGAGAAAATCACGAGATGGGATCGGATGGTGGATAAATTGAAGCGATAGTTCATTCCTGTTGATTATGAGCTTGACCTACTGAAGAAAATGTAGAGTTTGAAGCAAGCAGGAAGATCTGTTCAGGAGTATACAGATGAGTTCTATCGACTTCTCATCAGAACAGGCCATGCAAAGGCTGATAAGGAGAAAGTTGCCTGATACCTTAATAGGTTAAGGACAAGCATTCAGGAGGAGCTGAATCTGGTTTGAATGAGTAGTATTGAAGAGGCATACCAGTTTGCCCTAAAAGTAGAGGAAAAGCTGAACAAGAAGTTTGAGAGCAGATAAAATGGAAGAGGTCGCGGTGGACGATCTGGTGGACGGTCATATGGTGGCCGAAATGAAGATCCGAAAAAGAAGGATGATGCCAGTAGCAGTCAGAATCAGAGAGGAAACAATTCCAATCACTTTCACGATCAGAATAATAGAGATCAAAGAGGAAGGGGAAGAGGACAAGGATGTGGAAGAGGTGGCTTCCGTGGAATATATTTTCACTATGGAGAAGAAGGTCATAGGGCATTTGAATGTCCTCAGCGCCAAGGAAGAATAGACAGGAGAAATGAAGGCCAAGCCAGAGTTGCACATGTATATGAAGATGTCAGATCATCAAATTTTGAAGATGCTAAAAGAGGAGAAACGTTGATTAACAGACGAGTCCTGTTGAGTGGTGAGAATGAACCTGAGCAAAGGAGGAGCTTGTTTCGCACCAGGTGCAAGTGTGAAGGTAAATGTTGTGATGTGATTATCGATAGTGGAAGCACTGACAATTTGGTGTCAGAAGAGATGGTGACAAAGTTGAAGCTCAAGAGATAGAAACACCCACATCCATACCAGATTGCTTGGGTACAGGATGACCACAAGGTCATGGTCAATGAACAATGCCTGGTGAAGTTCAAGATTGGCGGATACCAAGATGAGGTACTGTGTGATATCATATCTATGGATGCATGTCATATGTTGTTGGGTAGACCATGGCAGTTTGACAGATGTGCTGTACATGATGGTCATGCGAAAACCTATTCCCTGACAAAGGATGGAGTGCGACATAAGTTAAAACCATTAAAGGAGACTCAAGAAAAGGTATGTGGTAATGCAAGGATAAATTTTGTTGATAGAAGAAATTTCCTAGATGGTATGAGGCATGAGCATGTATATTTTGCTTTAATTCTAAAAGCTGGTAAAGAGGAAGTAGAAGATGTTCTTGTAGAAGTTGCAGATTTGTTGAATGAGTTTCAGGATATTGTATCCGATAACGTGCCTGATGGATTACCACCAGTCATGAAGATCAGTCATCAGATGGACTTGATCACGGGATCGAGTTTGCCAAATAAGGCAGCACACAAAATGACACCTACAGAAAGTGAGGAGTTGAATAAACAAGTATATGAACTGTTACAGAAGGGGTTGATTCAAGAGAGTCTAAGTCCCTGTGCTGTACCAGCGGTATTAACACCAAAGAAGAATGGAGAGTGGAGGATGTGTACAGATTCTAGGGCAATAAACAAGATCACAATCAAGTACAGGTTTCCATAGCCACGAATGGATGATATTATGGACTGTTTGAGTGGAGCTGTGTATTTTTCAAAGATAGATCTAAAAAGTGGATATCATCAGATTCAGATCAGAGAAGGAGATGAATGGAAGACTGCCTTCAAGAAAAAGGAAGGACTGTACGAGTGGTTAGTCATGCCTTTTGGGCTAACCAATGCACCGAGCACTTTCATGCGGCTCATGAACGAGGTTCTGAAAAAATTTCTGGGTAAGTTTATCATTGTTTACCTAGATAATATTTTGATCTTTAGTAAGACATTGGAGGAGCATATGATGCATATTCGTATGGTATTTGAGAAGCTGAGAGAACATAAATTGTTGATTAATTTGAAGAAGTGCAGTTTTGTGAAGAAAGAGTTAGTGTATTTGGGATTTGTAATTTCAGTAAAAGGTTTAAAAATGGACCCAGAAAAGGTACAGGCTATCCTTGAATGGCCTACTCCAAGGAGTGCTACTGACGTAAAATTTTTTCATGGTTTGGCTAGCTTTTACAGAAAGTTTATCAAAAATTTTAGCAGTATTTGTGGTCCCTTGACTGAAACAATGAGAGGGGATAGAAAAGAGTTTAAGTGGACTAATGGGGCAGAAAAGAGTTTTCAATTGTTGAAATAAAAAGTTACAGAACAACCTGTTTTAGCACTTCCAGATTTTAATAAAGTGTTTCAAGTAGATTGTGATGCTAGTGGTACTGCAATAGGAGCTGTTATGAGCCAAGAAGGTAAACCTGTTGCTTATTTCAGTGAGAAGTTAAATGATGCCAAGAAGAAATATTCTGTTTATGATCAGGAATTTTATGTTATAGTTCAGGCATTAAAGAAGTGGAGACGTTATCTGCTTCCTAAGGAGTTTGTTTTGTATACTGATCATCAAGCTTTGCAATATTTGAATAGTCAAGGAAAGTTGAATCAGAGGCATTTGAAATGGGTTGAGTTTTTACAGAGTTATACATTTGTTTTGAAACACATGAGTCAAAAGTCTAATAGGGTTGCAGATGCTCTTAGCAGAAGGCAACTATTGCTGACAGAAATGCAGATTGAAGTGGTTGGGTTCAAGGAACTCAATAATTTGTATCCAGAGCATCTTGATTTTGGTGAAGCTTGGAAAGCTTGTACAGAACCTGTTACTCTAGACAGGACAAAATGGTTGGATTTCATCATCCAGGATGATATGCTATTCAGACGGAGTCAGTTGTGCATTCCACGAAGTTCTATGAGGGAGAATCTCATCAAGGAGAAGCATAGTGGAGGATTGGCTGGACATTTTGGTCATGATAAAACCTTTGGTTTGGTTAGTGAGAATTATTAGTGGCCACAGTTGCAGCAAGATGTGAAGAAGTTTGTACAGAGTTGCAGAGTATGTCAGATGGCGAAAGGAGTGAAGTAGAATACAGGATTGTATCAGCCATTACCCGTACCAGAGAAGCCTTGGGAGGATATCAGCATGGACTTTGTTCTTGGTTTACCAAGGACTCAGCAGGGACATGATTCAATTTTTGTAGTAGTTGATAGATTTTCAAAGATGGCACATTTCATTCCCTACAAGAAGACTAATGATGTTGTTAATGTAGCAGAATTGTTTTTCAGAGAAGTAGTGAGACTTCATGGTTTGCCAAAGACCATAGTTTCAGATCGGGACACTAAGTTTGTTAGATATTTCTGACGTACATTGTCGAAGAAGTTGAAGACAAATTTAAAGTTCAGTTCATCACATCATCCACAGACTAATGGACAGACAGAGGTGGTGAATAGGAGTTTGGGAAATTTGCTGAGATGTTTGGTTAGAGATAAGCCAACAGGGTGGGATTTGATTTTACCACAGGCAGAATTTGCATACAATAATTCTATCAATAGAAGCACTGGTAAATCACCATTCCAGATTGTATATGGAAGTAGTCCAAGAAATACATCTGAATTGAGGAAGATAGATAAAGGAGAAATAAGTAGTGCTGAAGCTGAGGATTTTGGAGGACACTTGAAGAACATCCATGGGGAGGTGAGGAAGCATATTACCAATATGAACGCACAGTACAAGGCTAAGGCAGATGAGAAAAGGAGGTATAAAAAATTTCAGGTTGGTGATGAAGTCATGGTTCATTTGCGGAAGGAGCAGTTTCCAGTTGGTACATATAACAAGCTGAAAATGAAGAAGTTTGGACCATGTAGGATACTGAAGAAACATGATTCAGAAAATGCATATGAGGTAGAATTGCCTACTGAGCTAAATGTTTCACCAGTGTTTAACATTTCAAATCTGACAGAGTATCATGAAGGAGGTGTTGAAGATGAGATCACAGCAGCAAAGTGGAGTATTCCAGCAACTAGTTCAGACACTAAGGAGATCGAAGATATACTGGATAGTCATGTTGGCAGAAGCACAAGGAATAGGACATATGAAGAATATCTGGTAAAGTGGAAAGGATGACCTGTTGACGATTCATCATGGGTGACAAAGGAGGAGGTTAGCCATCTTGGTTTTCCTCTATACACCTGAGTCGTCACAAGGTCACTTCTCAAATTACCCCGGGTGTCTGATGCAGGAGCATCCTGGGTGTCAGAGCAATCTTGCATCACACAAAAAAATATTTTTATTTTTATATTCAATAAAGGTTATTTTGTGCAGAGCTCACATTTATGGAAAGTTACTATTTTTGGTAATTTTCCTATGTGCTCAAAATGATTTGATTTCTTTCTTGGAGGTTCATTTTTGTCATATAAGTCTGTCAGTAAAGTTTCATTGCCAAATCAAGTGTATATTGGAAGATATTGAAGATTTTCGGTATTGGCAGCAGGGTATAGAAAATTTGAACTTAGTTTTGAAAGCTTTAGAGGCCCCAGATGAGGTCAAAAATTTGGGTGATGGGCGCTTGCGTGGGTCAAGCCTATAGAGCGCTTCGTGGCATTTTTGAAATGGGGTTATAATAGCCGATCGGGTCAACTGGTGATGACTTATGGTCTTCGGAAGTTGGGCCACCTGAAATGGCGGAAAATAATTTTCTTCAAAATTTCTATTTGAGTTTCAAAGGTTATCTTGAGCCACCTATGATGTGATAAAATGTAAAATAAAATAATTCTAAGTTTGGTCGGCCTTATTGGCTAAAATTCTGGAACTTTCCCAGGCGGTGGGGAATTGCCTATATAAGGAAGGTTGTATTATTGTCTTAGGTAGTTCAGAATAGTTCTGGGTAGTAGATCTGGGTAATAGTACGAGGCTTTGTCCTACAGAATATTGTAAGGGAATGCCCATGTGGCTTTGCATGTTGTAATTCTCAAAATTTGTAATTCCACATTTGTGGAGATAATAAGAAGCCAATTTTCTGTTCTTGCATATTATTGTTGTTGTTTCTCTATGTCTGTTATGTCTTTATGGTATTAAGGGGAGCACCCTTCATCAACTAGTATCAGAGCAAGTTTTCTTGAGTGTGTAAACAGATCGCCGACTGTGAGGTAGTTTGCACCAGGACCGTGGTTAGGGTTTCAGTGCGCATCGCGAAAATGCCTCCACCAAAAGAACGTGGCGGAATAACTCGTACTGTGACACTTGAGGTTAGAGAGCTACAGAGACAAGTGCGAGCATTGCAAGAAGAGATTCGCAGATGAATGAATCTTAATGTTAGAGATGAAAGCGAGGATGAAGCCGAAGAAGAATATCAAGAAGGAGAAGTTGAAATTGTGAACTAGGAGGAAGAAAGACTTTTTCAGACGATTTCCAAGATTGGGAAAAGACCTCAGATTGAGGTTCCTACATTTTCTAAAAATCTTAACCCGGAGGAATTGATCAACTGGATCAATGAATGTGAAGAATATTTTGAGTATGAAGATGTCGACGATCCTGATAGGGTCAAATTTGCGAAGGCCAGACTGAAAGGTCATGCGAAGATATGGTGGCAAGAGATTCAGTTGGAGCGAAATAGAAGGGGAAAGGAGAAAATCACGAGATGGGATCGGATGGTGGATAAATTGAAGCGATAGTTCATTTCTGTTGATTATGAGCTTGACCTACTGAAGAAAATGCAGAGTTTGAAGCAAGCAGGAAGATCTGTTCAAGAGTATACAGAGGAGTTCTATCGACTTCTCATCAGAACAGGCCATGCAGAAGCTGATAAGGAGAAAGTTGCCCGATACCTTAATGGGTTAAGGCTAAGCATTCAGGAGGAGCTGAATCTGGTTCGAATGAGCAGTATTGAAGAGGCATACCAGTTTGCCCTAAAAGTAGAGGAAAAGCTGAATAAGAAGTTTGAGAGCAGACAAAACGGAAGAGGTCACGGTGGACGGTCATATGGTGGCCGAAATGAAGATCTAAAAAAGAAGGATGAGGCCAGTAGCAGTCAGAATCAAAGAGGAAACAATTCCAATCACTTCCAGGATCAGAATAATAGAGATCAAAGAGGAAAGGGAAGAGGACAAGGATCTGGAAGAGGTGGCTTCCGTGTAACATTTTTTCACTGTGGAGAAGAAGGTCATAGGGCATTTGAATGTCCTCAGTGCCAAGGCAGAATAGACAGGAGAAATGAAGGCCAGGCCAAAGTTGCACATATAGATGAAGATGTCAGATCATCAAATTCTGAAGATGCTGAAAGAGGAGAAACATTGATTAACAGAAGAGTCCTGTTGAGTGGTGAGAATGAACCTGAGCAAAGGAGGAGCTTGTTTCACACCAGGTGCAAGTGTGAAGGTAAATGTTGTGATGTGATTATCGATAGTGGAAGCACTGACAATTTGGTGTCAGAAGAGATGGTGAAAAAGTTAAAGCTCAAGAGATAGAAACACCCACATCCATATCAGATTGCCTGGGTACAGGATGACCACAAGGTCATGGTCAATGAACAATGCTTGGTGAAGTTCAAGATTGGTGGATACCAAGATGAGGTACTGTGTGATATCATATCTATGGATGCATGTCATATGTTGTTGGGTAGACCATGGCAGTTTGACAGATGTGCTGTACATGATGGTCATGCGAACACCTATTCCCTGACAAAGGATGGAGTGCGACATAAGCTAAAACCATTGAAGGAGACTGAAGAAAAGGTATGTGGTAATGCAAGGATAACTTTTGTTGATGGAAGAAATTTCCTAGATAGTATGAGGCATGAGCATGTATGTTTTACTTTAATTCCAAAAGCTGGTAAAGAGTAAGTAGAAGATGTTCATGTAGACGTTGCAGATTTGTTGAATGAGTTTCAGGATATTGTATCCGATAACGTGCCTGATGGATTACCACCAATCAGGAAGATCAGTCATCAGATGGACTTGATCCCAAAAGCGAGTTTGTCAAATAAGGTAGCACACAAAATGACACCTGCAGAAAGTGAGGAGTTGAACAGACAAGTACATGAACTGTTACAGAAAGGGTTGATTCGAGAGAGTCTAAGTCCCTATGCTGTACTAGTAGTATTAGCACCAAAGAAAAATAGAGAGTGGAGGATGTGTACAGATTCCAGGGCAATAAACAAGATCACAATCAAGTATAGGTTTCCATTGCCACTAATAGATGATATTATGGACTGTTTGAGTGGAGCTGTGTATTTTTCAAAGATAGATCTGAAAAGTGGATATCATCAGATTCGGATCAGAGAAGGAGATGAATGGAAGACTGCCTTCAAGACAAAGGAAAGACTATACGAGTGGTTAGAAATGCCTTTTGGGCTAACCAATGCACCGAGCACTTTCATGCGGCTCATGAACGAGGTTCTGAAAGAATTTTTAGGTAAGTTTGTCATTGTTTACCTAGATGATATTTTGATCTTTAGTAATACATTGGAGGAGCATATGATGCATATTCGTATGGTATTTGAGAAGCTGAGAGAAGAGAAATTGTTGATTAATTTGAAGAAGTGCAGTTTTGTGAAGAAAGAGTTAGTGTATTTAGAATTTGTAGTTTCAACAGAAGGTCTAAAAATGGACCCAGAAAAGGTACAGGCTATCCTTGAATGGCCTACTCCAAGGAGTGCTACTGATATAAGATCTTTTCATAGTTTGGCTAGCTTTTGCAGAAAGTTTATCAAAAATTTTAATAGTATTTGTGGTCCCTTGACTGAAACAATGAGAGGGGATAGAAAAGAGTTTAAGTGGACTAATGGGGCAGTAAAGAGTTTTCAATTGTTGAAATAAAAAGTTACAGAACAACCTATTTTAGCACATCTAGATTTTAATAAAGTATTTCAAATAGATTGTGATGCTAGTGGTACTGCAATAGGAGCTGTTATAAGCCAAGAAGGTAAACCTGTTGCTTATTTCAGTGAGAAGTTAAATGATGCCGAGAAAAAATATTCTGTTTATGATCAAGAATTTTATGCTATAGTTCAGGCATTAAAGAAGTGGAGAGATTATCTGCTTCTGAAGGAGTTTGTTTTGTATACTGATCATCAAGCTTTGCAATATTTGAATAGTCAAGGAAAGTTGAATCAGAGGCATTTGAAATGGGTTGAGTTTTTACAGAGTTATACATTTGTTTTAAAACACAGGAGTGGAAAGTCTAATAAGGTTGCAGATGCTCTTAGCAGAAGGCAACTATTACTGACAGAAATGCAGATTGAAGTGGTTGGGTTCAAGGAACTCAAGAATTTGTATCCAGAGGATCCTGATTTTGGTGAAGCTTGGAAAGCTTGTACAGAACCTGTTACTTTAGACAGGACAAAATAGTTAGATTTCCTCATCCAGGATGATATGCTATTCAGAGGGAGTCAGTTGTGCATTCCATGAAGTTCTATGAGGGAGAATCTCATCAAGGAGAAGCATAGTGGAGGATTGGCTGGACATTTTGGTCGTGATAAAACCTTTGGTTTGGTTAGTGAGAATTATTATTGGCCACAGTTGCAGTAAGATGTGAAGAAGTTTGTACAGAGTTGCAGAGTATGTCAGATGGTGAAAGGAGTGAAGCAGAGTACAGGATTGTATCAGCCATTACCCGTACCAGAGAAGCCTTGGGAGGATATCATCATGGACTTTATTCTTGGTTTACCGAGGACTCAGCGGGGACATGATTCAATTTTTGTAGTGGTTGACAGATTTTCAAAAATGGCACATTTCATTCCCTGCAAGAAGACTAATGATGCTATTCATGTAGCAGAATTGTTTTTCAAAAAAGTAGTGAGACTTTATGGTTTGCCAAAGACCATAGTTTCAGATCGGGACACTAAGTTTGTTGGATATTTCTCGCGTACGTTGTGGAAGAAGTTGAAGACAGATTTGAAGTTCAGTTCATCACATCATTCACAGACTGATGGACAGACAGAGGTGGTGAATAGCAGTTTGAGAAATTTGCTGAGATGTTTGGTTGGAGATAAGCCAACAGGATGGGATTTGATTTTACCACAGGCAGAATTTGCATACAATAATTCTGTCAATAGAAGCACTGGTAAATCACCATTCCAGATTGTATATGGAAGTAGTCCAAGAAATACATCTGAATTGAGGAAGATAGATAAAGGAGAAATAAGTAGTGCTGAAGCTGAGAATTTTGCAAAACACTTGAAGAACATCCATGGGGAGGTGAGGAAGCATATTACCAAGATGAACGCACAGTACAAGGCTAAGGCAGATGAGAAAAGGAGGTATAAGGTAGAATTGTCTACTGAGCTAAATGTTTCACCAGAGTTTAACATTTCAGATCTGACAGAGTATCATGAAGGAGGTGTTGAAGATGAGATCATAGCAGCACAGTGGAGTATTCTAGCAACTAGTTCAGACACTAAGGAGATCAAAAATATACTGGACAGTCATGTTGGCAGAAGCATAAAGAACAGGACATATGAAGAATATCTGGTCAAGTGAAAAGGACGACCTGTTGAAGATTCATCATGGCTGACAAAGGAGGAGGTTAGCCATCTTAGTTTTCCTCTGTACACCTGAGTCATGACAGGGTCACTTCTCAAATTACTCCGGGTGTCTGATGCAGGAGCATCCTTGGTGTAAGAGCAATCTTGCATCACACAAAAAAATATTTCTATTTTTATATTCAATAAGGGTTATTTTGTGCAGAGCTGCTATTTATGGAAAGTTACTATTTTTGGTAATTTTTGTATGTGCTCAGAATGATCTGATTTCTTTCTTGGAGGTTCATTTTGGTCATATAAGTCTGCCAGTAAAGTTTCATTGCCAAATCAAGTGTATATTGGAAGATATTGAAGATTTTCGGTATTGGCAGCAGGGTACAGAAACTTTGAACTCAGTTTTGAAAGCTTTAAAAGCTCCGGATGAGGTCAAAAATTTGGGTGATGGGTGCTTGCGTGGGTCAAGCCTATAGAGCGCCTCGTGGCATTTTCAAAATGGGGTTATAATAGCCGATCGGGTCAACTGGTGATGACTTATAGTCTTCAGAAGTTGGGCCACCTGAAATGGCAGAAAATAATTTTCTTCAAAATTTCTGTTCGGGTTTCAAATGTTATCTTGAGCCGACTATGATGTGATGAAATGTAAAATAAAATAATTCTAAGTTTGGTCAGCCTTATTGGCTGCAATTCTAGAACCTTCTCAGGCGGTGGGGAATTGACTATATAAGGAAGGTTGTATTATTGTCTTAGGTAGTTCAGAATAGTTCTGGGTAGTAGATCTGGGTAATAGTACGAGGCTTTGTCCTACAAAATATTGTAAGGGAATGCCCATGTGCCTTTGCATTTTCTAATTCTAAAAATTTGTAATTCCACATTTGTGGAGATAATAAGAAGCCAATTTTCTGTTCTTGCATATTATTGTTGTTGTTTCTCTATGTCTGTTATGTGTTTGTGCTATTAAGGGGAGCACCCTTCATCAAGTGGTATCAGAGAAAGTTTTCTTGAGTGTGTAAACAGATCGCCAACTATGAAGCAGTTTGCACTAGGACCGTGTTTAAGGTTTCAGTGCGCATCGCGAAAATGCTTCCATGAAGAGAACGTGGTGGAAGAGCTGGTGCTGTGACACCTGAGGTTAGAGAGCTGCAGAGACAAGTGCGAGCATTGCAAGAAGAGATTCATAGAGATATGAATCTTAATGTTAGAGATGAAAGCGAGGATGAATCCGAAGAAGAATATCAAGAAGGAGAAGTTGAAATTGTGAACCAGGAGGAAGAAAGACTTTTTCGAGCGATTTCCAAGATTGGGAAAAGACCTAAGATTGAGGTTCATAGATTTTCTGGAAATCTTAACCCGGAGGAATTGATCGACTGGATCAATGAATGTGAAGAATATTTTGAGTATGAAGATGTCGACGATCCTGATAGGGTCAAATTTGTGAAGGCCAGACTGAAAGGTCATGTGAAGATATGGTGGCAAGAGATTCAGTTGGAGCGAAATACAAGGGGAAAGGAGAAAATCACGAGATGGGATCGGATGGTGGATAAATTGAAGTGACAATTCATTCCTGTTGATTATGAGCTTGACCTATTGAAGAAAATGTAGAGTTTGAAGCAAGCAGAAAAATCTGTTCAAGAGTATACAGAGGAGTTCTATCGACTTCTCATCAGAACAGGCCATGCAGAAGCTGATAAGGAGAAAGTTGTCCGATACCTTAATGGGTTAAGGCCAAGCATTCAAGAGGAGCTGAATCTGGTTCGAATGAGCAATATTGAAGAGGCATACCAGTTTGCCCTAAAAGTAGAGGAAAAGCTGAACAAAAAGTTTGAGAGCAGATAAAACGGAAGAAGTCACGGTGGACGATCTGGTAGATGGTCATATGGTGGCCGAAATGAAGATCCGAAAAAGAAGGATGAAGCCAGTAGCAGTCAGAATCAGAGATGAAACAATTTCAATCGCTTCCAGGATCAGAATAATAGAGATCAAAGAGGAAGGGGAAGAGGACAAGGATCTGGAAGAGGTGGCTTCCGTGGAACATATTTTCACTGTGGAGAAGAAGGTCACAGGGCATTTGAATGTCCTCAGCACCAAGGCAGAATAGACAGGAAAAATGAATGTCAGGCCAAGTTGCACATGTAGATGAAGATGTCAGATCATCAAATTCAAAAGATGCTGAAAGAGGAGAAACGTTGATTAACAGAAGAGTCCTGTTGAGTGGTGAGAATGAACCTGAGCAAAGGAGGAGCTTGTTTCGCACCAGGTGCAAGTGTGAAGGTAAATGTTGTGATGTGATTATCGATAGTGGAAGCACTGACAATTTGGTGTCAGAAGAGATGGTGACAAAGTTGAAGCTCAAGAGCCAGAAACACCCACATCCATATCAGATTGCCTGGGTACAGGATGACCACAAGGTCATGGTCAATGAACAATGCCTGGTGAAGTTCAAGATTGGCAGATACCAAGATGAGGTACTGTGTGATATCATATCTATGGATGCATGTCATATGTTGTTGGGTAGAACATGGCAGTTTGACAGATATGTTGTACATGATGGTCGTGCGAACACCTATTCCCTGACAAAGGATGGAGTGCGACATAAGCTAAAACTATAGGAGACTGAAGAAAAGGTATGTGGTAATGCAAGGATAAGTTTTGTTGATGGAAGAAATTTCTTAGATGGTATGAAGCATGAGCATGTATACTTTGCTTTAATTCTAAAAGCTGGTAAAGAGGAAGTAGAAGATGTTCTTATAGAAGTTGCCGATTTGTTGAATGAGTTTCAGGATATTGTATTCGATAACGTACCTAATAGATTACCACCAGTCAGGAAGATCAGTCATCAGATGGACTTGATCCCAGGAGTGAGTTTTCCAAATAAGGCAGCACACAGAATGACTACTGCAGATAGTGAGGAGTTGAACAGACAAGTACATGAACTGTTACAGAAGGGGTTGATTCAAGAGAGTCTGAGTTCCTGTGTTGTACCAACGGTATTAGCACCAAAGAAGAATGGAGAGTGGAGGATGTGTACAGAATCTATGGTAATAAATGAGATCACAATCAAGTACAGGTTTCCATTGCCACAAATGGATGATATTATGGACTGTTTGAGTGGAGCTGTGTATTTTTTAAAGATAGATCTGAAAAGTGGATATCATCAGATTCGGATCAGAGAAGGTGATGAATGGAAGACTGCCTTCAAGACAAAGGAAGGACTGTATGAGTGGTTAGTCATGCCTTTTGGGCTAACCAATGCACCGAGCACTTTCATGCGGCTCATGAACAAGGTTCTGAAAGAATTTCTAGGTAAGTTTGTCATTGTTTACCTAGATGATATTTTGATCTTTAGTAAGACATTGGAGGAGCATATGATGCATATTCGTATGGTATTTGAGAAGCTGAGAGAAGAGAAATTGTTGATTAGTTTGAAAAAGTGTAATTTTGTGAAGAAAGAGTTAGTGTATTTGGGATTGTAGTTTCAGCAGTGTTGAGAACATGTGTCTCAACCTTGCAGTCTTTTTCTAGAAAATTTTAGAATTTGTTTGAGGTAGTTTTCCACATGTTTATGCATTGGAAAATGGTTAGTGAGTTGTTAAAAATGAGTCTTGTCCATAGTAGAATATAGGTGGGCCATTTTTAGAGCCTTAATGACTCATTTTGTAATTTTTATGGGGGTCTAAACTAGAGGACAAAATTATGGACGGGAATACTATTTTAACCTGGTTGTTTTTCCATCTTGGAAATGTAAATGTCAAAAATGGGCACCATGTGGCATGGTGGTTAAGCCCATGGTTTTGTAAAACCACAAATGGTTTCCAGGTTGTAAAATCACTATAAAAGAAGGGCTTGGGGAGGTGTTTGTACAATTGAGTTTTTTGCAAGACTGGCTGCTAGAAGGAGTCTCTCTGAGTTCGAGTTGTGGTGATGCGCTCCTGTAAGAACTTGCATTGCAAGTGTATTGTAATCATTTTGATTTGATAATACATTGTGCTAGTTTTGGAGGGTGGGGTTTTTCTCCCGGAAGGGTTTCCCCACGGTAATCACTGTGTTATGTGTTTATTGTTATTTTGTTTATGCTTTGTTATGCATTTCTTGAGATCTTTGCAATATTTAAGTTGAAATTTGCATAACCGTCCTCTCAAGATTAGCGTAGGAAGCGTTTCCGCACACCTTTGCTTCCTTACAAGTGGTATCAGAGCCTGGCTAGTTTTGGTTCTATTTGTTGGGTACAGGATTTTTTGAGCTAATCAAAGTTTGAGTGGGAGCTTGTGCAGAGTATTTCATTTCTGTGTTGCAGGATTGAAAAGATGGCAAGCATTTCAGGGAGGATTGATGTAGAGAAGTTTTCTGGCATAAACTTTGAGATGTGGAAGCTGAAGATGGAAGATCTGTTGATTGATCGGGATCTATGGGATGCGATTGATGAGAATAAGCATAGGCCTGTAGATCTGACTTTAGCCGCACAGTATGATGTGACTGATAGAAAAGCTAAAGGTCTCATCAGATTGTGTCTTGCAGACTCTATTCTGATAAATGTCCATGAAGAATCTACTGCAAAGAAGCTTTGGAAGAAGCTAAGTGAGATCTACCAAGCGAAATCACTTGTGAACAAGATCTTCTTAAGGAAGAAATTGTATTCTTTGAGAATGGAAGAAGGTGGATGAATTTTTGAGCATCTAGAAAGCTTTAATATGTTGGTGACTCAGTTAACCTCTGTTGGGGTGCCAATGGATGAAGAAGAAAGATACCAAATCTTGCTATGTTCGTTGCCAGACTCATGGGACAGCCTTGTTATGGCCATAGGGAGCACTTCAGTTGTCTTGAAGATGGAGGATGTGGTTGGTTCTCTACTTTCTGAAGAGATGAGAAGGAAGGTCTCTCTGAATGCCAAAGAGGCTTTGAGTGTTCGAGGAAGACCAAAAGAAAGAAGCAAGAACGAAAAGCAGCATGGCCGTTCTAAGTCCAAGAATAAGGGGAGATCAAAATCTCCTACGAAGTCCAAGGCAATCTACTGGAACTGTGGCAAACCCGGACACTTCCGAAAGGACTGCAAAGAGGAGAAGAAAAAGAAGAAGAAGAAGCAAGATTCTGATTTTGAGTCCGAGAAGGAAGATGGAGATGCTTTCATCGCATCCTTGGCCACTCATGCAGGTGACAATGCATGGTTAATAGACTCAGGTGCATCTTTCCACATGACTCCTAATAGAAACTGGTTTAGTAAGTATGAAAATTTTGATGGTGGTAAGGTATATTTGGGTGATAACTCAGTACTTGATATTGTTGGTCGTGGAAGTATTCGTGTGAAATTTTCTGATGGTAGAATTAGAAGATTTGATGGTGTCTTGCATATCTTGGGACTAGCAAGGAATTTGTTATCTGTTAGCAAGCTAATAGATGCGGGTGTGCATGTACAATTTTTTGAAGCAGTTGTGAAAATGGTAAGAGGTGCTATGGTGATAGCAAGAGGAAGCAGATTGGGTACACTGTACCAGCTTGATGCATGCACAGTTGAGTGCAATAGTACTTCTGATAAGATTGTGAAAAAGACTACTCAGTTGGAAAAGGAGAGGGTTTCTCTTTCAACAGATGGTCGTAGGTTTTGGGTACCCAAGGGTGCTCTATCTACCGAATCAAAGTTGCCTGCAGAGAAGACCATGTTATGGCACCAAAGACTCAGCCACATAGGTGAGAAGGGTCTACGGACCTTGAAAAATAAGAACCTTGTTGATGGGTTGAATGATTGCAATCTTGAGTTTGATTTTTTGTGAGCATTGTATCTATGGTAAACAAAACCGTATTTAGTTTTACTCGAGTTCTCATAAGTCCTCATGTATTTTGGATCTGATCCATTCGGATGTATTTGGTCCAGTTGATGTTCCTTCTATTGGTAGATCAGTTTATTATGTTTCTTTCATTGATGATTTCAGTAGAAGAACATGGGTTTATTTTCTTAGGAGTAAAGCTGAAGTTTTCAGTCGTTTCAAAGAATTTAAAGCAATTGTTGAGTTGCAGACTGGAAAGAAAATAAAATGTTTGAGAACTGATAATGGTGGTGAATTTTGCTCTAATGATTTTGACACATTTTGTAAAGATTGTGGTATTAAAAGAGAAAAGACAACTCCGTATTCTCCACAACAGAATGGAGTTGCAGAAAGAATGAACAGGACCCTGATGGAGAAGGCTAGGAGTATGCTAAGTGGAGCTAGACTAGAACAAAGGTTCTGGGCTGAAGCTGTAGCCACTACTTGCTACCTGATAAACAGGTCTCCTACATCAGCTCTTGTTGATAAGACGCCAATGGAAGCGTGGTCGGGCCACAAGCCTTCACTTAGACATCTAAGAGTGTTCGGTTGCGAAGCATATGCTCATGTGCCAAAGGAGAAGCGGACTAAATTGGACAACAAAGTTGTTAAATGTATTTTCATCGGATACAGTTATGGTGTGAAAGGATACAAGCTTTGGAATCCTGTTGAACAAAAGGTATTTTATTCAAGAAGTGTTATTTTTAGAGAAACTAAGCCTTCTTCTGTTATAGTGCAGCTAGAACAAACAGAACAAAAGAAAGATGTGATTCAACTACCTGCTACATCGGAGAAAGTTGAATCAAGGCCCTCAGAAAGACAAGAAGTCGAGGAGAGCTCTATGAGTTCTGAATCATCAGAGGAAGAAGAGGTACCTAAAGTTGAAGTTGAACCTGAACCAGATCTTGTTCGAAGGTCTACTAGACAAAGAAAACCACCTGAAAGGTATGGGTATTCTCCTGATGATTGGAGATGCATATTTGCATTAAATGCTAACATTGATGAACCGAGATCTGTAGAAGAGGCTCTTGGTATGAATGATTCAGAGTCCTGGAAAATGGCCATGGATGAAGAAATGGCAGCTCTTAAGAGGAATGAAACATGGGACCTTGTACCATTGCCTGAAGGACGAAAGCCTGTTGGTTGTAAATGGGTGTTCAAGAAGAAGATAGGTTCAGATGGAAGTATTGAGAAGTATAAAGCACGTTTGGTTGCAAAAGGTTACTCCTAGGTTGAGGGAGTAGATTATGGTGAGATTTTTTCTCCAGTAGCCAAAATGACATCCATTAGATTTTTACTTTCTATTGCAGCAGCCTATGATCTAGAGATTGAGCAAATGGATGTGAAAACTGCTTTCCTTCATGGAGATTTGGAGGAAGAAATTTACATGACACAGCCAGAGCACTATGTGGTGAAAGGTAAAAGTCATTTGGTCTGTAAGTTGAAGAAATTCTTGTATGGCTTAAAACAGAGTCCTAGGATGTGGTACCAGAAGTTTGATACATATGTGTTGAGTTTGGGATTTGTGCGATCTAAATCTGATCACTGTATATATTTTAAATCTGATGGTGATCATTTCTTGGTTATTGCCTTGTATGTCGATGACATGTTGTTTATTGGCAAAGGAAAAGGTTTGATTGCAGAGTTAAAATCTCAGCTCTCGATAAAGTTTGAAATGAAAGATCTTGATGCAGCTAGGCACATTCTAGGAATGGAGATTGTAAGAGATAAACAAAATAGAAAGCTTTGGTTAGGCCAGAGCAAGTATGTTGGTACTATTTTGAAAAGATTCAATATGCAGGATTCAAGACCATTGAGTGTTCCTGTTATAATGGGAACAAAACTTTCTAGTTCACAGTGTCCTTCATCCCCATTGGAGATGGAAGAAATGAGTCGAGTACCATATCAGAGTGCTGTTGGAAGTTTGATGTATGCTATGGTCTGTACAAGACCAGACATTGCCCAAGCAGTGGGAGTTCTTTCCCGCTATATGTCTAATCCAGGAAGAGTACTCGATATGTTTTCATGGAATAGGAAATGAGCATTCCTTAGATATTCAAGGCTATGTGGATTCAGACTGGGCTGGTGATGTTGATAGAAGAAGATCCACCAGTGCATATGTGTTTACATTATTTGGTGGTGCAATTAGTTGGATGAGCAGGCGACAGGTTATGGTCGCTTTGTCCACTACTGAGGCAGAGTATATGGCAGCTACTCATGCCTGTAAGGAAGCCATCTGGCTAAAGAGATTGTGTTCAGATATAGAGTTCAAACAGGGTGCAGTGACAATTTACAGTGACAGTCAAAGTGCAATCTGCCTAGTGAAGAACCCGACTTTTCATGCCAGGACCAAGCACATTGATGTATAATATCATTTTGTGAGAGATATGGTTGAGGATGGCAAGGTGAAGCTTGAAAAGGTAGAGACTTTGGTGAATGTTGCTGATGCATTAACTAAGCCCGTGAGGACAGAGAAGTTCAGATGGTGTTCAGAGTCTATGGGCCTCTCGGCCCCTAGCAATTAAGTCCATGATAATTTGGATCCCCTGACTCTTACAAGGTGTTCGACAAGTGCGAGAATGTTGAGAACATGTGTCTCAACCTTGCAGTCTTTTTCTAGAAAATTTTAAAATTTGTTTGAGGTAGTTTTTCACATGTTTATGCATTGGAAAATGGTTAGTGAGTTGTTAAAAATGAGTCTTGTCCATAGTAGAATATAGGTGGGCCATTTTTAGAGCCTTAATGACTCATTTTGTAATTTTTATGGGGGTCTAAACTAGAGGACAAAATTATGGACGGGAATACTATTTTAACCTGGTTGTTTTTCCATCTTGGAAATGTAAATGTCAAAAATGGGCACCATGTGGCATGGTGGTTAAGCCCATGGTTTTGTAAAACCACAAATGGTTTCCAGGTTGTAAAATCACTATAAAAGGAGGGCTTGGGGAGGTGTTTGTACAATTGAGTTTTTTGCAAGACTGGCTGCTAGAAGGAGTCTCTCTGAGTTCGAGTTGTGGTGATGCGCTCCTGTAAGAACTTGCATTGCAAGTGTATTGTAATCATTTTGATTTGATAATACATTGTGCTAGTTTTGGAGGGTGGGGTTTTTCTCCCAGAAGGGTTTCCCCACGGTAATCACTATGTTATGTGTTCATTGTTATTTTGTTTATGCTTTGTTATGCATTTCTTGAGATCTTTGCAATATTTAAGTTAAAATTTGCATAACCGTCCTCTCAAGATTAGCGTAGGAAGCGTTTCCGCACACCTTTGCTTCCTTACAAGCAGAAGGTCTAAAAATGGACCCAGAAAAGGTACAGGCTATCCTTCAATGGCCTACTCCAAGGAGTGCTACTGACGTAAGATCTTTTCATGGTTTGGCTAGCTTTTACAGAAAGTTTATCAAAAATTTTAGCAGTATTTGTGGTCCCTTGACTGAAACAATGAGAGGGGATAGAAAAGAGTTTAAGTGGACTAATGGGGTAGAAAAGAGTTTTCAATTGTTGACACAAAAAGTTATAGAACAACCTATTTTAGCACTTCCAAATTTTAATAAAGTGTTTCAAGTAGATTGTGATGCTAGTGGTACTGCAATAGGAGCTGTTATGAGCCAAGAAGGTAAACCTGTTGCTTATTTCAGTGAGAAGTTAAATGATGCCAAGAAGAAATATTCTATTTATGATCAGGAATTTTATGCTATAGTTCAGGCATTAAAGAAGTGGAGACATTATCTGCTTCCTAAAAAGTTTGTTTTGTATACTGATCATCAAGCTTTGCAATATTTGAATAGTCAAGGAAAGTTGAATCAGAGGCATTTGAAATGGGTTGAGTTTTTGCAGAGTTATACATTTATTTTGAAACACATGAGTCAAAAGTCTAATAGGGTTGCAGATGCTCTTAGCAGAAGGCAATTATTGCTGAAAGAAATACAGATTGAAGTGGTTGGGTTCAAAGAACTCAATAATTTGTATCCAGAGGATCCCGATTTTGGTGAAGCTTGGAAAGCTTGTACAGAACCTGTTACTCTAGACAGGACAAAATGGTTGGATTTCATCATCCAAGATGATATTCTATTCAGAGGGAGTCAGTTGTGCATTCCACAAAGTTCTATAAGGGAGAATCTCATCAAGGAGAAGCATAGTGGAGGATTGGCTGGATATTTTCGTCGTGATAAAACCCTTGGTTTGGTTAGTGAGAATTATTATTGGCCACAGTTGTAGCAAGATGTGAAAAAGTTTGTACAGAGTTGCAGAGTATGTCAGATGGCGAAAGGAGTGAAGCAGAATACAGGATTGTATCAGCCATTACCCGTACCAGAGAAGCCTTGGGAGGATATCAGCATGGACTTTGTTCTTGGTTTATCAAGGACTCAGCAGGGACATGATTCAATTTTTGTAGTGGTTGACAGATTTTCAAAGATGGCACATTTCATTCCCTGCAAGAAGACTAATGATGCTGTTCATGTAGCAAAATTATTTTTCAGAGAAGTAGTGAGACTTCATGGTTTGCCAAAGACCATAGTTTCAGATCGGGACACTAAGTTTGTTAGATATTTCTGGCGTACGTTGTAGAAGAAGTTGAAGACAGATTTGAAGTTCAGTTCATCACATCATCCACAGATTGATGGACAGACAGAGGTGGTGAATAGGAGTTTGGAAAATTTGCTGAGATGTTTGGTTGGAGATAAGCCAACAGGATGGGATTTGATTTTACCATAGGCAGAATTTGCATACAATAATTTTATCAATAGAAGCACTGGTAAATCACCATTCCAGATTGTATATGGAAGTAGTCCAAAAAATGCATCTGAATTGAGGAAGATAGATAAAGGAGAAATAAGTAGTGCTGAAGCTGAGGATTTTGTAGAACACTTGAAGAACATCCATGGGGAGGTGAGGAAGCATATTACCAAGATGAACGCACAGTACAAGGCTAAGGCAGATGAGAAAGGGAGGTATAAAGAATTTCAGGTTGGTGATGAAGTCATGGTTCATTTGCGGAAGGAGCAGTTTCCAATTGGTACATATAACAAGCTGAAAATGAAGAAGTTTGGACCATGTAAGATACTGAAAAAACATGATTCAGGAAATGCATATGAGGTAGAATTGCCTACTGAGCTAAATATTTCACCAATGTTTAACATTTCAGATCTGACAGAGTATCATGAAGGAGGTGTTGAAGATGAGATCACAGCAGCACAGTGGAGTATTCCAGCAACTAGTTCAGACATTAAGGAGATCGAAGATATACTGGACAGTCGTGTTGGCAGAAGCACAAGGAACAAGAAATATGAAGAATATCTGGTCAAGTGGAAAGGATGACCTGTTGAAGATTCATCATAGCTGACAAAAGAGGAGGTTAGCCATCTTGGTTTTCCTCTGTACACCTGAGTCGTGACAGGGTCACTTCTCAAATTACTCCGGGTGTCTGATGCAGGAGCATCCTAGGTGTAAGAGCAATTTTGCATCACCCAAAAAAATATTTCTATTTTTATATTCAATAAGGGTTATTTTGTGCAGAGCTGCTATTTATGAAAAGTTACTAATTTTGGTAATTTTCGTATGTGCTCAGAATGATCTGATTTCTTTCTTGCAGGTTTATTTTGGTCATATAAGTCTACCAATAAAGTTTCATTGCCAAATCAAGTGTCTATTGGAAGATATTAAAGATTTTCGGTATTGGCAGCAGGGTACAGAAACTTTGAACTCAGTTTTGAAGGCTTTAGAGGCCTCGAATGAGGTTGAAAATTTAGGTGACGGGTGCTTGCGTGGGTCAAGCCTGTAGAGTGCTTCGTGGCATTTTCGAAATGGGGTTATAATAGCCAATCGGTTCAACTGGTGATGACTTATAGTCTTCGGAAGTTGGGCCACCTGAAATGGCGAAAAATAATTTTCTTCAAAATTTCTGTTCGGGTTTCAAAGGTTATCTTGAGCCGACTATGATGCGATGAAATTTAAAATAAAATAATTTTAAGTTTGGTCAGTCTTATTGGCTAAAATTCTGGAACCTTCCCAGGCGGTGGGGAATTGTCTATATAAGGAAGGCTGTATTATTGTCTTAGGTAGTTCAGAATAGTTCTAGGTAGTAGATCTGGGTAATAGTACGAGGCTTTTCCCTACAGAATATTGTAAGGGAATGCCCATGTGGCTTTCCATGTTGTAATTCTAAAAATTTATAATTCCACATTTTTGGAGATAATAAGAAGCTAATTTTCTGTTCTTGCATATTATTGTTGTTGTTTCTCTATGTCTGTTATGTATTTGTGGTATTAAGGGGAGCACCCTTCATCAAGTGGTATCAGAGCAGATTTTCTTGAGTGTGTAAATAGATAACCGACTGTGAGGCAGTTTGCACCAGGACCGTGGTTAGGGTTTCAGTGCGCATCGTGAAAATCCCTCCACGAAGAGAATGTGGTGGAAGAGCTGCTGCTGTGACACCTGAGGTTAGAGAGTTGCAGAGACAAGTGTGAGCATTGCAAGAAGAGATTCGAAAAGGAATGAATCTTAATGTTAGAGACGAAAGCGAGGATGAAGCCGAAGAAGAATATCAAGTAGGAGAAGTTGAAATTGTGAACCAGGAGGAAGAAAGACTTTTTTGGGCGATTTCCAAGATTGGGAAAAGAACTAAGATTGAGGTTCCTACATTTTTTAGAAATCTTAACCCAGAGGAATTGATCGACTGGATCAATGAATGTGAAGAATATTTTGACTATGAAAATGTTGAGGATCCTGATAGGGTCAAATTTGCGAAGGCCAGACTGAAAGGTCATGCGAAGATATGGTGGCAAGAGATTTAGTTTGAGCGAAATAGAAGGGGAAAGGAGAAAATCACGAGATGGGATCGGATGGTGGATAAATTGAAGAGACGGTTCATTCCTGTTGATTATGAGCTTGACCTACTGAAGAAAATGCAGAGTTTGAAGCAAGCAGGAAGATCTGTTCAAGAGCATACAGAAGAGTTCTATCGACTTCTCATCAGAACAGGCCATGCAGAAGCTGATAAGGAGAAAGTTGCCCGATACTGTAATGGGTTAAGGCCAAGCATTCAGGAGGAGCTGAATCTGGTTCGAATGAGCAGTATTAAAGAGGCATACCAGTTTGCCCTAAAAGCAAAGGAAAAGTTGAACAAGAAGTTTGAGAGCAGACAAAACGGAAAAGGTTGCGGTGGACGATCTGGTGGACGGTCATATGGTGGCCGAAATGAAGATTCAAAAAAGAAGGATGAGGCCAGTAGCAATCAGAATCAGAGAGGAAACAATTCTAATCACTTCCAGTATCAGAATAATAGAGATCAAAGAGGAAGGGGAAGAGGACAAGGATCTGGAAGAGGTGGCTTCCGTGGAACATGTTTTCACTATGGAGAAGAAGGTCATAGGGCATTTGAATGTCCTCAGTGCCAAGGCAGAATAGATAGGAGAAATGAAGGTCAGGCCAAAGTTGCACATGTAGATGAAAATGTCAGATCATCAAATTCTGAAGATGCTGAAAGAGGAGAAACATTGATTAACAGAAGAGTCCTGTTGAGTGGTGAGAATGAACCTGAGCAAAGGAGGAGTTTGTTTCGCACCAGGTGCAAGTGTGAAGGTAAATGTTGTGATGTGATTATCGATAGTGGAAGTACTGACAATTTGGTGTCAGAAGAGATGGTGACAAAGTTGAAGCTCAAGAGACAGAAACACCCACATCCATATCAGATTGCCTGGGTACAGGATGACCACAAGGTCATGGTCAATGAACAATGCCTGGTGAAGTTCAAGATTGGTGGATACCAAGATGAGGTACTGTGTGATATCATATCTATGGATGCATGTCATATGTTGTTGGGTAGACCATGGCAATTTGACAGATGTGCTGTACATGATGGTCGTGCGAACACCTACTCCCTGACAAAGGATGGAGTGTGACATAAGCTAAAACCATTGAAGGAGACTGAAGAAATGGTATGTGATAATGCAATGATAACTTTTGTTGATGGAAGAAATTTCCTAGATGGTATGAGGCATGAGCATGTATGTTTTGCTTTAATTCCAAAAGCTGGTAAAGAGGAAGTAGAAGATGTTCCTGTAGAAGTTGCAGATTTGTTGAATGAGTTTCACGATATTGTATCTGATAACGTGCCTGATGGATTACCACCAGTCAGGAAGATCAGTCATCAGATGGACCTGATCCCAAGAGCGAGTTTTCCAAATAAGGCAGCACACAGAATGACACTTGCAAATAGTGAGGAGTTGAACAGACAAGTACATGAACTGTTACAGAAGGGGTTGATTCGAGAGAGTCTGAGTCCCTGTGCTGTACCAGCGGTATTAGCACCAAATAAGAATGGAGAGTGGAGGATGTGTACAAATTCTAGGGTAATAAACAAGATCACAATCAAGTACAGGTTTCCATTGCCATGAATGGATGATATTATGGACTGTTTGAGTGGAGCTGTGTATTTTTCAAAGATAGATCTGAAAAGTGGATATCATCAGATTCGGATCAGAGAAGGAGATGAATGGAAGACTGCCTTCAAGACAAAGGAAGGACTGTACAAGTGGTTAGTCATGCCTTTTGGGCTAACCAATGCACCGAGCACTTTCATGCGGCTCATGAACGAGGTTCTGAAAAAATTTTTGGGTAAGTTTGTCATTGTTTACCTAGATGATATTTTGATCTTTAGTAAGACATTGGAGGAGCATATGATGCATATTCGTATGGTATTTGAGAAGCTGAGAGAAGAGAAATTGTTGATTAATTTGAAGAAGTGCAGTTTTGTGAAGAAAGAGTTAGTGTATTTAGAATTTGTAGTTTCAACAGAAGGTCTAAAAATGGACCCAGAAAAGGTACAGGCTATCCTTGAATGGCCTACTACAATGAGTGCTACTGACGTAAGATCTTTTCATGGTTTGGCTAGCTTTTACAGAAAGTTTATCAAAAATTTTAGCAGTATTTGTGGTCCCTTGACTGAAACAATGAGAGGGGATAGAAAAGAGTTTAAGTGGACTAATGGAGCATAAAAGAGTTTTCAATTATTGAAGCAAAAAGTTACAGAACAACCTTTTTTAGCACTTCCATATTTTAATAAAGCGTTTCAAGTAGATTGTGATGCTAGTGGTACTGCAATAGGAGCTGTTATGAGCCAAGAAGGTAAACCTGTTGCTTATTTCAGTGAGAAGTTAAATGATGCCAAGAAGAAATATTTTGTTTATGATCAAGAATTTTATGCTATAGTTCAGGCATTAAAGAAGTGGAGACATTATCTACTTCCTAAGGAGTTTGTTTTGTATACTGATCATCAAGCTTTGCAATATTTGAATAGTCAAGGAAAGTTGAATCAGAGACATTTGAAATGGGTTGAGTTTTTGCAGAGTTATACATTTGTTTTGAAACACAGGAATGGAAAGTCTAATAGGGTTGCAGATGCTCTTAGCAGAAGGCAACTATTGCTGACAGAAATGCAGATTGAAGTGGTTGGGTTCAATGAACTCAAGAATTTGTATCTAGAGGATCCTGATTTTGATGAAGCTTGAAAAGCTTGTACAGAACCTGTTACTCTAGACAGGACAAAATGGTTGGATTTCATCATCCAGGATGATATGCTATTCAGACGGAGTCAGTTGTGCATTCCACGAAGTTCTATGAGAGAGAATCTCATCAAGTAGAAGCATAGTGGAGGATTGGCTGGACATTTTGGTTGTGATAAAACTTTTGGTTTGGTTAGTGAGAATTATTATTGGCCACAGTTGCAGCAAGATGTTAAGAAGTTTGTACAGAGTTGCAGAGTATGTCAGATGGTGAAAGGAATGAAGCAGAATATATGATTGTATCAGCCATTACCCATACCAGAGAAGCCTTGGGAGGATATCAGCATGGACTTTGTTCTTGGTTTACCAAAGACTCAGCGGGGACATGATTTAATTTTTGTAGTGGTTGAAAGATTTTCAAAGATGGCACATTTCATTCCCTGCAAGAAGACTAATGATGTTGTTCATGTAGCAGAATTATTTTTCAGAGAAGTAGTGAGACTTCATGGTTTGCCAAAGACCATAGTTTCAGATCGGGACACTAATTTTGTTGGATATTTCTGGCGTACATTGTGGAAGAAGTTGAAGACAGATTTGAAGTTCAGTTCATCACATCATCCACAGACTGATGGACAGACAGAGGTGGTGAATAGCAGTTTGGGAAATTTGCTGAGATGTTTGGTTGGAGATAAGCCAACAGGATGGGATTTGATTTTACCACAGGCAGAATTTGCATACAATAATTCTGTCAATAGAAGCACTGGTAAATCACCATTCCAAATTGTATATGGAAGTAGTCCAAGAAATGCATCTGAATTAAGGAAGATAGATAAAGGAGAAATAAGTAGTGCTGAAGCTGAGATTTTGCAGAACACTTGAAGAACATCTATGGGGAGGTGAGGAAGCATATTACCAAGATGAATGCACAGTACAAGGCTAAGGCAAATGAGAAAAAGAGGTATAAGGAATTTCAGGTTGGTGATGAAGTCATGGTTCATTTGCAGAAGGAGCGGTTTCCAGTTGGTACATATAACAAGCTGAAAATGAAGAAGTTTGGACCATGTAGGATACTGAAGAAACATGATTCAGGAAACGCATATGAGGTAGAATTGCCTACTGAGCTAAATATTTCACCAGTGTTTAACATTTCAGATCTGATAGAGTATCATGAAGGAGGTGTTGAAGATGAGATCACAGCAGCACAGTGGAGTATTCCAGCAACTAGTTCAGACACTAAGGAGATCGAAGATATACTAGACAGTCGTGTTGGCAGAAGCACAAGGAACAGGACATATGAAGAATATCTGGTCAAGTGGAAAGGATGACCTGTTGAAGATTCATCATGGCTGACAAAGGAGAAGGTTAGCCGTCTTGGTTTTCCTCTGTACACCTGAGTCGTGACAGGGTCACTTCTCAAATTACCCTGGGTGTCTGATGCAGGAGCATCCTGGGTGTAAGAGCAATTTTGCATCACCCAAAAAAATATTTTTATTTTTATATTCAATAAGTGTTATTTTGTGCAGAGCTGCTATTTATGGAAAGTTACTATTTTTGGTAATTTTCGTATGTGCTCAGAATGATCTGATTTCTTTCTTGGAGGTTCATTTTGGTCATATAAGTCTGCCAGTAAAGTTTCATTGCCAAATCAAGTGTATATTGGAAGATATTGAAGATTTTTGGTATTGGCAGCAGGGTACAGAAACTTTGAACTCAGTTTTGAAGGCTTTAGAGGCCCTGGATGAGGTCAAAAATTTGGGTGACGGGCGCTTGCGCGGGTCAAGCCTGTAGAGCACTTCGTGGTGTTTTCGAAATGGGGTTATAATAGCCGATCGGGTCAACTGGTGATGACTTATAGTCTTCGGAAGTTGGGCCACCTGAAATGGCAAAAAATAATTTTCTTCAAAAATTTTGTTCGGGTTTCAAAGGTTATCTTGAGTCGACTATGATGTGATGAAATGTAAAATAAAATAATTCTAAGTTTGGTCGGCCTTATTGTCTAAAATTCTAGAACCTTCCCAGGCGGTGGGGAATTACCTATATAAGGAAGGCTGTATTATTGTCTTAGGTAGTTCAGAATAGTTCTGGGTAGTAGATCTGGGTAATAGTACGAGGCTTTGTCCTATAGAATATTGTAAGGGAATGCCCATTTGGCTTTGCATGTTGTAATTTTGAAAATTTATAATTCCACATTTGTGGAGATAATAAGAAGCCAATTTTCTGTTCTTGCATATTATTGTTGTTGTTTCTCTATGTCTGTTATGTGTTTGTGGTATTAAGGGGAGCACCCTTCATCAAGTGGTATCAGAGCAGGTTTTCTTGAGTGTGTAAACAGATCGCCGACTGTGAGGCAGTTTGCACCAGGACCATGGTTAGGGTTTCAGTGTGCATCGTGAAAATACCTCCACGAAAAGAACGTAGCGGAAGAGCTGGTGTTGTGACACCTGAGGTTAGAGAGCTATAGAGACAAGTGCGAGCATTGCAAGAAGAGATTCGCAGAGGAATGAATCTTAATGTTAGAGACGAAAGCGAGGATGAAGCCGAAGAAGAATATCAAGTAGGAGAAGTTGAAATTGTGAACCAGGAGGAAGAAAGACTTTTTCGAGCGATTTCCAATATTGAGAAAAGACCTAAGATTGAGGTTCCTACATTTTTTGGAAATCTTAACCCAGAGGAATTGATCGGCTGGATCAATGAATGTGAAGAATATTTTGAGTATGAAGATGTCGAGGATCCTGATAGGGTCAAATTTGCGAAGGCCAGACTGAAAGGTCATGCGAAGATATGGTGGCAAGAGATTCAGTTAGAGCAAAATAGAAGGGGAAAGGAGAAAATCACGAGATGGGATCGGATGGTAGATAAATTGAAGCGACAGTTCATTCTTGTTGATTATGAGCTTGACCTACTGAAGAAAATGCAGAGTTTGAAGCAAGCAGGAAGATCTGTTCAGGAGTATATAGATGAGTTCTATCGACTTCTCATCAGAACAGGCCATGCAGAAGCTGATAAGGAGAAATTTGCCCGATACCTTAATGGGTTAAGGCCAAGCATTCAGGAGGAGCTTAATCTGGTTCGAATGAGCAGTATTGAAGAGGCATACCAGTTTGCCCTAAAAGTAGAGGAAAAGCTGAACAAGAAGTTTGAGAGCAGATAAAACGGAAGAGGTCACGGTGGACGATTTGGTAGACGGTCATATGGTGGCCGAAATGAAGATCCGAAAAAGAAGGATGAGGCGAGTAGCAGTCAGAATCAGAGAGGAAACAATTCCAATTGCTTCCAACATCAGAATAATAGAGATCAAAGAGGAAGGGGAAGAGGACAAGGATGTGGAAGAGGTGGCTTCCGTGGAACATGTTTTCACTATGGAGAAGAAGGTCATAGGGCATTTGAATGTCCTCAGCGCCAAGGCAGAATAAACAGGAGAAATGAATGCCAGGCCAGAGTTGCACATGTAGATGAAGATGTCAGATCATCAAATTCTGAAGATGCTGAAAGAGGAGAAACGTTGATTAACAAAAGAGTCCTGTTGAGTGGTGAGAATGAACCTGAGCAAAGGAGGAGCTTGTTTCGCACCAGGTGCAAGTGTGAAGATAAATGTTGTGATGTGATTATCGATAGTGGAAGCACTAACAATTTGGTGTCAGAAGAGATGGTGACAAAGTTGAAGCTCAAGAGACAGAAACACCCACATCCATATCGGATTGCCTGGGTACAGGATGACCACAAGGTCATGGTCAATGAACAATGCCTAGTGAACTTCAAGATTGGTGGATACCAAGATGAGGTACTTTGTGATATCATATCTATGGATGCATATCATATGTTGTTGGGTAGACCATGGTAGTTTGACAGATGTGTTGTACATGATGGTCATGCGAACACCTATTCCTTGACAAAGGATGGAGTGCGACATAAGCTAAAACCATTGAAGGAGACTGAAGAAATGGTATGTGGTAATGCAAGGATAAATTTTGTTGATGGAAGAAATTTCCTAGATGGTATGAGGCATGAGCATGTATGTTTTGTTTTAATTCCAAAAGCTGGTAAAGAGTAAGTAGAAGATGTTCCTTTAGAAGTTGCAGATTTGTTGAATGAGTTTTAGGATATTGTATCTGATAACATGCCTGATGGATTACCACCAGTCAGGAAGATCAGTCATCAGATGGACTTGATCCGAGGAGCAAGTTTTCCAAATAAGGCAGCACATAGAATGAGACCTGCAGAAAGTGAGGAGTTGAACAGACAAGTACATGAACTGTTACAGAAGGGGTTGATTCGAGAGAGTCTGAGTCCCTGTACTGTACCAGCGGTATTAGCACCAAAGAAGAATGGAGAGTGGAGGATGTGTACAGATTCTAGGGCAATAAATAAGATCACAATCAAATACAGGTTTCCATTCTCACGAATGGATGATATTATGGACTGTTTGAGTGGAGCTGTGTATTTTTCAAAAATAGATCTGAAAAGTGGATATCATCATATTCGGATCAGAGAAGGAGATGAATGGAAGACTACCTTCAAGACAAAGGAAGGACTGTACGAGTGGTTAGTCATGCCTTTTGGGCTAACCAATGCACCGAGCACTTTCATGCGGCTCATGAACGAGGTTCTGAAAGAATTTTTGGGTAAGTTTGTCATTGTTTACCTAGATGATATTTTGATTTTTAGTAAGACATTGGAGGAGCATATGATGCATATTCGTATGGTATTTGAGAAGCTGAGAGAAGAGAAATTGTTGATTAATTTGAAGAAGTGCAGTTTTGTGAAGAAAGAGTTAGTGTATTTGGGATTTGTAGTTTCAGCAGAAGGTCTAAAAATGGACCCAAAAAAGGTACAGGCTATCCTTGAATGGCCTACTCCAAGGAGTGCTACTGACGTAAGATCTTTTCATTCTTTGGCTAGCATTTACAGAAATTTTATCAAAAATTTTAGCAGTATTTGTGGTCCCTTGACTGAAACAATGAGAGGGGATAGAAAAGAATTTCAGTGGACTAATGGGGCAGAAAAGAGTTTTCAATTGTTGAAATAAAAAGTTACAGAACAACCTATTTTAGCACTTCTAGATTTTAATAAAGTGTTTCAAGTAGATTATGATGCTAGTGGTACTGCAATAGGAGCTGTTATGAGCCAAGAAGGTAAACCTGTTGCTTATTTCAGTGAGAAGTTAAATGATGCCAAGAAGAAATATTCTGTTTATGATAAGGAATTTTATGCTATAGTTCAGGCATTAAAGAAGTGGAGACATTATCTGCTTCCTAAAGAGTTTATTTTGTATACTGATCATCAAGCTTTGCAATATTTGAATAGTCAAGGAAAGTTGAATCAGAGGCATTTGAAATGGGTTGAGTTTTTACAGAGTTATACATTTGTTTTAAAACACAGGAGTGGAAAGTCTAATAGGGTTGCAGATGCTCTTAGCAGAAGGCAACTATTGCTGACAGAAATGCAGATTGAAGTGGTTGGGTTCAAGGAACTCAAGAATTTGTATCCAGAAGATCCTGATTTTGGTGAAGCTTGGAAAGCTTGTACAGAACCTGTTACTCTAGACAGGACAAAATGGTTGGATTTCATCATCCAGGATGATATGCTATTCAGAGGGAGTCAGTTGTGCATTCCACGAAGTTCTATGAGGGAGAATCTCATCAAGGAGAAGCATAGTGGAGGATTGGCTGGATATTTTGGTCGTGATAAAACCCTTGGTTTGGTTAGTGAGAATTATTATTAGCCACAGTTGCAGCAAGATGTGAAAAAATTTTTACAGAGTTGCAGAGTATGTCAGATGGCGAAAAGAGTGAAGCAGAATACAGGATTGTATCAGCCATTACCCGTACCAGAGAAGCCTTGGGAGGATATCAGCATGGACTTTGTTATTGGTTTACCAAGGACTCAGCGGGGACATGATTCAATTTTTGTAGTGGTTGACAGATTTTCAAAGATGGCACATTTCATTCCCCGCAAGAAGTCTAATGATGATGTTCATGTAGTAGAATTGTTTTTCAGAGAAGTAGTGAGACTTCATGGTTTGCCAAAGACCATAGTTTCAGATCGGGACACTAAGTTTGTTGGATATTTCTGGCGTACGTTGTGGAAGAAGTTGAAGATAGATTTGAAGTTCAGTTCATCACATCACCCACAGACTGATGGACAGACAGAGGTGGTGAATAGGAGTTTGGGAAATTTGCTGAGATGTTTGGTTGGAGATAAGCCAACAGGATGGGATTTGATTTTACCACAGGCAGAATTTGCATACAATAATTTTGTCAATAGAAGCACTGGTAAATCACAATTCCAGATTGTATATGGAAGTAGTCCAAGAAATGCATCTGAATTGAGGAAGATAGATAAAGGAGAAATAAGTAGTGCTGAAGCTGAGGATTTTGCAGAGCACTTGAAGAACATCCATGGGGAGGTGAGGAAGCATATTACCAAGATGAATATATAGTACAAGGCTAAGGTAGATGAGAAAAGGAGGTATAAGGAATTTCAGGTTGGTGATGAAGTCATGGTTCATTTGCGGAAGGAGCAGTTTCCAGTTGGTACATATAACAAGCTGAAAATGAAAAAGTTTGGACCATGTAGGATACTGAAGAAACATGATTCAGGAAATGCATATGAGGTATAATTGCCTACTAAGCTAAATGTTTCACCAATGTTTAACATTTCAGATCTGACAGAGTATCATGAAGGAGGTGTTGAAGATGAGATCACAGCAGCACAGTGGAGTATTCCAGCAACTAGTTCAGACACTAAGGAGATCGAAGATATACTGGACAGTCATGTTGGCAGAAGCACAAAGAATAGGACATATGAAGAATATCTGGTCAAGTGGAAAGGATGACCTGTTGAAGATTCATCATGGCTGACAAAGGAGGAGGTTAGCCGTCTTAGTTTTCCTCTGTACACCTAAGTCGTGACAGGGTCACTTCTCAAATTACCCCGGGTGTCTGATGCAGGAGCATCTTGGGTGTAAGAGCAATCTTGCATCACCCAAAAAAATATTTCTATTTTTATATTCAATAAGGGTTATTTTGTGCAGAGCTGCTATTTATGGAAAGTTACTATTTTTGGTAATTTTTGTATGTGCTCAGAATGATCTGATTTCTTTCTTGGAGGTTCATTTTGGTCATATAAGTCTGCCAGTAAAGTTTCATTGCCAAATCAAGTGTATATTGGAAGATATTGAAGATTTTCGGTGTTGGCAGCAGGGTACAGAAATTTTGAACTCAGTTTTGAAGGCTTTAGAGGCCCCAGATGAGGTCAAAAATTTGGGTGACGGGCGCTTCCGCGGGTCAGGCCTGTAAAGCACTTCGTGGCATTTTTGAAATGGGGTTATAATAGCCGATCGAGTCAACTGGTGATGACTTATGATCTTCGGAAGTTGGGCCACCTGAAATGGCGAAAAATAATTTTCTTCAAAATTTCTGTTCGGGTTTCAAAGGTTATCTTGAGCCAACTATGATGTGATGAAATGTAAAATAAAATAATTCTAAGTTTGGTCGGCCTTATTGGCTAAAATTCTGGAACCTTCCCAGGCGGTGGGGAATTGCCTATATAAGGAAGGCTGTATTATTGTCTTAGGTAGTTCAGAATAGTTCTGGGTAGTAGATCTGGGTAATAGTACGAGGCTTTGTCCTACAGAATATTGTAAGGGAATGCCCATGTGACTTTGCATGTTGTAATTCTAAAAATTTGTAATTCCACATTTGTGGAGATAATAAGAAGCCAATTTTCTGTTCTTGCATATTATTGTTGTTGTTTCTCTATGTCTGTTATGTGTTTGTGGTATTAAGGGGAGCACCCTTCATCACTTTTCTAGAACATGGAGCATCATTTCCAAATCTAACAAATCCTCCATCATACTTTTCAAACTTCTCAAACTTATTAATCTCACCAGTCATATGATGTGAACATCCACTATCTATTATCCATGGGTCAGCTTTACTTACATAAGAAATAAGAGCTTTTTCATCTTCACACTTTTCTTCTTTTGAATCATCTTTCATAGTAACATAGACAACTTCATATCCTTCTTCTGTATCATCAAATTCATTATCTTTTACACCTTCTTTAGCTAGGTAGCATGACTTCTTTCCTTTGTACTTGTAGTCTGAACTTTCGGTATCATTTTTCCTTCGTATCACTTTTATCATTGTTGTCATTTTCAGGACATCTAGATGCAATGTGGCCAATCTTATTGCAATTAAAACATTTCAAGGGTAATTTACCTTTATACTTTCCTTTACCTCTCTGTAGTCTGTTAGCCAATAGTGCCTCTAACTCTTCTTGTTCTTTCTCTTCGGTTAGGATACTATTATATTCACTTCCACATGAACTACTATGAATCTCCCTGTCTCTTCTTGGTGTTCCAATGATTAGAGATGATTTAAATGTAGTTTCAATAGTCGGTAGACTATTATTATAATTACTTAGCTCAAATGTAGTCAACTTACCAATTAAGGCTTCAAGAGTAATAACATTATTCAGTATGAATCACAGTTCCTGAATATTAGATACTCGAATAACATACTTAGATAATAGAGTTCTCATAATTTTACTCACCACCTCTTCATTAGTTAATGTTCCACCAACAGCTTTGATGGCGCTAACAACTTCCTTGATTTTGACACTATATTGAGCTCAATGTTGTCTTCATCCTTCATTCTCATTTCATCATATTTTCCTTTAAGAGTATCAACCTTAGCTTTTTGTACATGTTGATCTCCTCCATATATAAGTGTAAGCCTATCCCACATTTATTTTAAATTATTATAGTCCTTAAGATCATTGAATTCATCATCAGTTAGGGAAGAAGCAATGTCAAACATTACCAATTTTTGTTCCTTATTTTCCCTCATCTGATCAACTATCATGGGTCTAGGAGATAGTGGAGTCTAGTCATTATCCAAAAAAATTACTACAGATTCTCCAAACCAAGATAGATACAACCTCATCCTACTTTTCCATGTTGAGAAAATTTCCTTGTTTAGCTTAGGTACTTCTCTCCTATACATCTTCGGATCTTTTACTCAAGTCTTTCAAACTTATCCCTCTAGATTACTTATCTCTGATACCAATTGTTAGATTACAAAGAGGGGGTGAATTTATAATCCTTGATTCTTTGTACCTTAAAAAAATTTCTTTGATTAACTCAATTAAACAAAATTCAACATTTCCTAACAACAGTAAATAAACTTTAACAATCACAAAATCAAACACATAAATCATTCAACACTATAACACTAGTATTTAACGTGGAAACCCAACTTAGGGAAAAACCATTGTGGGAATTGTCACCCACTAAAGAAAATACTCTTCTAAAGTGTGCTTGGTTAAGAGCTAATATAGTTAAAGATTACAATACACACTACTAGGTGTGACCCAGTCAAGGGATTTACCTCAAATCTATTAGGATATTCACCCTGTTAGGAGTGACCTGGTTAAAGGGCTTCAAACACTCTTTAGAATGTTACTGTTTGCAAAGATTTTACAATAAGACTTTTAAGTCCACTCAGTTAAGAGATTTCTCTACTACAAATGTTAATAAGAAATAGTAAATAGTTTGACCTGTAAATCTACAACTATCTTTGCATAACCAGATCTTTTATGCACTCTTGTATCTCCACTTCAATCCTTCATTTTCCACTGGCTTCAACACTTCATCAAATTCTACTTTTTGACATAGAATCTATCTTTTCCTTCTTCACTACATCAGTCAGTGACTTATCAACTCTTCAATTTTCCATCCATTTGTTCATACAAATCCATCCTTTATATAGACATGTTTTACCACTTAATATTTTTTATTAAGTTTTCCTTTAGTTAATCTCAGTCGTCCAAATCATTTTACAAACTCATACATTGAATCTGGATCTCAGTAACACATTTTATCATCTAGGAACTTGAACTTTCTTGAAACTTGTTCCTTCTCTTTTTACCATTTAGATCTAAACCATAGATGATCACCTTGAATTTTCTTGATTGTAGATCTCTTAACTAACTCATCCTTATCATCACGATATTCCATCTCATCATAGATAATCATTAAATGTCATTCTGATCCTTATATTTAATTTTTCTTCCTTGCTCGATTGGTAACTATGAATTTTGATTAAATTCACTCAGTGTCTTAAAATTTCAACTCGATATTTTGCATTCCTTTTCCTTTACTAAAACATTCTTTCTTTTACCAAATGACCTTTCTGCTTGGTTTCCAAAACTATTTTTCTTACTAACCTTACCAATCTTCTTTATCATACTTTACCAACTTTATATAATCATATGTTGGGTAGAAAAAAATTATATCAACATAACCTTAACATTGTTTGATCTGTATCAACTACCAAATTAAGTTCTTCAACTTCATAACATTTCACTTATTCTTCTCGTTAACTCATTCACACTTATATCATACTCTGAATGATATGGCAACACAATATAAATCAGATATCAATTTATTGACATCAATGACAAGATAATAACTGATCTAACCTTTCTACTATCTTGTATTCCTTTGATCTTGGTCAGTCTTCATCATGATCACCATCAGTTATAGTAGTAGCTTTCCCTTTTGGATCAGCAATAGCCTTTTGGTAATGTCTACAAGTTATAACTGGCATGGAAGATGAGATTAAAAATCTGATAGTAACAAGGTTACTAAGGTAATATCAAAAGAGCTAGATAATGATAGCTCTGTCTCAAGGATAGGTAGAAGAAGATAATGATGAAACAAGGTGCAAGGCATCAAGAATGAGATATAAATGCTTGATAGGTGACACTTGAGACCGAGTTGATGTAGTTGGGAGAACTAAGTACAAGGTATCGAGAATGAGGCATGAATGCCTGCTAAGTGGCACTTGCGACAAAGTTGAGAAAAGTTTGAATTCAAATGAGATAGGATATTTGAGACAAGATCCAGAGCATCCTCAAGATCTTAAAACAAGAGAAAAGATAAATCAAGTTACTAGCAAAGAATCAATCAGTTGTAAAATACCACTTTCAACTATACAATTTGCTGATCTAAATGTCAAAGAAGCTGAGAGAGGACCATACAACAAATGATGTCAATATTTGAGGACTCAATGAAAGTCTAATAACTAATCAGATACATGATCATACAATGAACTCCAACACTGGGTGCGATAAAAATCCCAATGACATGCGATAATATGGTAAGAGTAAATTTTGTTGTACAATAAAACTCAACACTAGGTGTGATAAAGCACTAGCGTCGTATGATGAAATTTTGGGCAAAATGATAGAATGCAAGAAAAGGACAATTTTCCACCATTTGTGAAAATTTTGACCAATCTGGACTGTTTTGACTCTGGATATGTGATAAATATGAGTGTTCCTAGATCAGGTATGAGTGTTTGCAAGCAAATAATAATGTGACCAAGAAAAAGTCTTGAAACAATCCACTAAAGGACAAAGCAACTTTGGGGATACAAACACTTGTGAAGTCTAAGGGGTATTGCAATGTGTCAAAAGTGTCAAGTGTATGTTCAATGATTTCCACGGGTCTCAACACATCAAGTAGAAAATACCTAAGGAATTTGGATAGCATCAAAATCTTTGCCCACAACTTGGTATTCCTTTGCCTCACACAAAGTTGTATTGGCATTTTCAAGGACTATGCACATTATGGATCAAAAGAAGAGACTTAATGCTCACATTGCAATGGTTCTCCAAATGCCACATTCATGCTTTAAAGCATCCAAGGGAATACATACGGTGAGTATTATTGAGGTGATCTGGGTAAGTCCACTTGGATCAATCCTTGTACAAATATTAGGATACTTTCAGAGATAATTTGGGTAGCTTCTAACCAAGAGTGTCCAGTAAGGGCTTCTATTCCTAACTATCCATTTTAGTTCCTCTTAGAAAAATTGAGGCCTATATGACACAAGGGAGGATGGGGAGAGGGGCCAAAGGCACACCCTAACCAGATCCACCTTGCAGAGATCACACGCGGAAGCAACAAACACACAAGTGAGAGAGAGAATGCAGATATATTTCATATATTTACTTCAATTGATTCATACATGTCAGGTTGTAAGGCCTTCCTAGTTTAGGCCAGATATTACAAGTTGGCCTTCAGATCCACCATCAATGGAAGGAACAACCAAATCTAGGTCCACACGCTTCCCAATGATAGATTCCAACATTAAATCCATGACCATAATTAATTGCAAGAGTTGGACTCAATAGGAAACTAAAACAAATAACTCGATAACCAAAGATAACCGAGTGCCAGACAAGCATCACCGAGCGCCATGGAAATTCACCGAGTGCTAGAGAGATAACTGACCAACCCTGATAAACAAAGGAAACTGAGCAACACTGAACCAACTTGGTCAAAGAAGGAACCGAGCAACACAAGAAAACACAAACATGTTTTTGGTGACACAGGATTGCCAAGGACCCAAGATGATCCTGCATCAGACACCTGGGGTTATTTGAAATGATTCTCTGAATCATGAAACATATACAATCTGAGTTGAATCTAACTCAGATTGTGAAATCTATGAACTATCTTCAATCGGTCTATTCTTTCACTTTATCAGATATTCCATATAATGTTTTCCTCTTGTACTTCTACCAATTCTTTGCTCCAAAATCTGCTCAACTTCTTCTATCTATTTCTTAGGATAATCATTTGGTACTGCCATTTCTTCATCTAACTCATGATACTAATACAAATCAGTAATGTTGAAAATAGGTGATATATCCATGTCATTAGGTAACTCAATCTCATAAGCATTTCCACTATCAAATATATTCAAAATTTTACAAGGGCCAAACTTCTTCATTTTCAGCTTCCCATATGTTCCAATAGGAAATCTTCCTTTCTTCAAATGAACCATTACTTCATCACCAACTGCAAAAGTATTATGTCTTCTAGATCTATTAGCTTTGTCTTTGTATTTCTAATTACTTTTCTCTAGCTTATGTTTCACATCTTCATGTAATGTCTTCATGTATTCAGCAAACTTTACTCCTTCAGCACTCCTCTTTCTTTCATCAGCAATATCCCTCAAGTCTAATATATCTCTTGGTTGTATGCCATTTACAATCTCAAAAGGTGTTTTTCCAGTACTCCTATTCACTAAATTATTGTATGCAAACTCTGCTTGTGCCAACAAAGAATCCCAATTACTCAGTGTGTCTTCAACTAAACATTTCAAAAGATTATCAAGCTTCTATTCAACACTTATGTCTATCCATCAGTCTGTGGGTGAAATGTAGAACTATATTTCAACTTGGTGCCAAACTTTCTCCAAAGAGTCTTCCAAAAGTATCCAACAAATTTACTGTCTTGGATAGAGATAATACTCCTTGGTAATCCATTCAATCTGATAATTTCCTTAAAGAAAAGATCTTCTATATGTATTGCATCTAATGTCTTTCTACAAGGTATAAAATGTGCCATTTTAGAAAATCTATCCACAACAACAAATATAGAATCATTACCTCTTACTGTCTTCGGTAAGCCAAGAACAAAATCCATACTGATATCAATCCAAGGTTTCTCAAGAATAGAAATCGATGTATACAATCTAGTGTTCTAACTTACTCCTTTTGCAACTTGACAAATTCCACAACTTTTCATAAATTTCTAAACATATTTATACAACTGTATGGCCAAAAGTATTTCTCCTTAAGAAAATTCAATGTCTTATCAACACCAAAATGTCCAGCCAAACCACTACTATGTTTCTCCTTTATCAAATTAGTTCTCATTGATCCTCTCGGTATACACAACTGAATACTTTTTAACAACATACAGGTCCTTGAGTAAAATATTCTTCCCATTTAGTACTCGGTTGATTTTGAATAGGTGCTCTACACTTTCTCCATGACTCAGAAAAATCAAGATCAAATTCATAAGAATCTCTCCTGTCATCAAAACCAAGAACTTCAATTTTCATCTTGGTCATCAAAGATCTCCTTCTACTCAATGCATCTGCAACTTGGTTAGTGACTCCACTCTTATGCTTTATCACAAATGTATAACTCTGCAAATACTCAACCCATTTCATGTGTCTCTGATTCAACTTATTCTGACTACCCAAATACTGTAAAGTTTTATGATCGGTATACAATAAAAATTCACTCAGTATCAAATCATGTCTCCATTTCTTCAGTGCTTAAACAATGGCATAGAATTATTGATCATACACAAAGTATTTCCTTTTTGCATCATTCAAATTTTCACTAAAGAAAGCAACAAGTTTACCTTCTTGACTCAACATAGCTCCTATTGCACTTCCACTTGCATCACATTCTACTTGGAATACCTTATTGAAATCAGGGAATGCCAATACAGGCAATTCAACAACCTTCTGCTTCAGAGTCTCAAAACTTTTATCAGCTCCATGTGTCCACTTGAATTCTCTTTTATCTCCTCTCATAGTCTCAGTCATAGCATTACAAATTGAACTGAAATTCCTAATGAACTTTCGATAAAAACTTGCCAAACCATGAAATGATCTTACCTTACTAGCATTCTCAAGTGTAGGCTAATTCAAAATAGCTTTAACCTTTTCAGGTTCCATCTTCAAACCATCAGCTGAAATCACAAATCCCAAATACACAATCTCCTCTTTCATGAAAGAACACTTTTTCAGATTTATCAACAACTTTTCCTCTTTCAACCTCTGCAATACTTGTTTAACATGCAACAAATGTTCTTCTTTGGTCTTACTGAATATCATAATATCATCTAGGTATACAATCACAAATTTACTTAAGAATTTCTTCAAAACTTCATTCATCAACCTCATAAAAGTACTCAGTGCATTAGTTAAACCAAAAGGCATAACCAACCACTCATACAAACCTTCTTTTGTCTTGAAAGTAGTCTTCCACTCATCACCTTCTCTGATTCTGATCTGATGATACCCACTTTTCAAATCAATTTTGGTAAAATACTTTGCTCCAGTCAAACTACCCATTATGTCATCCATTCTCGATAGTATTATTTTTATTAGTTTTATCCCTCTTATGTAAAAGGTCAAAAGTAAAAAGTAAATGTTAGTTTCCTAGTTGTTAGGAGGTTAGCATAAATTAGTATATGGTTTTATTGTTATTCTTTTCCATCTCACGTTGAGATTTGGAAAAGCTTATAATAGTTTTTATTTTCCATCTCACATGGAGATTTGAAAAATATTTCCATATCCTTAATTTTAGGCATATTAGTGCCTATATATTTGTAGCCTTTTCTTTATGGAGGCAGATTTGGAATAATAAAATTATGAGCTTATTTGCAGAGAATTTTATCTTTGCTTAAAATTTATTCTCTGACTGCAAAGGTTTTTGTCTCATTGATAGAATTAAATCTCTGTTTTGGCTACTCATTCATTTCTCTTGTTTATTCCATATCAATAGGAAACCTATATTTCACTATTATCTTGTTGATTGCTCTGGAATCAATACACATTCGCCATTCTCCATTCTTCTTAGGTACCAATATAGCAGGTACTACACAAGGACTCAAACTTTCTCAGATTAAACCTTTCCGCAATAATTCTTGAATCTATCAATTCAATTCCTAATTCTTAGTAGGTGTCAACTAATGTGGTTCCTTATTTAGTAAACTATCTCAAGGGATTAGATCCATGCAATGATCTATTATCTCTATTGAGCTTTTAAGGCTATCATTAGTACCAAAGGTTTGTAAAGATATCAGTCAATCACTTACATTGAGCTAATCGGTAACATAAAGCATAACAGACTAGTCGGTAAAGCTTATATACTGAGCAGCTGACAGTTTACCGAGCACCAGTAGACACCGACACCGATAGATAGGAAAACACCGAGCATCACAGTATACACCGATCAATTTACACAGTGTTTATCGAGGATCACAGGAAATAGCATAGTAATAAAAAATGGCACATTCTTCTATGCAATTGGTTACAATAGTTTATAAAATGTTTTACCAAGATCGAGGAACATTTAATGTGATGATATTCATTAAATGCAATGTATATCTTTTGTAATAGTTGATCTAGGTTATTATTGTACACCATAGATCTTAGGGTTATGACTATATTGTGTAGCCTAATTTTGTTAAAGCGGAAAAAATAGAACACTATATATTTGTGTGTTCACATCATTTTTGGTGTGAGCTGATATATGAATCATGGAGCACTTGAAGCAATTGCCTAACTTCAAGTCTATTAGTTAACAGAGCATAACTGAGTACAGAGGAATTTAGATTGAGTAGAATCAGCAGAGGCTATCGAGCAGTTCAAAGCAGAGATTCATCACAATTAAGGTGATATTTTATCAGAGCTTATAGATCTGTATTAGAAAATTGAGTTGTCAAATAGAAAATAATTGCCTATTTCTTTCTAACAATTGTAATAGAGTTTTGGATAAAATCTCTTAACATAGTAGACTTAACAGTCTTATGTAAATCTCTTAACCGAGTGCACACTTCATTAGTGTTGTTAAAATCCTATAACTAGGTAAATCTAGTCGATCTAACATGTCACTCCTAACAAGGTGAGATCACCAGAAGTGATCAAAACTTGTAGCCCTAACAGGAAAACCTTTTATATCTGTAGTAGTGAAGAATTTGTGGGTGTCATCCCCACCGCAGTTTTTACCTTCTAACAAGGGTTTCTGCGTTACCAAAATACTTGTGTCATGTGATTGTGATATTGATTTCATGTTGTTTACTTACTTAAGTTAAATGGATGGTTGATTCATGCAATTAGATTCAAGTTGTTTCAGTCGATTATCACTGTTTACAATTATAGATCTGAAAGGTTTACAAGTAAAGTTTTTTTGAAGGCACTGATTCACCCCTCCCCTCTCAGTACCTATCTCTCCTAATTCCAACAATTGGTATCAGAGCACAGTTCTCTTATTGAACAGTTTAACCACTAAAGGGTAAAGATCTAAGTCATGGAGAGATACAAGCTTGACAAGACTATTGAGAATCAGAAGATACAAATGCAAATGTTTGTGGAACAGTATAAGAAAACCAAGGACTAAAGAAATTATTGGTTGAAAGGAAGAACCTAGCTATTCTTCAGAATGAGATTGGTTACCATGAAGAACCTATTGATGAAATGTTCAAGCATATTGGATCTAGTTCTAGAAGCATCTCTGATGGATTTGAAAGCATATTCACTAATCTATCTGAAAAGAATCAATATTTAACTGATCAAGTGAAAGCACTACAAATCAGTCAAGAATCTCATATGGTGAGAATGGTAGAAACCATGAACAAAGCAAAAAAAGCTGAGCAAGAAAGAAATCTGGCAATCGATGACCGGAGACAGATGACTGAACAACTTCAAACTAAAGAGAGTGAGATACAAAGACTCAATGACCGACATTTCCAAGTAACTAATCAAATGATGACTGTGAATCAAGAGGTAAATCGAGTAAATGCAGAATTGTCAAGGAGACTAGAAGATGTTGCAAGACTCGGAGAAGAGAATGAGAAGCTGAGAAATGAAGTGAAAAATCAACAATGGCAAAATGAAATGAAGAAACTTGTTGAGGATAACTCTAAGAAGATTGATGACTTTCTGACTAATCAGAGAAGATTTGGGAGCAAAGCCAATATAGGCTACACCAGTAAAGGAGAAACATCACAACAAGCTGAACAAGTCAACATCAGTCAAAATCAAAAACCTAAAGTGTTGGCATGTTATCACTGTGGAAAATCAGGACATACATCTAATATGTGTATCTGGCAAAGTACAAGGTAAACCTCCTATCACTCCTAAGTTTAATGGATATTGTTACTACTATGGTAAGTTTGGACATCCTGCTTATGAGTGTAGAGCTAAGAAAAATGATCTTGCTAATAATACCACTATGGAGAAAATATGCTATACTTGTAACAAGCATGGACACACTACACAAGACTGTAAGGCGAAAATGAAACAAGTCTGGACACCTAAGGAGAAACCACAACATAGGCCATATCAACTGAAGAGACAAGGTAACTCTTATGTTTGGGATTATAATACATGGACTAACTGTGTTGTATGTGGTAGATATGGACACATTGCAGCAAATTGTTATAGAAAGAGTTGGATTGGACAATCAAGAAGCTGGAAAAGCACTGGGATGGCTTGTATGCACTGCCATAAGGTCGGTCACTTAAGCAAGAACTGCAAAGACCAAGCACCAGATGAAAACTATATATTTGAAAATGGATATACTATTGCAGATATCATGAAGTTAAGGAACACTATGTGGAAGAAGGCATCTAATGAGAATGCTAAGTCAAGTAATGTTGTCAGTGAAACCTCGTCACTAGATTGGGTGACATCGATACCACCACTTAAGATGAAATAGGTATGTATGGGACTGACATTTCAAAAGATTACATTTTACATACATTTCCTTATGCATAATGTTCTTATACCAAATCAGCATGAATAAAGATGTGCTATGGTTTAGTTGTAATGAGCTAGCAATGTTGTACAGTCGGTAAAAGAGAGATCGAGAGTTGGTTACCCATCGGTAATCACTATCTAAGGTTAACCGAGCACATGTATCAATCGATGAAGAAATTCTATGTTAACCGAGTGGATGAAAATTTTAGTTGTCACCGAGCTGACAGCTATTTCATAACAAAAGTTAGATCAAGCATTTATTGCATAAAAGTTTGAGTGGGAACATTGAAAAGTCTATAAATACACGAGAACAGAGTTCATTTTTTACAATGCAATTTCAAAGAGCGGAGAATTCAAAGAGTAGAGTTCGAGCTAAAATATTTTCAAAAGGATTCAAGGCTATGTTAGATCGAACCGACATCACTCTTCACGATACTGAGTAAGTTCATTTGTGATCAAACACTTCTTATCCTGCTGCTTGCCGAAACCCTAGAATCAATTTATGGCATCTACATCGTCTGCAAGAAAAACTCAAAGTGTTAAGGAGGAAGTTAATCTAATCGTTAGGGAAAATTTTGGCAAACCTAAGTTTAAGCCACATCTCAAGGTCGCAACACAAATAGATACAATGGGTTCTTTTTCAAGCATACCAAAAAGGGTTTTATTGACAGAAGACGTAAGGTCTTATATTCATTGCAAAATCGGAGAAGTTGGAGATTTTGAAACTATTGCAGCATATCAACTACTGTGTGGTCCCGATGGAAAAATGAAATCAGATTACAAGAAGATTGAGGAATCAGGGTTATCATGTTTGATACACTTTTCGCAATCATTTAAATCAGATTGGAGCAAAATCATTTTGAGCAGGTATAACGATGACAAATTCTGGTTGGATAAACCGATTGAGGTCAACAAGAAAATGATTAGTAGGATTACCAGGCTCCCTACAACCGACAAGGCTAAGGCTTTCCATAGTTCATCACGACCGGATGTTGAGAAATATATTGGAGCACAATGGGATGGTCAGGCATTGAAGATTTCGACAATCAAGGACCCAGCAGTCAAATTTGCAGCACATGTGATCGGGTACAAGTTATTTCAATCAAGTAAACTCAATAGCGTACCCTACAGTGCAATAGACATGGTGCACAAAATTGTAGTAAAAGGTTGCCAGGTTGATCTTGCCAAGGTACTATTTCATCAACTTCAGGAGAATATGAAGACCATAAGGAAAAAGAAGTCTAACACATGTAAGTTCGGATCTCTACTTGCATGCATATTTTTCTATCTACAAAAGTATGTACCTGGCACCGGTAAAGTAAATTGGATACCAGATATACCGATAACGAAATAGATTAGTGAAATGATGAATAAGTTAGGAGATAAGTTGAATATAAAGTTTAATGCATACTTCAAAGAGTTTCAATCTAAAATGCATAAAAGAAGAAGAATTTTGAGGGAATTAGTTCAGAGATTTGAGAATGATATATGTTTTGTAGTCAACACCGATTATACTTTGATAAAAGCAATTGAACCTAGGATAAAATTGTTGGCACCGATGGGATATGAAATGAACCATGATTTCGCACTGAAATCTATTAATGCACTGCTTGCACTACCAAAAGATCCCATTGCCACTAGGTTTGGAGTATATGAAGAGGCCAAATCTAGAATTTCAACAAATATTGAGATCGGTAAAATAACTAGAAAGGTAAAGAAGATGAAGAAAAATCTCACTGCTAAATATGGAGATGGGTTTGAGACATCTGAAGAGACACCAGTTGAACAGGCAACCAAAGGTCAGTTACAGTTAGCTGACAAACCATATGATAGTGAGGAGACCGAGTCTGACAAAGAAGAAGATCCCACACCGGTTCCTCCACCTGAAATTCCTATAAAGAAGCAGTCACCTGTACATGAAGGTATGAAGACACAATCGTCAACTGTAGCACCACTAATCGATAAGGAAGAAGTAGAGAAAGTAACAAAAAGGAGAGCAGCTACACCGACAAGGAAATACATTAAGAGAAAGAACAAGGCTGTAGCTGAGGCACCAAAGAGAAGGAGAAAATTGATAAGAAATAAGGAAGATCTTGAGGAAACTGAGACAGAAGATGATGTCAATCAATTCAAAGTGGTCACTAACAAGACAAAAACAATAGATGAAATCATTGAAGACATAATTGAACATGGAGATCTCACTGATCCCTTACTAGACAGATTTGACAAAATGTCAAAAGAAGATCAAACCAAGATTGAAGAGGCTATCATCCAAATGATGATAAAATTCAAGAAAGTTCCAATGGAATTCACCTATCCATTATCGAAGAAATTGGATGATAAAATTACTAAAAAATGGGCTATTGCACTAGACACTGAGAAGAGAAAGAGAGAACGCTCTCTAGTTCGGGTAGCCACACATTTAAGCTTTGGAGAAGTTAGTGAATAATTGACCAAATACCAAGAAAACTTTATGATCAAGAATCGAGCCTTGATGATCATGGATGAAAATGTAGCAGATATGGATACCACAACAGATTTTGTGTGGACATCAATTTTAAAGGCCGAAGAAAAAGCTGAGCAAGAAGCATTCTTGAACCTGTCTAAGAAGAGACACAATTCCAAAGGCAAAGGTATTTGCATTGATGATGGAACTACAAAGAAATCAAAGAATTCTGGTATATCAGTTACCGAGGCAATTGATATCACCGAGGACAAGGAAGAAATAAGTATTTCACAGGATGCACTGGATAAAGTTGAAATTCAACTGGAGAAGAAAATTGATGACGATGTACTCGTTGAAGACATCACAAATGGTGATCCTGATGACCAAGATGATGAAGATGTAAATATTGCACCAAATAAAGATGAAGTACTAGACACTGAATGTCTATTTACATCACTATCGGGTGAACTTCATGTACTTGCAGAAGCAGCTAAAATTCTTTCCCAAGTACAACCCAATGGCTTAGATCCCGAGCAAAACAAAGACATCACAGGGGATCAAAACACAAAGAAACCTGCAGAAATAGATGAGCCTACACATATAGAGGCACCTTCCACCGAAGCAAAGGAAATAGAAGAAGCAAAGGAAACAAAGGAAACAAAGGTGATCCCACTTGACACCACATCCAAGACTCCCACTATATCAACCGAGACTACAGCTACTAAGGAGCAGAAGAAAGAAGAACGTGTGTTAACCGAGAAGGATACTCTGAAATCTGGAGATAAAACTATTGCTATTATTGAGAACAAATCACCTCTACCACTGAAGAAGAAGAAGAAGAAAGGAAAAGGGCTGGTCACCCTAGATGAAGTAATAATTATCCCTGAGTGTGACCCGAGGACCCTAAGTCCTGAAGACTTGAGTAAATATGGGGAATTATGTACAAGGAAGGCAGCACAAGAGAAGATGAAGCAAGAACACAAATGAAAAGAAGTATTAACTGATGTGCGGGATATCCTCCAATAGGCAGTACCTGAGATAAATATTGATGAGGATACACCTATCATAGATCAACTTGCTACACTTACCAAGAAGATCAATGCCCCAGACACTAATGCAGATAAATGAATTGAAGAAAGGGCAGAATCCAGGATACAACACAAATTAGCAGAGAAAATCAACCTAGAAGTGGCATTACAGAAGGTCAAATTATCTGAGGTAATTACTGAAATGAAATCTATCACCTAGTTAATTTGTCAATATTTATTGAAGCTTTGTACTACAGACACCTTCACTATTGAAGTCAGCGAAAAGATCAAAAGATTGGAAGCAGAAATACAGTTGAGTACAAATGTAGCTATAATCGAGCCTCATGCTTTCTTAAAGCACATTCACCGAGTTCAGGAACTCCGGCGGTTGATAGCAAATTTGAAGAAACAAGAAGAGCACATAACAGATCAGGTTACTGAGTTGCAAACCGAACTTATTCCATACCTGAAAATTTTTTAAGCACATATTGTCAAAGCTGAGCTACTAGTTGCAACACCAAAAATTTTGGTGTTAGATAACATCTTTGACATGCATGCACAAGTCGGTCTTGAGAACATCACTCTCACCAACTTGAAAGAGGAATGGGACAACCTCTTGGAGTCAGTGAAGAAAACCCATCAGGATATTTTTGACAAGTTGTGAGTATACTAATTTTTTGTATTTGGCATTACTATCAAAAAGGGGGAAAACAATGTATTAGTTGTTATGCCAAATATGTACATAGATGCTACGTATACTACATATTACCGGGAGCATGCACCGAGGGGGAGTACTTAGTACTTAGAAATTTTTTTGATGTGTATATGTATATGGCGGAGATATAAGTTACATAGAAAATTTTGTCTATATACATTCAAAGCTTTGATACTAATGCCAAAGAGGGAGATTGTTATCTCTATTGAGCTTTTAAGGTTTTCATTAGTACTAAAGGTTTGTAAAGATATCGATCGGTCACTTACATTGAGCTAATCGGTAACATAAAGTAGAACAGACTAGTTGGTAAAGCTTATATATCGAGCAACAGACAATTTACTGAGCACCAGCAGACATCGACACCGACACCGACAGACAGTAAACACCGAGCATCGCAGTATACACCGATCAATTTACATGGTGTTTACCGAGGATCACAGGAAATGGCATAGTAATAAAAAATGGCACATTCTTCTATGCAATTGGTTACAACAATTTATAAAATGTTTTACCAAGATCGAGGAACATTTAATGTGATGATATTCATTAAATGCAATGTATATCTTTTGTAATAGTTGATCTAGGTTATTATTGTACACCGTAGATCTTAGGGTTATGACTATATTGTGTAACCTAATTTTGTTAAAGCGAAAAAAATAGAACACTATATATTTGTGTGTTCACATCATTTTTGGTGTGAGCTAATATATGAATCACAGAGCACTTGAAGCAATTGCCTAACTTCAAGTCTATTAGTTAACAGAGCATAACCGAGTACAGAGGAATTCAAATTGAGTAGAATCAGCAGAGCCTACCGAGCAGTTCAGAGCAGAGATTCATCACAAGTAAGGTGATATTTTATCAGAGCTTATAGATATGTATCAGACAATTGAGTTGTCAAATAGTAGATAATTGCCTATTTCTTTCTGACAATTGTAATAGAGTTTTGGATAAAATCTCTTAACAGAGTAGACTTAACAGTCTTATGTAAATCTCTTAACCGAGTGCACACTTCATTAGTGTTGTTAAAATCCTATAACTAGGTAGATCTAGCCGATCTAACATGTCACTCTTAATAGGGTGAGATCACCAAAAGTGATCAAAACTTGTAGCCCTAACAGGAAAACCTTTTTTATTTGCAGTAGTGAAGAATTTGTGGGTGTCATCCCCTCCGCAGTTTTTACCTTCTAACAAGGGTTTCTGCATTACCAAAATACTTGTGTCATGTGATTGTGATATTGATTTCATGTTGTTTACTTACTTAAGTTAAATGGATGATTGATTCATGCAATTAGATTCAAGTTGTTTCGGTCAATTATCACTGTTTACAGTTATAGATCTGAAAGGTTTACAAGTGAAGTTTTTTTGAAGGCATTGATTCACCCCTCCCCTCTCAGTACCTATCTCTCCTAATTCCAACATGATCAATGCTTCTCTTCGATGGAAAACCATCAGGTACATTATCAGAAATAATTTCACAGTACTCGGTGAGTAATTTATCAATCTCCTCGGGGATACTATCCTCTATTTTCTTACTCAATTTGTTAGGAATCACAAAAAGACATACATCATTCTTCTTCAAATCCTTAACAAACTTTATTCCTTCCATCAAGAAAACTTTCACAGATGTGCAAACATTACTAACAAGTTCTTCAATCAAAGGTAACAAGATTTGTCTTCTTCCATCAGCCCAAATAGTATATTTATGCAATCTCTCATCATATATAGCATGTCCATCATATTGCCAAGGTCTACCCAACAAAATATGACAACAATCCATAAGCATGATATCACATAACACCTTATCATAGTACTTTCCAATTTTCAAATTCACATAACATTGTTCACTTACCAAGAGTGTATTCTCATCTTTGATCCATGAAATCTGATAGGGCTTCGGATGTTCCAACCTTTTCAATTGCAACTTTGTAACCATTTCCTCAGATGCCAAGTTCTCCGAGCTACCACTGTCAATGATTACCTTCTATACTTCATCAAAAACTCTACATCTGGTCTTGAACAAACTTTTCCTTACCAGATCTTCCTTATTACTTTCACTCCAAAGTTCTCTCCTTACCATCAAGTTCTTTTCCTTCTCAGGTTCATTCGGTGACTCTTCTTGCACTAAAGCATTTCTACTGCTACCGACCTTCTTACTTGCATGTGTACACTCAAATGATATATGTCCTTCTTCTCCACAATTGTAACAAGTTCCTTAGAAACCACCTCTGTTATAACCACATCAGTAGTTACTGCATTTGCCTCTAGATGAACTTTGACCTTTCCACTCGGTCTTGCCTTTAACCAGATTTATCTTTTCAGGTTCAGATCTACTATTTTCACCATAAGATCTACCTCTTCCTCTAGGGAATCTACCATCTCTACCTCTTTGTCTTTGCTCATGTCTTTTGTTCAATTTCTCCTCAGCTTTCAATGCAAATTGATAAGCTTCCTCAATGTTCTCCAATTTAACCAAACTAATTTCTTCTTGGATGGAAACTCTCAATCCATTAAGGTACCTAGCAATTCTTTCCACATCATCTTCATCATGTCTAGATCTAATATCTAATCTATAGAATTCCTCAGTATATTCTTTTACCGAGCTATCTTTCTGCCTCAAACTTTGCATTCGCCTAACTAGGTTAATCTAATAATCACAAGGTAAGAATTTTCCTTTCAATTTATTCACCATTTTATTCCATACCTTGATTTTGTCTTTGCCTTTCCTCTTTCTGTTCAACTGCAAATGTTCCCACCACAAGGATGCATGACCTTTCAACTTTGTGCTTGCAATTTTCACCTTCTTTTCCTCAGGTACATTTTCATATTCAAAATACTTTTCCATCTCGGTGATCCAGTCCACCAATTCATTAGAATCCAATTTTCCACTATACTCAAGAGGATTAAAGTGTGGTGTAGACTTCAAATTTGTCAAAGCCTTCAACAATCTTTCCTCACCTTGATCCATCACTGGTGTAGGTTCTACATCAACTTGTTCTTCCTCAATTTCATCATCACTAACATCTTCAAGATGTCTTCCTCTTCTTTGGGCTATTTCAACAGCTTCTAATCTAGTAGCAAGTTGTCTCAACATGTCTGCCAATTCTAGATCTGCATCTCGCCTCCCACAAACCATCTTGAAACCCTCTGCAATTGCAGGCTAGATCGTAATCTTCTACCCCACAATAAATCAACTAGGGTTTGACAAGAAGGAACCCTTAAACCTAGATTCACAAACCTAGATCCAGATCTCACCTCGCTCTGATACCACCTGACACAAGGGAGGATGGAGAGAGGGGCCAAAGGCACACCCTAACTAGATCCACCTTGCAGAGATCACACGCGGAAGAAACAAACACACAAGTGAGAGAGAGAATGCAGATATCTTTCATATATTTACTTCAATTGATTCATACATGTCAGGCTATAAGGCCTTCCTGGTTTAGGCCAGATATTACAATTCAAGTATAGAAGTCCTCCAACATGCGAGGATCTGAAACAATCTTCTTTCTCCTCACTTCTATCTCTGATGTCCTAATTGATGTCCTAAAACTACAAACAAAGATTACATTATATACAAGAGGCTACCGAACAAGTCGGCCTTCAAATCCACCATCAATGGAAGGAACAACCAGATCTAGGTCCACACGCTTCCCAATGATAGATTTCAGCATTAAATCCATGACCATAATTAATTGCAAGAGTCAGCCTCAATAGGAAACTAAAACAAACAACTCGGTAAGCAAAGATAACTGAGTGCTAGACAAGCATCACCAAGCACCATGGAAATTCACTGAGTGCTAGAGAGATAACCAACCAACCTCGGTAAACAAAGGAAACCGAGCAACACCAAACCAACTCAGTAAAAGAAGGAACTAAGAAACACAGGAAAACACAAACATGTTTTTGGTGACACAGGATTGCCAAGGACCCGAGATGCTGCTGCATCACTATAACCCTACAAGTGCTTCAAATAAGGTATTCTTCCAAGCAAGATTGAGATCTTTTGGCCCTACACATTACTCTTGTGTGTGTCCTTCTATTCAAGTGAATGAATCAACATCTAGTTAATAGCTATGTCCTTGAGGCTTTAACCTCTAAGGAAAATATTTTATAGTGGATTGGAAGAGCTGGCTTTTCTTTGTCCCACTCGGGTTGTTCCCCCGAGATTTTTACCTCAATAGAAGGCCCTCTAAAGGTAAATGAAAAAGAAAAGTGGATAGGCTAATGAAGGTCTAGATTACCGATTCTACACAAGGGAAAAGAGAATACTCTCCTACTCCATAGCTTCTCCCAAGAACATCAAGCACATATTCATTCACCCAAGATTCTTTTGCTAGTGAAAAATCAAGTAGGTCGAGATTTTCGATTCATCCTCTAGGAGGTGAAGAGAATACTCTCCCACTACCCAACTAATCAAAAGAAAAATAAGCCTTCCTAGTTAAACTTGGTTCCTAGAAAGATCAAATTAAGGAAGACACAATGTTTACTTGAATCTCCAAGGAAACCTGCAAAACAAATAGCTTTAGTAGTCTCAAGATATGGCTTTTACAAGCATCCTAAAACCACAAAGCATTAGTAATCTCAAAATAATGCAATGTAGATGACTTGAACAAGAAAAATTCCTCTCAAATGACCTGCAAAAAATAGTTATTTCCTGTAAAACAAAATGTTAAGGCCAAGACAAGATAGAATCAAGCATGAAAATCCAAAAATTCAAGCGACTAGACCCTCAAAAGAACTCGCTATTTTTGGTGTGATGAAACACAAACAACACCATATAATCATATGATGAAACTCAAAGAGCCATGCGATGAAAGCCAAAGTTATTATATCATACAATGAAAATCGATACTACATGAGATGAATCACCTTATGCCATTTTATCATATGATAAAACTCGCAAGTGCATGCGATGAAAATGGTGTTGCACAATAATCTTGAGTACAATGGTACGATATTTATTGCAATTTCAGAAAAATGAATAAAAATAACCAACAAGAAAAGGGGCAAAAAATTTATTCGAGCTTCACAATGGGCTCCAAAGATGTGTGGTATAAAATTGGTATAAAATTGGAATGAAACCAACACTCAATAAACTATTATCTCAAGGATTTAGCTACATGAGTTCAAATCAAATGAATAATTAAACCCTCAAAAGCGGCTTATTGTTTCCTTGTTGAAGCTAGTTTAATCCTTTTGTAATGCTCATCAAATTGACATGAAGGATTAATGACTTGACTACTCCAAAATGGAAGATTCAATTCATGAATGAGATGAAATAATTCCAAGATGATCTAAACATGAAATGAAAAGCTAGAATGAAGCTATAATGTAAAGTTAAACTAACAACAACAAAAATACTATGAAAGAAAACTAGATAACAATGCAAGATTACACTATAAAATGAGCTAAACTAACAATGCAAGAGATCTATGAGTGCAAAAAATCTATGATGAAAGAAAACTAAGAATTTGAGAACTCAAAATAGCATAGTAACTCTAGAATGCACAAAGATGGATCAAATGTCAATAGATGGATCCTTTGAGCCAAGGAAGAGCTTCCTTTTTAAAGAAAGTGCCTCAAGAATGAAGGGTGGAGATTAAGAGGCAAAAGATGTTAGGTAGAGATGAGTGGTGAGAGAGCTCAATCCTTGTGAGAGAATCCAAGAATTCTGATTGGTCAAGCTTGATTAGAGAATAAGACAAAATAGAAAATCCCTTTTTAATTGTCATTTAATCAAAGATTAAGTTGCACAATGTGTTTTTTTTTAATAAAAGTGCTAGGAATTTATACTAAAAGGAAGTTTTTGACAATTAAATGATTTTTCAAATTTTAATATTAGAAATGATTTGTGCTTGATTTAATTATACAAGGGAGATTATCTAAGTTACTTGCATAATTATGCCTTTGAGATTTAAAATTTTTCTTAAGGAAAATTGATTGAGATTAGGGGATTAGGTTTTACTAGACAAATTTTAGGTGATTACACATCCCACATATCAAAAAGAATCCGAACAATAGCTAAAGAGATTGGAATTATTTTCAAATCACGATAAAAACCCATAATTGTGTTGGCTTTGACATATTTTTCATTAATGTCAAAAGGTGTTTGTCTCAGAATGATGATAGTGAGATGACTTTGTGATAGAGTGCATAAGTTAGTGCATCATATATCAACTGGTTGATGATGCTGATAGATTTGTTGAGATATTGAAGTGTGATATGTTGCAAGATATGTTAGCAGAGATGGTGGACAAGTGAGTTGAAGTTTGTATGTGATTTTTTTCAGAGTTGTCAGAGTTGGTTTACTTGATTAATTATATGTGATTAACTATTACATGATGTGACCATAAGAGATTGCATGAAAATGGACATGAAGCATTATCGGTAAGTATTTATATGTTATAAAAATTCTAATATATGTAATCTTGAAGAATAGACATGAAATTTTTATCTAGATTGTATGTTCAAATGGTGAATGTCAACATGTATTGTGATCATATTTGAGTAGTTGAAGTTTGTATTGTTACACATTTCTGATCGTGTCATCACAATGATAGGAACTTGGTGCATCATGATAGAAAAACAAAAGAGGTATAATACACGTCATTAATTTGAATGATCTTTAGTGGATATATCCAATTTTATGTTTTAATATTTCACACGAACGTGGTAATCAGTTTTGAACATCAATGATCATTTCATGTGACTAAATTTTTGATAGGTGGGAAAAGAAGTTTAAGTGACTGAGCAGTTGCTGGTTCATTTTTTTCTGGAACCAACTTCTATACCCATGTGGATTCAATTTGAAGATGGAGAGATGTGTTCTTAAAGAGGGTCAAGATGTTCTGAAAATTAATGAGGATTCAATGAAAATAAGAGGATGCAGACTGGGCATGATTTTGTTAGTTTTAGCAATGGAAAAAAAATATATTGTGGTAGGTTGTTGATATAAGATGTCGTGATAGAGAAACTAAGAAGGATGGTAAGAGTGTGACTACACAAACATCTAAGGATAATCATTGAAGATGTAGGGTTTGGACATTAATGTCGTTCTTATAGAATTAACTGTGAATTGTGGGATGACATATTTATGGCTATTGGTGTTGAAGAAATGTTTGTCTAATAGGATAGAATGGAATGAGAATGTGAAGGAAAGAGTTATATATTTATTTATTTTTGACACTCAATGGAGTTCATAGTAGAATGTTAATGTAATATTTATTATTGAGAAGATGGATAATATTATATTTTCATAATGGAATGATGTATGTTCATAACAATGCAGTGAGGGTTTGATAGTAAAATGTTTAATAGTCAGTTGGTCACAACTATGAGTGAATGTTTTTTATCCAATCAAATATTGTATATTATGTTTGTTGAATTTATTGTGGAGTTTTTCATGAAGATAATTGAAAAAAAGATGGTGAAAAATATTCCAAAGGGAATATTGTTAATGTGAGGGATTATAAAATAGAGACAAGATTGATATAGTGATAGTTTGCATCATATGTTTTTATGGAAATGAACTCTTTAAACTATTTTTTTGCTCTGAGACTTCATAAGCGTTTGGTGCTCCTTGAAGTGGATGCTTCTAAATCTGTAAAGGGTTGGTGATCATTGAGGTGGGTTCTCCTAAAAAGTTGTAAGGGGTTGGTGCTCCTAGAGTTGGTGCTCTAAAGTTTTGGTTAGTGAGACCTAATAATAATATCTTTTATAGTGGTTTTTCACCCTTTAAGGATTTTCTACTCAAACACGTGTAATGTGTTATTCTTATGTTCCTCTTATGTTTTGTTGGTGCAAATGTCTTAATGGTTTACATTGGATTTATGGTCTTGTATATGCCTTGGAGTTACAATGTCGAAGCATTATGTCATTATGGAATACACTCAATAATTTTACTATCCCTCTGACTACCTATAGAAACTTTAATATCCCTATGACTGCAAGATGGAACATCAGCCTTCTCACTTCCACAGTCTATATATTTCTTGCAACATAGGTCTCTTCAACCACCTCTCCTTACACTATAATTCATTTGCACCCTCCAAAAACTTCATCCTCATTCTTTTCAAACAAAGAAACAATTCCTTTTAGTGTAGGTGATCAACACCATAGGATGTATTTATCTCTTCACTACTCTGAGATACAGCTCACATTTCTCAAATTGTGAAATGGCAGTAGCTAATTATCAAATTTGTACATTTGAATTTAGTGACTCTTATCACCAATTAATGTAGACAAGGAACTTCTGCATAAAAATGAGTCAGGAACAAATATTCCTTCTTAGAAGATCTTAATATTCTGTACTTAACCCAACAGTTGTGAGATCTCTAGAACTGGCTTTTTCTTGATCGCAAAAAATTTATTGGGACACTTAAGAAGTTTTGATGGTGAAGCTAATTTGATTTCCTATCCTGTATTGATTATCAAAGCCTTGCAATTTTCCATCAGACATCACACCATTTCCTAGATCCTACCTACCACCTCTTTCCCCTTCAATGCGTCATCAAAAGGCTTTGACCGGTTTCACTAGCACTTCCCTTCCTACGTGGTGACACATGGTAATTAATTAGTTTATTAACCCTTTTGAACTGAACCATATAGAACCACGACATTAAAGAAAGCATTCTCTATTAACTAGTTTGAGACATATCAACAAGTCGCAAGTCTGCAACAGCAACAGCAGCAAGCCTATCACCATCTTCCATCACCACGACACATCCAACTTTCACAACATTGCGGGCAAAATTGAGGCCCAATGTGAGTGGTGGTGCAGCTATGAAAAAAATTGCATTGACACCCTTTAGTTCATCGCAGCTTTGAAAGCTATCAAGGTTTCCTTTATTGACTATTGCAAAGCAGCAAAAACATTTAGTATAATCTTTAAATAACCCTTTTGCAAGCTCGCAAGTGATTTCAACAATCACTCGTAACCGTTGTGAAGCAACAAAACATTTATTTAACAAAGTTGTGACAACACTTTGATGTTACATTCATGAGATCCTTCACAACCTCACAAAGTTTCTAAGCGGTTATCACATACAGCTCCAAACTTGTGAAGAGACTTATTACTTAATTATTATCAATCAATCTCAAATTCGCAACATTAATTGTTAGCTTTACAAGATAATTGTGAAGGTGTAGAGACACTCAAGGGATAATTAATTGCATGTTCAAAATACACGACTTAAAAAAGGGCTTATTTACTAGGACTTTGGAGAGTGAAATACATGCGACCAAAAAAAATTCAAGACATTTAGAAAATTTTATAAAGAGTGAAACCGTGGAGTCTACTGACCAAAATAGTAACAATAATAGGGGAAGGTAATGCTTTCAACCAAGGGGCATGAACAAGATGACTTAAAACATGAAACCGGTTAAAAAAATCAAAATTAAATTAAAACGCGAGAAAAAACCTAGGGCTTCAACAGTTAAGTTTGTTCAAATTTTTGAACCCTAGAGTAACAAAATACACATAAAAGCATGAAATGGCCACAAAATGATGTGTATTTTGTAGGTTTCAATAGATCAAAAACTTCATAGATCTATGATTGGTATATTGTTGCATTTGATAGCTTCAAGACTGGATATTATGCATATAGTCCGTTTGGTCGCAAGAAATCAAGCTAATCCAAAGAAATCTCATGATAAGAAAAGAAAAAAGATATTAAGATATTTGAAAGGGACAATAGATTGTGGTTTGTGGTATAAAAGGAAGGATGATTTCTCCTTGAATGGGTAATCTATGGGAAATTTGTGCAAACTACATCACATTGATGAATCATGTTATTTTGAAGGCATGGCAAGTTACTTTATCTGACCCTAGCTCCATTGAAGGTGGAGAAGCTTTACTGGCATTGGTTCATGTTCATGTTCACCTTTTGACAGAGCCAATTCAGCAGTGAAACAAAAAGAAGGATAAGTGGGTTGCATAACTCATCAAACTTAAAAAGTCCTTCAAGGAAGGCACATCCAGTAAATCTTGAAGTATTTTGAGTTTTGCAAATTTTTTGAAGTTGTATATAGTTTCTCAGCGTATAATATTTTTCATTGATGTCAAAAGGGGGAGTAATCGACAAAAATAAAAGCAAAGAAAAGATTTTGAAAAAATGACAAAAAACTGAGATATTCCTCTTAGGGGGAGTTTTGGAATTTTTGCAATTTTGGCCTTTCAAAATTTTTGTTTGTCATCAATGACAAAGGGAGAGATTGCTAATTGTTTTCGTTGATGTCATTGATTTGGTCAATCTAGCATTCTTATCTTTGGTCTATCTTTTGGTCTAGCAATGGTATATTGACAACAATGTTACCAGTACATGTTTTTGTCTATACCATGGTGTATCAATATTTGGTCCAGTCCTATTTTGTATAATGTGATATTTTTTTATCAATATTGACATCTCTAGCACTTTTAGGTAGTGTGCTCACATGATTTTATCTTTGGTCCAAGCTGACATGTAAGGATACAACTTCGGTATATGTATATATAGGAAGATGCATCAACACAAGATATGACATGCCTATATGGATGACAAATGATATGAAAAGTAATTTGTTGATGTATATAGCGAACCGATATATGTAATTTAGTGATTGTATAGAAGAAATTTGTACCTCTACAATAGTTGTAATTTATGCAATTGTGATAGTTCTATTTTGTATCTTATACTTCGGTTATAAGCCACCTCTCAACTATAATAGTTGGTTTTGTATTTTGATCAGTGAGCCCCACCAGTAGTGAGTCACCCTTGTATTTAGTAACCGATTACCTAATACTTGAGAGTTAACCCTATTTATGGTTTCCGCAATAAAAAAATTTAGTGTTATGTGGTGTTGTATTATTTGTTTTCTACTCTTTCCTTTTCAACAAGTTTAGTTATATTATGTGGACATCTATTTAAATGTTTTGAATTTTTCAAGGGACTACTGATTCACCCCTCACGTCTTAGTATTTTGGATGTTCAACGGAATCAGTTGTCCTAAAATAATTTTCTCAGACTTAATTAATACAAAGCAATATAAAACCAATTTGATAATTAAAATAGATATGAACATGAAAGTACATAAACATCATACACCATGAACGCCAAAATTTACGTGGAAATCCAAAATGAGAAAAACTACGGAGAATATAATTATCATGAATAAAACATCACTTAAGGCACTGATTTTTACAAAGGCTCGTCGTCAACTTTCTCACTGCAAGTAAGGCTCACTGTCAGTTGGGCTCACTATCCGACTACTATAGCCAAACATAAAAAGACTCACTTTCAATACAAAAAGGTGCACTTCCTGAATAAGAATAGTGAAAGGAATCCACCACTAAAAATAGTTGTCACTAGCAACAATACCAGAAGAATCTTTCTATCTGCTATGGATTGCACTCTTTCGCATACTTCAACAATTCATAGATATTTCCTTGTCAGATCTGCATTCACTACGCACATGCATCTTCTATTGCATCAAATAGAATCATCACTTTCTTATAACATGTCATGCCACCATAAACATCTAAGTTAGCTTAACACAATTTGAAATAGGTCACCCCAAAAACATTCCCCTAGTGGTAAGTAATGAAACATGGACCACATTGGACCTCGTTTCTCAAATCAACACGCCTCACTCAAATCAATGTAATATCTAGAACCAAAGAATCGGATATACAAGTTACTATGCAAATTATGTTTTGAAGTACATTTACCACTTTCCAAATCGGTCTAGACCCAAAGGAGTGTACCACATTATGTTGCAATATGAATGGGACCAAGACAACCATGACCAAAGATAGGTCTTTAGAGCACATCATTTGGAGCACACTAATATGGATCACTAAAGAATCAAATCCTCATCCAAACAACCAAGATATGTTGACTTCAATGAAAACCATTAACAGAAACAACAATAGCAACATCAACATCACATTATAACAATCTCCCTCTTTGTCATTGATGGCAACATACATCAATAACAAAGAAAACAACTCAATATCAAATAATATCAACATCAAAACATCTATTCTTCTCCCCCTTTGACAACAATGAAAAAGGGTAAAACTTCCCCTAAAAAACTCACTTTGTTCCACCTAAGAAGAATCCGCCAAGGATCGATCCAGAAAAGAGTGAGCATGTAATACCCTAGACCAATGTACACATCAGTGCATCTATTGTACACTAGGAAGGGGCAGAATCTCCAACTTCTTCTTGAGAAACTCAAAAGTATCCTTGCACAATGGTTTTGTAAAGATATCTACAATCTTCTCCTTTGTAGGTGCATATTCAAGTTTGACTTCATTATCTAATACCTTCTCTTTCAAGAAATAATATCTGATGGATATATGTTTTGTTCTAGAGTGTTGTACCAAATTATTGAAAATGTTTATAGCACTGGTATTATCACACATAATTGAGATTAGTTCATCAAATGATATTTTGGAATAGGATTTTGTTATGCATCATCATCCACCAAAAAGAAATAATTCTAGGGAGGAGGAGGGTTCCATACTTTCTACCACATTCCAAAAGAATTACTCTCCTTTGATAGTAGATTGTAAGTCAATCTAATTAAGAAGTTTCCTTTAGGGGTTTTAGTCTAGAAAAATCTATCTTCTCTTTGGAATAGAGGGATTCTTGTATGTTGGATAAGTTGCTGCGATAAATGGGCCTTTTATAATAAGTGTGTTTGATTCTAAAAGCATTCAATGATATTTCTACATGAGCTATGAGCTGATATGTAATCTGACATCAAGGGTCTAAAGAAGGCTTGAGTGCTTTCACTAATGTCCTTAAAAGTGGGGTGTAATGCAAGGGGTATATCTCCTAGCCATTTGTCCTACTAGAAGCATATAAGAATCCCATTTCCAAACTGTCACTCAAGACCCATAGAAATCATACCCCTACATTTGAGGATATTATTCCAAATTTTATAACCACTTGGGTAACAAGAAGAGAATAATCTACAGAAATTTTATGAATTAAGATACTTGGCACTCATTATGTTGTTTCAATAAGTGTTGTAGAGTGAGAAGTTTCATCCCATCTTAACACGAGGACTTTGTTGACAAAATTGATTCTTCTTAAGCCCAATCCCTTAAACTTCTTGTGATAACAAACTATATCTCAATGGACCAAGTCATTCTTTTCTTTTCCTAAGTCCTTGTCCATAAGAAGTTTCTATGAATTACTTCCAACTTGTCAACCATAATACCTAAAATTTTAAAGAATTAAGTACATAGGTATACCTTGTAGAGAGGCTTCTAAGAGTTTTAGCTTTCCACCACTAATTAATAGTTTTCCTTTCCAACCCACCATTTTTTGGAGCCTTTCCAAAATATAATTCCAAATGTTGGGGTAACCTCCTTTACAATAAGTAGTAGGCCTAAGTACTCACCCAGGAGGACAATATGTTGGAAACCCAAAACATTTCTAATTTTACTTTTTAAGATATTTCTTGTGTTAAAGAAATAAATGCCGCTATTCTCATAGTTTATGTATTGTCTTAAAGCCTTTGGCATACAAATTAATGAAATTTTTTTATTCTTTAGCCGTAATCACCAAGGCTATTCAAAATAAGATTGCACCATCTGCAAACTACTATAGGATAGATGGGGGATATTCGATGTAGCCTTTATTCCTTGTAGTGTACCCATGTTCACTATATTTAAAAAAATTATTCCCAACAATTTAACTTACATTATAAATAGGTAAGGGGAGAGAGGGTCCCCTTGCCTTAGACCTTTCTTGGCACAAAGGAATCTCATGTGGAATCCATTGACAAAGACTAGGAATTTAACTATGGTTACACATTCTTTGATCATGCATATCAAATTATCTTGAAACCTCATCTTCCTTGGGACTTTAAAAAAGAAAGTACGACCTTGCTTGATAATAAGCCTTAGAAATATCAAGCTTTAGGACCATTCTTAGGAGGTTGTTTCTGCCCATGGAATGCAAAATATCATGAGTTGTGATTGTTGCATCCTAAATTTGTCTACTTGGAACAAACCCTTTTTGGTTTCTATCGATAAGGCCATCTAGCATTGGCTTCTTCCTATTCATCAAAACTTTGGAGAAGATCTTATAAACCATGTTGGATAGACCAATAGGTCTAAAATCCAAGAGCCTTAATGGATTGGAGACCTTACAAATCAAGAAATGTAGGAGTTGTTCAATTTTTTCAAAATGTTACTAGTGCAAGAGAAATCCTTGGTTGCCATTGCTAAATCATTACCGCACAATATCCCAAAAATTCTGGAAGAAATATGATGGGAAGTCATCTAGTCCCAATGCTTTGAACACACCCATGGAGAAAATAGTAGTCTTGACCACTTTAGTGACTACAATTTTCACAATCACTCTATAATAGACTTAGATCACTATTGCAAAAGACCAAAATAAGGTCTATGTATTACAATTGGGAAAATAAGCCAAATTTTTAAAGTACAATTTCTGATGACTGTCACTATAAACAAATAGTGCCACTATAAAATATAGAAAAATTCATGCACTTTCAAAAAAATTGCACCTTGAAAAGAGTCTATATGATATGAACCCAAATGATGCCTTGGAAGGTGCAAAAATAGGATTATGTGATATTTTCAAAAAATTCAAGCACAAAGGTCAAAAGTCACCTACACCAATGTGTAGAACATGAAATTCTACACCATTTTTAAAAAAAAAACTTACTCGAAAAAAGGAGTCTAGATGACTAAGATATCACTATTTGAAAATCGTATGCATAATTATTTTGCCTAAATCACCACCGCACCTCCAAACTTCAAATGGCTATAGATTTAGTCTTTAGTGTCTGATTTGGATGAAACAAACGTCAATCTTGGGGCTTTTGGACCTCCTCAATGTGATTTCAATCTTTGATTTTCACTAGCAAGATCCAATTTTGCCCTTCAATAGAAAGACACAAAGAGGACCCCCAAAATCCACCAAAATTCTCTCCAATGGAAAACCCATGAAACTCTATAAGCTCTAATACCATGTAAGATTTAGCTATGAAGGTAGCCACCCAAGATTTGGAGGCAATGGAAATCACAATAACAAAAGAGAAATAATATGTTAAGAATAAATTGTATTCCTATCAAGAATGCAATAGAAACAATACAATGGATTGACCCAACTAGAATCAATGAGAATTAGATGAATAGTACATAGGAGAGCTCTAGGTTATATAGCCAAAGTGAGTACAAAGGAGTGAATGAGACACTGACAAGTTTCATTGTTTCATTACATGATAATCAAGAGACAACTTATCACCCACCCAAAGTGGAATCACATGTCCACCAAAGGTGCATCATCCTCCAATCTGTAATAAACTATGTGCAACAAAGGTGGAGAGTGATAAAGAGATAAGACCACAAAAGGTGGATCACCCACCTAAGGTAGAAAAATCCACCCTATAAGTGGATATGATAAAATAATAGCATGATAAATCTACATAAAGTGAAAATGCTTCAACTACTCCTATGTAATTCCCTAGGTAAGCTTAAGTAAAGTGTAATTAGTACCTAGGTGTGAATTAACCAAGGTAAAATACCTTAATTACATCAGCAGATATTGACCAAGCACCACGATTCTTAAGGGGGGAAAAAATCACTACAAACTATTAGCAGAGCTAGAGAGAAGATCACCTGCCAGTTTTTTTGGGTCCCACATAGTGATGACACCCCCCAAAGCACTAGTAGCATCTTGAATAAGGTAGCATGAGCCTAGCCAAATATAGTCAATAATATTCTGAAAAGTTCTAGTAGTCATTTTAACATTTTGAAGTGGCAAAGTATCTATGTTCTTCTAAAAAAAGCAATTCCTAAGAACATATTTATTTTGAGGGCTATTAAGGCCCCTCATAACTTAGGAAAGGAACTTCATTTCCAAACTTTTAAGGCTAATTAAAGGGTTTGTCACCTTCCATTGGCAATTTCCCTTACAACTTCATTTTGTCTTGTAAGTCTCTGTGAAGGAAAACTAGTCTTCGTTTCCACCCCCACATCAATCCTCTTGTTTCTTATTTTCTTCTTTTGGGTTGTCCACCCCTCCTCATCAATATGAACACATGAGTTGGCATTTGAGGACATCTAATCACTTGTGATAGCACCATCTGATAAGTAGGTCATTCTTATAGATGGGGAGGAAGCAATGGGCTTGGGTGAAAGCACTTGGGAGGTGACATGGGGTTTTGATGTAAGCACACCCTCCGCCTATTTACAAGGGGTTGAGTTTGGGGTGGAAAGGATTGGTATTTTCCCTTCTTCTAGGAGAATCTCCCTAGCGGAGACTCTGTGTTATGTTTCTCCAGAGGATTGACAACCATAGTAATATTTTCCATAATTTTAAGGATTCCCTTATTCAAGGGGTATTCATTGTCTATCTCCTCTCCCTGAGGTGTTTCTTGACTAACTGAAACATCTCCCGCTCTAAAGATATGCATTTCTCTTTTTATTTTTTGAGATTATTTTGGAAGAGCTTTACACTCCAAAATCAAGTGTCCCAATTTGGAATAGTTCCGACGGTATACAATAACATTTTCATTTACTAAAGCTTGTGTCCATTTTCCTATCTTAGAATGCAATATAATAAAGTTAGGAAGAGTTTTGTTTATATCCACATTCACATAGAAATGTGTAAATACTAACCTAGCTTTGGCCTTTGTCTCTGCATCCACGGAGACATAATGTCAAAACGTGTTTCTAATCCTTTTGCAAAAAAATTCAACTCAAAATTCTAGAGGGAGATCTGAAAGACACACCCACATAGGTGTTGTTTTGTTTATGTCAACTACATGATCAAACCTCAGTTTCCACCAACAAAGTGATAAATGGTGTTTACCATAAGTCTATGGACCTAAGGTGAGAACACCAATGAGGTCTTATTTTGTCACAAACCTAAAGAGAAATAGACCACCCGACATGGCACTAGCAGTCACACTTTCCTTTAGCTTTCATTTTGCAACCACCCATTGTTTTACCAAGTCAATGGTTGGACGGAAAGAGAAGAACTTCCCCACCAAAGAAATATTCATGGATGAAATGATTCATTCCATCATAGAGTTAGACAACATAATAATCGTTCCTTCCTTTGTTTGCAAGTATTTAGGGGTTATATCAAGTAATACTTGCCCTATTTCACCACCCATGAGCACATTTTTCCATCCCTTGGATTTTGGGCTTCCATTTGGAGGCACATGCTCCATATTTTCAGTCCCCATAGAGAGACCATAGTTGTGTTCCTTGGTCAAACCATCAAGTTGGGTGGTGGATTCATTTGTCTTGGAGGAAATCAAGGAAGAATCTATAGAGGCCCTAGGTGGTACCACTACAACTTCTATAGTACGACCCTTAAAAGATGACACAAGGGTTGTGTTAGGAGGAGGGACAAGATCCATTCTCGAAGCAGGCACCGTGTACAAGAAATTCAAATTTGCAAAGTGGGCATTTTGAGATATTTTTTGTTATATTAATTTTATAAGCTATAAATGTCACTTACATTTGTCAAGAGTTTTATATTACAATAGTGCTAGATTGGCTATTGTATCTTCAATGTAAATGCTATGTTTAGTTTGTAATTTCTTATTAGAGGTAAAATAAATTTCTTTTAGAAAGTATGGAAAATTTGTATTGAAACTTTACATATAATTTCTAATTTAATTTATTTTGAAGTTTGTTTCTTTGTGTTTATGTATATTCAATTGTATTTTATTGACATATTTTTTATTTATGTTTTAGCTAGAAAGATTGACCATCTAATAGTCACGATTTATTTTTAAAAAAAGCTAACTTGAGAAAAGGTGTTAAAATTGTCATATATCTTAACCTAGGAACCAAAAATATATTTCTCAATTAAACTTTGTTTAGAATGCATGTTTAGAAATATACATTTAGCCGTGTTTGCATTGTACAAATCAAAGCAAAAAAGTTACGAGGATGGAAAGCATTACACTCACTCCAAAATAGATGTAGAAGTGTCAAGTTATGGAACTGGAAAACTAGGAAAATTCTTGTTAAGCTTCTAGTGGTTCTGGTTGTACTATATGGTTGTGAGGTATGGACTAGAAATACTTCAACAAATAAGTGGAGACAAATAAAGAGACTAAAAAAACATTTAATCACAAGTAGCCTTAAGATTAAATCATCTATTCTGTATGAGATTGTCTTGGTGGAGGTTGAGGCTTTTCCCATTGAAGCGACATCTATGTGTCATTCGCTAGGCTATTTTAGAAGATTAGAGAACATGGAGTACATTGCTGGCAAAAAATGGTATCAAAAGAGAAATTAGACAAAAAAAATAGCAGGTGGATGAAACAAAATAATAAATGGTTGAATAAGTGGGATATTGAAGTGAGTGCCTGAGCATCAATGGGGAAATAAAAACTTATGTTCAAGGCAAATTCAAGGAAAGCATGTGGACTAGGCATCTTGGCAAGAAAAATCAATACTACATCAAACATTTTAATCCCACACACAATCATACTCAAAAGAACTACATAGGAATGGAAATAAAATGAAAGCAAAAATATGAATTACCCAGATAAGTAGTTCACACCAGCTTAGATGTGAAATAGGAAGGTGGACGATACCTAGAGAAGAGTGAGTAGACATAAGATGTTGCTATTGCACTCAAGACACAGTGGAGACAAAATGACATTACATCATAGAGTGTTAGCATATAAGGATATTTGAATCAATTACATTAATACAGTAAATGTGAACACCTTAAGTAAGTTGTTTGAAGAAGAAAATATTATAAAGGCTGAATATTTCTTAAACAAGATACACAACAAAAGATCCAAGTTCCAGAGGGAAAATGAGATCTAATGGTGGAAGCCCTTTGTTTTGGGCTTTGCTTGCTTATTTTTATTTGTTGGCTATCAATGGGTCCCATAGGCTATTTGGCCTCATGGACGTTATTAAAAGCTTTCATTCATTCAATCATTCCAAAAATACACCACTACAAATAGTAAACAACAAGTACATTTTTAAGTTAGTATTTTTACCTATTTGTTCATGAAGAGTTTCCACTCCTAATTCGAAAACCAACTCTACAACATATTTGGTTCCTTATGTGTCACACGTAAAAATTGCAAATTAATACACCAAGAAAATTGTATATTATATTGTATAGACTGAGGTGCTTTTAGTTTAGGTTCTAAACATTTTTAACTCTATCCTATAAATTTCATGCGCCCCTTGTGGAGGGTTGTATCATACCGTGCTCATTTGAAATTAACAAGACATTTCATATTCTATTTTATCTTCTATTATTCCTTTCTGTTCTTTGAAAGTACAATACTTTGGCCTTTCCATTGTAATGTAGGAAACTCTTTTCACTACTAGCCTATCAGAGATGCAGATCACTCACAAGCCTTTAAAAAATTGTTGGTCTAGAATGATTTTCTTTATAATGATCTAGGGGAAGAGCACTAGTACCTGCACACCCTAACTTTGCATACTTGTAGAGCCTAAAACATACATCAGATTTCGATGATTTATTTTGGTTGTCTTCGTATGTGGGTTAACACCTTAAAAAATATTTCTTGGCTTCTAGATATCAATGAAACTCTTTGTAGAGATCGTTAAGTGTCTAAGGGTCAAAGAGTGGTCATTTCAAAGTCTTGCCTGATGCTCACTCAAAGATGCACCAATAACTGTTCACTCAAAATTGTCAATACTTGTGAACAAATGTCCTAGTAGTCGTGCACAAATGTCCCAATAGTGGTGCACAAATGAGCCAATTATCAACCAAAAAAGCTAAAAAATGATCGGCTATTAGTATATGAGATATCATTTCTAGAACTCCTTTAAAATTAGTAATTGGAAGGTCAAGTGTGTGTGGAGTGTGATTATTAGAACGTGTACGGTTACTGGTACTCTTCCCTTAGTAAGTTTATCCTTGATTTACCAAGTTCTACGAGACTGTTGTTTAGTTTATCCTTGCTTTCAGAGAGAGCTTCATTCACTTTGTTAAGGCAGGAAAAGTTAGAAAATAGTCCATCTCTAGAAGAACTAATGCTAGATTTGGAAAACATTATTTAGATTTTACGGTAATAACTGCTATTATACAATAAAGTACCCAATTGTTTATTTCATATATACAATGTGAAGAAATCGAACAGGGAACAACTCTGCCATCTACAACAGGTAGCATCGTTTGTACTACCACCATCTCTACTGACGTTGCCTTTCAATTATTGTCCAGACTTCATATTTCTGCTTCCATGCTATTTGGTCTGTTGAATTTTGTATCCTCTGTTGATGTTCCTTAGGTACAGAAAATACTTAGAATTAAAGCAAATATTTGTTGCATAAGTTTTGAACTAAGTGATTAAATGGTCCGCCATTAACATAGGCAAACGAACATGAGAATGTATACCCCCTTCTAAGGAACGATTCCCAATTGAATAGTTCGTTGTTCTTGATAACTGGATATTTTCAACCATTTCCATCTCCACTCCTGTGAGTTTGGAGGTAAGTCGCATACATCTGGACATGTGCTCTTTAAGTCTTACTAGACAAATCAGCGTGCTCATTGATTTGAATTAAAGTGCATCTCTAAGCTGAAAGAACAGGTCAAGTATTGTCATCACAGAACAACTAGATGCCAATGTGCAGAAAGTGTCGATTTCAGAGAACATCGAAGACTGCAGGAGCATTCTAGTAAAACAAACAAGCAAAATTAGCAACCTTGTAGAACTTCAAATGGGAGATTAACATGTTTTTAAGTCACTCGGCCCTATCAATCACATAAAGTTTTTGGCAGACTTGTATAAAGTCTGTATGCAAAATTTGCCCTGCATCTTCTGTTAGAACACAAGTACCGACAAAACCAAATTGTTCTGCTGCAGAATGAAGCAGTTCCTCAATTGTATGAGGAACCCACATGACAAGTCCATTTTTTCTCTCCTCTCTTGGGGCCCATGGGTGAAAAGGGAACACTGTGCATGTTTTATGTTTCTTTTCTACATGTTGAGATACATCTGCTCCAAGTTTTCGGAAAGAATTTCCTTCTGAGAGATCAGAATTCTTAAGACATTCAATGCAGAAGATTGGATCCAAACTTGAAACTCTGCCATCAAGAGTTGCTTGTGATGAATGCAATCTTGGACAACCTAAACAAGAAAGTAGATCGTTGGGTAGTTTAAAATTAATGGATCTTCTATATTTCAAGTGAAGAAGGAACAATTTTTTTGTTAATATATGTCTGATTAAGAAAGTTCTAATGTGAGCTACTTCCCACATTTAATGGAACCTGATACAATAATGTGCTTAAATTTCCCTTCAAAATGCTTTAAAGCTTTCGTCATATAAATAATATATACCTTTGGTCCTCTGTAAAGCATGTGCTTCCTCTAGCATTTGGATCAAAGGTTTACTCCCGCATTTGTGTCCTTCATCCAGTGGAGTATTTCCCCACCTGCTCAAGGATGTGAAAAAATGTGAAATATTAGAAACATTGAAACCAAACAACTACAAGATAGAAACCAAAATAAATAAATAAAAGTGCGGTTAGTTTAGCAGCATTTTTCAGGTCTTCTATACACGGTATGGTCAATTTCACATTAGCCATAATAAAAGATAAAGTTTTCCCAACAAATGCTAACCCAAAAACACTATACAAGAATATATATGACTAGTTTCCTCTATCTTCCCCAAAGTTATTAGAATAAAATTTCTGGTAACAGGGATCCTTCAAGATGGACTTCAAAACCAAAATATGTGCATATGTGAGGATAAGTGTGGTGGTACCCTAAATTTTGAGAGTCCAAATCCATTATCAATAAGCAAGTTTCTTCATACTATAAAAATAAAAGGAAGCTTTATGACACAAATAAATAGAACTAACTAATCGAAGCCTTAGAAAATGTTGGAATTTCGACCTACTGCAAAGATGATGCCGACAGAGCTTGAAGATGGTCGCATTTTAAAAATCTAAAACTGATCCAGTTCAAAAAATCAAATTTCCTATCCTCAGTAAAAATCTTAACTTTCCACGAGATGTTTTGGTTTTTCGACCAGACCCAAATCCGAAAGTTAGGTAGTTATTTTTTAGTTAGTTTATTGTTTTTCTAAAATAATTTGTAATAAGGGTTGTGTCTTTTCACCCTAAAGAGGTGTGAAAGTGAACTCAAACACATATATATACATAATGTAAAATGTAGAGAGAGGGACACATTCGAATAAACATGTAGAAGAATAATATTTGTAAGAGAAGATGTAAATATTAAAGCATGACTTTAATATAAATTTCAATATTATATTTTAATAATAAATAAAAGGCCCTTTTGTTTATTTTCAAGGCAAAGAGATTACAATTAAAATATGGATTCGTCCTTGGTGATCAATAAATAGATTATTGAATTATTCCCACAGAGTTTTATTTTTGCATTGGATATTTTCCTGCATTTTTTGTTCAACAATCAGGATAGTGTGAAATATGTGTTTCCTTATCTCTGTCTAATCGGACTTTTAGCCGGAGAAGTTAAATTCCTTTTGGACTAACGGAGAATTGCATATAAGATTTGTCTTTTACAGAGCTTAGGAGTAATTGATGACATTTTTGATAAATATTGTCTCATAAAGTTGTACGTAATAATCCTTGTTATAGTTGACTCTATCACCCAAATAAACAAAGGCACTGGTCATTTAAAAATCATTGGAATATAATTATTGGAGTTATTAATTGAAGTCATAAATCTATATACTTCCTTCTTGCAAGCATATAATCGATTATTGATAAAACTTACACAAACATTCAAATCATTTCAAGTAATCACATAACTTTATACTGATTAAGTTTGAGGATTTTTGCCAACCAAAGAACTCACAAGCTTAAATTCACTATAGAAAAGCCTTGAATAAGGTGATCAGGTTCGAGGTGAAGGTTTACCCACTTAGGTGTAGCGAAGCCTAAAGTGTAGGGGAATTTGGATTATTCTCGTTTGTTGGCCAGAACTGATTTGGAATCCTATTAGAGAATTGGCAAGCTCTTGAATTTCCAATCTGTGGTTTTGGGAACCAACAGATTGGCGACTCTACTGAGGAGAGTTGCTCACAATATATATTGTGAAGTTACCAAGAATTTCAGATTTCGCAAATCAGATTCAGAAAGCAATTGAATCAATTTATTTGGAAGCGTACTCTGCTGGAAGAAAGAACCTAGAAGATCAACAAATCAATACATTCCTCGAAAGAGGTGGCGACTCTATTCAATAAGATTTCAGTTGGTAACTCTGCTGAGGGAGAAGACTCAGAAGGAGATGTTTGATAGTTTTATTTCAAATGTATCAATCATTTTAAAGAAAACCTTTTATTCCAGATGGCATCAGGTCATTGGATTTCAGCAATTTTGATTATGAACCTAGCAAGTTATCCCCACAACTTTCAAAACTTGTACCGAAGTTCCATGGAGAATGGGATGAATCAACACTTCAACATTTGGATGCATTTTACATATTTTTAGAAGATTATGAAATTTGTGCAAAGGATCAAGTAATGAAGCTATTTGTCAGGACACTAAAAGACAATGTGAGGCAAGCTTATGAATCACTACCTACACAAAGTATCTCATCTTGGAAGGAATTTGAACAATGGTTCTTATATGATTTTCATGATGTAATTGAGGAGGATGACTTGTATTATGAACAGTATGAAGACCAAAGCTGCAGCATGGAGGAGGATCATAGTATGTCAATACTTGATGCATTTTTCAATTTGGAGAGATTTGAAGGGGAGTCTTCTGCACACTTATTCTTGAGGATGGTGAATATGTATCAAAGGATACATGTAACAATTATGCCTTCACGAAAAGAATTAATGAGAAAGGTTAAAAATTTGGGAATCTCGCTAGATGACCTTAATCTGAAGCTTCTTTTTAAGATATTAGAAGAAGATGGTGAAGACAGAGAAGAGGAGGATTATGATCACATTGAACAAATCCTTGTGCTTGACGACTATCTCAATGACGATGAAGAAGATCCAGGTTACATATCCCCTTTGGATGCATTTTTGAACTTAGAGAAACAGGAAGAGGAATCTGCAATACAATTCTTCATGAGGATGTTTAATGTCCATCAAGAAATACCTTCAGAATGTAGACCTCCATCCTCTGATCTTTTTGACAAAATGCAAGAACTAGGTCTCTTATATGATCATCGGTTTCTTACTTTTCTCAAACTTATGAATAATGAATTGGTTGCAAAGGAGAATGAGTGCAGAACTGAAATAACATATGAGTCAAGTGAGGTTTTAGATTTGAATGGAGAAAACTTTTTTGGACAGTCCGAGGAAAGATTTTTCCACAATGATACTTGTATGGTATCAAACATCAATGAATGTGAAAATGAAGAAGAGGATCTTCTCAAAGTGGAAGAGATTTCAGCCTTATTAGACATAGAATACCAAAAACACGTTGAGAAGAATGGTCCAAATGTTTTCTCAATCCACCATGGTAAGGATGTTGATGGATCGGCACATATTCAAGAGATACTAGATGAAGGAGATGATAATTCCCAGCGATCGAATTGTGGAGATGAAATATAACTGCATCAACATGAGGAAGTTTCAAGAAATAATGTCAATGAAGATATTAGTCTTGTTGATGAAATACTTGATGATCCAAATGAAAGCTCTCGTGAAAGCATGCCTGAATTCTCTATGTTCCTAAATCCGTTGTTTGAAGAGGAAGCAAATGAAGATATGTCTAAGTTCTCTATGTTCTTGAATCCGTTATTTGAAGAGGACCCTTTATGCAATGGAATTCATCAGCATCATAATGAAGATAGTAGTCCTACTTTTAAAGTTGATGAAACTTGTAAAGTGCATTCGGAGGGTGAGATATCTTTCAGTTCATCCTTTGAGCCAAAGGTACACCAAATATGTGAAGATGAGATGGAAGCAGCCAAGCATGAAGGGGTAAATAGATTAAAGGATAGTCTTGAAGATTTCTCAAATATCACACCTGACCATAGCCCTAGTATATGTGAAGAAGTGTCTCCTAGACATGAACCATCTTTAAAACCATTATATGAACAAGTGCTGCACCATACGCCTAAAGAAAAGATTGGATTAGACAAACATAATCTGCATTCTAAATGTGGAGACAGAGAAAATACTGTACAAGAGCATGATGCATCTGATATAGCAAGGAACCGGATGTTGGGGCTAAAAAATTATGGAATTTATTTCTTCTCAAATACTCTTACAGATAAAGAAATGATCAATTCTGATCCTAAGAAAGTGATAAAGGGAAAGCATGATAGTCCCAACCGGTGCTGAGAGGGGAGGGGTGAATCAGCGCCTCTTTAAACTTTTTCCTTTTAATCCGGTGAAGTAAACTTACAACAGACAAGCAAGCAGATTTAAGCAAATAATAACAGTAAGTAAACAATCACACAGTGACACCAGATTTATTACGTGGAAACCCAGTTAGGGTGAAAACCACGGTGTGAGGAGACCTCACAAAGTTTGTACTCTTCTGGAGTACGCCCTATTAAGAGCCTTCCTGGTTAAAGGATAAAAACGCACTTGTTAGATGCGACCCAGTCAAGGGATTTATTACAATAAGGCCCGTTAGTGCCTACCTAATTAAAGGACTTTGAACACCTTACAAGATGCCACCCAATTAAGGGATTTGATACAAGGGGCCTGTTAGAGTCCACCCAAATACTGGGATTTAACTATTGTAATTGCTAGAGAACAATAGCAGGTTTGACCTTTTACAAATGGCTAAGCATAGCCTGATAAGATCTCTGTTTGTGCTCAACTGAGAATCGTCACCAGTCGCAACAAGTGAGTTCTCTACTACTGTTGTGCTTCTCTGCACACACTTCTTTCTCTACTTCTCTTTCTGATTTACCCTAGCTTCTTTTAAGCTTTTCAGGTTCACTCTTTTCTCTGGCAAAATGAAAGCAACTTCTATTTGCCTTGATCAGAAGAATATATAGGGTCCTGGCCCTAATTGTGCTCATTTAAACATGACCTAACTTTAGATCTTCATCGGATACATTGCTCAGTGGAGTACCAGTTTACTGAGGAAACATCCGATGCATGCCCTTGCTTTATCTGTCTAATGAAGAAAGCAATAGTTGCACGTCAAGCAACTTTCCTTCACAGGAGATAACACTTTGATTTAAAGCCACTGATCTCAGCTTTAAATCCTCCAGACTTGCCTCAATCCGATCGCCAGTTTTAAAGCCACTGATCTCAGCTTTAAAACCTCCAGACTTGCTTCAAACAGATCATCAATTTAACTCAAAGACTTCCGGATTTAGAGCAGAAAATCTCAATCAAAGAGATAGTTAGAACAGTTAGTCTGACTATGACTTCCTCGGTTCATGACCGGATTCATTAATATACTAGTTATGGTTGAGTTCAGTTCTTCGTGATGTGAACAGGTAAGAGTCCCTGTTCCTGTCCCTTCCTTGACTTACCGGTTGCACCGTCCTCAGTTTGTTGTCCCTTGCTTAGCTTACCGATTGCACCATCCTCGATTGTAATTGTTGACACCGGTTAGCTTATTACTTTATCTGTGCTTGTCTACACTAGTTGTAGCATGGTCCTCAGCTAATGCTGGAATCCTCTTTTCCTTTGCTGTGTACATAGCCCGGTGGCTAAGGCTGTACATAGCAATCCTTCTTTCATATAGATCTCCTTGGTTCTAGAGGTGACAAGTCTCTATACTCTCTTGTCTCTATACTCTCTTTGCCAATCAATGACAACACTAGTACCGGTAGCAGGCTTACTGGTTATCATCGCTTAATGCCAACAATCTCCCCCTTTGGCATTGATGGCAAAACTGATAGGCAATCACCTTACTCTGCTTGTATCTCTTTACTGTCTTCTGGTTATTGTCACACTCTCCCCCTTTTTGACAATGATGCGAAAGGCTAGTCAGAGAGACTACCTTTGTATAATCTGCTCCCCCTATGAGCAGCATTCCTTTTTCATCAGTTCAAAAAAGATGAAGTTTAACCCTCTATTGAAGCATAATGAACTGATGACCACCCTTACAAGTTTATTGAAGATCATGAAGGGGTATCACCCTAGTTTTACCTCTGAGATACTCAAAAGTACTCTTTGGTAATGACTTTGTGAAGATATCAACAATTTGTTCCTTGGTGGGAACATACTCCATTCTCACCTCCTTGTCTTGTACCAGCTCTCTCAAGTAATGATACTTGATAGCAATGTGCTTTGTCTTGGAGTGCATAACAAGGTTCTTGGATATGTTAATTGCACTAGTGCTATCACAATAGATAGCTATCGGTTCAGGTATCTGTTCTTTAATTCCTTCCAGCAGTTATTTTATCCAGATTACCTGAGTGCAATTGATTGCTACAGAACATATTTGGCCTCTGCAGTAGATTGGGATATACAATTTTGTTTCTTGCTAGTCCAAGAAACAATTCTTCCACCGAGAAAGAATGCACCACCACTTGTGCTCTTTTTGTCATCAATGTTTCCAGCCCAATCTACATTGGTGTATAGTTTTACTTTGAATCCTCCCTTGTGAGGAAACCATAATCCATAATCCTCAGTTCCTCTTAGATATTTGAATATTCTCTTTACTGCTATTAGATGTGTCTCTTTGGGATTTACAGAGAATCTTGCCACTATGCCAACTGCATGTGCAATGTCCGGTCTGCTATGAACAACATACTATAGTTTACCTATCATGGACCGATACATTGTTTCATTCATTTCTTTAGCATCATCCTCCTTTGATAGCTTGAGGTTAGTCATCATTGGGGTCCCAACCAGTTTAGAATCATCAAGTCCAAAGGTCTTAAGAATTTCTTTGATATATTTGGACTGAGAGATGAAAATTCCTTCTTTCAACTGATGGACCTGGAGTCCAATGAAGAATTTTATTGCACCTATCATAGACATCTCAAATTCTTTCATCTCTTTGGCGAAGGCTTTGCTCATCCTGTCATCTCCTCCAAAGATGATATCATCCACGCAGATCTCAGCAATTAGATTTCCATCTTTTCCAGTCTTGAGATACATATTGTTGTTGTCCCCGGTTCTTGTGAATCCTATAGTCAGAAGGTATGAATGCAACCTCTCATACCAAGCCCTTGGAGCTTGCTTAAGCCCATAAAGAGCTTTCTTCAATTTAAAGACCATTCCATCCTTATGTGTAGATGTGAAGCCTTCCGGTTGTTCAATGTAGACTTCTTCCTCCAGTATTCCATTTAGGAATGCAGACTTAACGTCCATCTGGTATATTTTCAATCCTTTGTGAGCAGCATAGGCGAGTAGAATTCTCACTCCTAGTCTTGCTACTGGTGCAAAGGTTTCTCCATAGTCCAGTCCAGCTTCCTGGGCGTATCCTTTGCAAACCAATCTTGCCTTATTTCTTATGACTTTTCCATCCTCATTCAACTTGTTCCTGTAGACCCACTTGGTTCCTATGACATTTTTGTCCTTAGGTCTTGGCACAAGTTCCCATGTATCGTTCTTTTCAATCTAATCAATTTCTTCCTCCATGGCCTTGACCCAATTGTCATCTTCTAGAGCTTCCCTGGTGGATTTGGGCTCTACACAGGAAAGTAAGCAGATATTCTCTCTAGCCTTTTTCCTAGTTAAGATATTTGCATGTCTGTCACCAATTATATTGTCAGTGGAATGATATGTGACATACCTTGGAAGAACCCGTCTCTGTTCCCGGTCTGATTCTTCTGGTTGAGCATTATCTTCATCATGGTTCGGGGCATCAACTTGTTCACAATCTTGCGTTAGCCTATTGGGTTCAAGTACAATCTCTTGATCTAGATGTCTGTCCATGTGTATTTCTCCTTCATCTTCAGTCATTCCTTCGTTGAACTCAAAGGCATTTCCTTCATTTAGGTCTTCAACACTGTCATGATCATCATGAACGGTCTTCTTGTCTAGTTCTGAAGATTCATCAACTTTTACATTGATGCTTTCAATTATCTTGCCCGTTCTTTTGTTCAGACACCGATAGGCCTTGCTTTTGGTAGAGTAACCCAAAAATGTACCTTCATCACTCTTAGGATCAAGCTTCCCAAAGTACATATCTCTTTTAATGTAACATTTACTACCAAAGATCTTGAAGTAGCCTACACTGGGAGTATGCTTAAACCATAGTTTGTAAGGAGTCTTATCGGTTCCCTTTTTGACTTGAATCCGGTTGAGTGTGTAGACAGCAGTACTGACAGCTTCTCTCCAGAAGTGATGAGGCAGATCCTTTTGAATTAGCAAGGTTCTGGTGCAATCAATCAGCGTCCTGTTTCTTCTTTCTGCTACTCTATTTTGTTGAGGAGTCCTTGGTGCAGATAGCTGTCTTTTTATTCCATGCTCCTCACAGTAGTGAGTGAACTCTTGAGAGGTATATTCACCTCCTCTGTCTGATCTCAGACACTTCAAACTTTTACCGATTTCTTTTTCCACTCTAGCTTTGTAGATTTTGAACATGTGGAAAGCTTCTGATTTATCCTTCAGAAAGAGTGTCCACATCATTCTGGAGAAGTCGTCTACAAAGAGCATAAAGTATCGGTCTCCATAGTAGCTCTTTGTTCTCATTGGTCCAAACAAGTCAATGTGTACCAAGTCCAGAACATTCTCATCAGAGAAGGACTTACTGTTGAAAGATGTTCCGGTCAGCTTTCCTAACTGACAATCTTTGCAAATACCCTTGATGGGCTTGGCAATTTCAGGAAGTCCTCTTACCGTTTTCTTTTTGCTCACTTTGACAATACTATCAAAGTTTATGTGGCAAAATCTCTTATGCCATAACCAGCAGTTGTCTTCTTTGGTCATAAGATAGATTTTGCTTGATTCTCCTTTGACCGAGGCTATGAGACAAGCTCCTTCCATTGAGTCTAGGTAGAAGAGATTACCTTTGCTCTATCTACCAGTTGCAACATGAGTTCCGGATTGATTTTTTACTATACAAGAACCTTGTCCGAATTCCAGCAGGAATCCTTTGTTATTCAGTTGTGCAACACATCAAGTTGTACTTGAGTCCTTCAACCCAGTACACATCTTCACAGACAACATTGTTGCAAAGAGCAATAGAACCTTTACCTTTGATGGCACAGGGGGCATTGTTTCCAAAGGTAACTGATCTGCTGTCATTGAGCTCCAAGTTGATAAACTTGTCCTTCTCACCGGTCATGTGGTGAGTACATCCGTTGTCAATGATCCAATCATCATACTGATGAGACCTGGATATGAGTGCAACTTCATCTATAACTGGATTCTCCTCCTCTATTGCAACAAATGCAATTTATGGATCCTCTGAGTCTTCAGACTCATTGTCGGTAACTCCTTTCTCTGCAAGATAGCATTCCTTCTTTGCTTTACTCTTGAACTGGTCTCTTTTATCTTTAGATTCATTATCAGGACACCTTGTAGCAATATGTCCTATCTTGTTGTAGGAGAAGCATTTCAAATGGAGTTTCCCTTTGTACTTCTCTTTTCCTCTGGGGAATCTCCTAGCGATGAGTGCTTCGAACTCATCTTGCTCCATCTCCTCTGAGAGCAAATTCTCAACAAGGTTGCCGATCTTTCCGGTAGAGCAATTACCGATTTTTCTTCCCTTTTTGGTGGAAGAGACATTGACAGAAGACTTAAACACTGCTTCCTGAACAGTTAAGCTATTATCAAAATTGCTTAATTCGAAGGCAGCCAGCTTACCGATTAGGGAGTCTAGGGTGACTTGATCTTTGGTCACCGATCTGAGCTCTTCAATGGCAGAGATCTTGATGGCATACTGAGGTCTGAGAGTTCTCAGTATTTTTCTAACCACCTCCTGTTCACTGAGCTTTCCTCCAACGCTCTTGATGGAGTTGATTACCTCTTTGATCTGGTTGCTATATTGCTCGATGTCTTCTCCTTCGTTCATCCTCATGTCATCATACTTTCCTTTGAGGCTTTCAACCTTGGCTCTTTGAACATTTGGATCCCCTCCATAGACTGTTTGCAACTTGCCCCACATCTTGAAGGCAGAATCAAGATGTTCTATCTCGGCATACACATGATCAGGTAGTGTGCTGGCTATCATGTCCTGAGCAGACGTGTGCTCGGCTTTGATCTTATGTTGATCGGTTGTCAACATGCCAATGGGTTCGGTGTAGTCAGTTGTGACATGGTTCCAGTATTGATCGCCGTTGGTCTTCATGTACAGCTTCATCCAAATGCACCAGAGAGTAAAGTTTTCTTTTGAAAACTTTGGTCCTTCCTTTCTCATCATCTTGACTTTTTCTTTGTGCGGTCAAACAGCAAAGAAAACAGCCCTGGAGCTCTAATACCAATTGACAGTCCTAACCGGTGCTGAGAGGGGAGGGGTGAATCAGCACCTCTTTAAACTTTTTCCTTTCAATCCGGTGAAGTAAACTTATAGCAGACAAGCAAGCAGATTTAAGCAAATAATAACAGTAAGTAAAACAATCACACAGTGACACCAGATTTATCATGTGGAAACCCGGTTAGGGTGAAAACCACGGTGTGAGGAGACCTCACAAATTTTGTACGCTTCTGGAGTACACCCTATTAAGAGCCTTCCTGGTTAAAGGATAAAAATGCACTTGTTAGATGTGACCCGGTCAAGGGATTTATTACAATAAGACTGGTTAGTGCCTGCCTAATTAAAAGACTTTGCACACCTTACAAGATGCCACCCGGTTAAGGGATTTGATACAAGGGACCTGTTAGAGTCCACCCAAATACTGGGATTTAACTATTGTAATTGCTAGAGAACAATAGCAGGTTTGACCTTTTACAGATGGCTAAGCATAGACTGATAAGATCTCTGTTTGTGCTCAACTGAGAATCGTCACCGGTCGCAACAGGTGAGTTCTCTACTACTGTTGTGCTTCTCTGCACACACTTCTTTCTCTTCTTCTCTTTCTGATTTACCCTAGCTTCTTTTAAGCTTTTCAAGTTCACTCCTTTCTCTGACAGAATGAAGGCAACTTCTATTTGCCTTGATCAGAAGAATATATAGGGTCCTGGCCCTAATTGTGCTCATTTAAACATGACCTAACTTTAGATCTTCATCGGATACATTGCTCAGTGGAGTACCAGTTTACTGAGGAAACATCCGATGCATGCCCTTGCTTTATTTGTCTAATGAAGAAAGCAGTAGTTGCGCGTCAAGCAACTTTCCTTCACAAGAGATAACACTTTGATTTAAAGCCACTGATCTCGGCTTTAAATCCTCCAGACTTGCCTCAATCCGATCGCCATTTTTAAAGCCATTGATCTCGGCTTTAAAACCTCCAGTCTCGCTTCAAATACATCGTCAGTTTAACTCAAAAACTTCCAGATTTAGAGTAGAAAATCTCAGTCAAAGAGATAGTTAGAACAGTTAGTCTGACTATGACTTCCTCGGTTCATGACCAGATTCATTAATATACCGGTTATGGTTGAGTTAAGTTCTTCGTGCTGTGAATAGGTAAGAGTCCCTGTTCCTGTCCCTTCCTTGACTTTCCTTGACTTACCGGTCGCACCGTCCTTGGTTTGTTGTCCCTTTCTTAGCTTACCGGTTGCACCATCCTCGGTTGTAATTGTTGACACCGGTTAGCTTATTTCTTTATCTGTGCTTGTCTACACTAGTTGTCATTGTTGACACCGGTTAGCTTATTGTTTTATCTGTGCTTGTCTACACTGGTTGTAGCATGGTCCTCAGTTGATGCTGGAATCCTCTTTTCCTTTGCTGTGTACATAGCCCGGTGGCTAAGGCTGTACATAGCGATCCTTCTTTCATATAGATCTCCTTGGTTCTAGAGGTGACAAGTCTCTATACTCTCTTTGCCAATCAATGACAACACTAGTACCGGTAGAAGGCTTACCGGTTATCATCGCTTAATGCCAACAAAGCATACCATGATCAGAAGGAATGAGTTGTTACATGATCAGAATCAAGTGTTCGATAGAGGAAAGGATCGATGTTCACTTTTAGGGGGCCTGGGGCCACCCAATTTTACTTTGCGTAAGATTAAGTATGGATACTTGGTCTGCTTCTCCAGAGATAGCTGGAATCTCGCTATGCTCACAGAGAGCATACATCCCCAGAAAGAGACACTGGTGGTACCCTAAATTTTGAGAGTCCAAATCCATTATCAATAAGCAAGTTTCTCCATACTACAAAAATAAAATGAAGGAAGCTTTATGACACAAATAAATAGAACTAACTAATCGAAGCCTTCAGAAAATGCTAGAATTTCGACCTACTGCAAAGATGATGCCAACAAAGCCTGAAGATGGTCACATTTTAAAAATCTAAAACCGACCCTGTTTGGAAAATCAAATTTCCTATCTCCAGTAAAAATCTTAGCTTTTCACGAGGTGTTTTGGTTTTTCGACCAGACCCAAATCCAAAAGTTAGGTAGTTAGTTTTTAGTTAGTTTATTGTTTTTCTAAAATAATTTGTAATAAGGGTTGTCTTTTCACCCTAAAGAGGTGTGAAAGCGAACTCAAACACATATATATACATAATGTAAAATGTAGAGAGAGGGACACATTCAAATAAACATGTAGAAGAAGAATATTTGTAAGGGAAGATGTAAATATTAAAGCATGAATTAATATAAATTTCAATATTATATTTTAATAATAAATAAAAGGCCCTTTTGTTTATTTTCAAGGCAAAGAGATTACAATTAAAATGTGGATTCGTCCTTTGTGATCAATAAATAGATTATTGAATTATTCCCACAGAGTTTTATTTTTGCATTGGATATTTTCCTGCATTCTTTGTTCGACAATCAGGATAGTGTGAAATATATATGTGTTCGCTTATCTCTGTCTAATCGGACTTCTAGCCGGAGAAGTTAAATTCCTTTTGGACTAACGGAGAATTGCATATAAGATTTGTCTTTTGTAGAGCTTAGGAGTAATTGATGATATTTTTGATAAATATTGTCTCATAAAGTTGTACGTAATAATCCTTGTTATAGTTGACTCTATCGCCTGGATAAACAAAGGCACTGGTCATTTAAAAATCATTGGAATATAATTATTGGAGTTATTAATTGAAGTCATAAATCTATATACTTCCTTCTTGCAAGTATATAATCGATTATTGATAAAACTTACACAAACATTCAAATCATTTCAAGTAATCACATAACTTTATACTAATTCAGTTTGAGGATTTTTTCCAACCAGAGAATTCACAAGCTTAAATTCGCTATAGAAAAGCCTTGAATAAGGTGATCAAGTTCGAGGTGAAGGTTTACCCACCTAGGTGTAGCAAAGCCTAAAGTGCAAGGGAGTTTGGATTATTCTCATTTGTTGGCCAGAACTGATTTGGAATCCTATTGGAGAATTGCCAAGCTATTGGATTTCCAATATGTGGTTTTGGGAACCAACAAAGTGAAAAGGACATGAAAAACAATACACATACAGAAGCCGATAGGCTATATGCAAAATAAAGATGCTGCTTGTTAATCTAACTATAATACTTAATAAAATTGCTAGAAAAGACAAGGATATGTTTCAGAACCAGAGCTCAGATACGAAAGGAATGTTATTGTCAGTGATGTTCCCAAGCAATAAAATCAATCTAAAACAAAGAAAAGTTGTAAGTCAAAGTACTTAAAAATTATTTTTCACTGAATGGTGTTTCTCTACTTTTCTTCAAGTATGTCCTACAAGTTCTTGCAAATGTAAGCCTCATTGGCGCATTTTATAGCCAAGATGAAAAATATGTAATGGTTGAACGCAAAATGTATTGTCATTGTGCAGAATCATTATATTAAACAGATTACTTGATCAAATATGTTTCATTTTATAAAAGAGTCAACGGATTTAAAATTTTAAACAGAATTGAAACTTCTCCATAGCATCCAAGGACAAAACTGTGCAAACTAGGAAAGTGCATAAGAGCCGACTAGGGGTAGATGACACTAGTAGTAAGCATTGAAACATGTCACATGGTTCCATTGGTGTCTAAATATAAATTTAGATAACCTCAATTCAGTATTGGCATAAAAAGATATAGGTTAGATTACTCCAATACCAAATATAAGCACTTATGTATAGAGGTGTAGCAGTAGGTCAATGGTTCTTTTGTAGATAAGATTATACTATGTTTCTAATTCAAAGACATATATGCACATAGTATAGAACACAAATTTTGGTTCAAACTATTTTATGATAGAGTATATACGAGGCAGCTATATACTCTAAAAACATGGTCTTCTTTGCAAAATGAATATATTCTGACAGATTCCAGCAAAACAACTTATTCTGTCATTGGGAATACATTGGGAAAACTTTTAAAATCAATAACAATGATAACTCTTATGAGAATTTCACGTGGACTGATGGTTCCCCCTTCTTGAAAACCAAGGCACATTGTCTGTACAAAATCTTAGCCCAATGCTAATAAAATATGGCAGTTGAACCTTGAAAATAAAGAGAGGTCAAAAATGTTTCAAGTCTGTTTGGCAAATAAGCTAGAGCCAAAGAAATGTTGTTTCAGGTGGCAGCTAATCCTTCACAAACTTGTCATTCATTTTACCCCCATCTCATGTTTTATGTGGTTGTAAAGGAGATATTTATCATTTATGTTTTCAATGTAAATTTGCTTTGGCCATCTGGTCTTCATTTATGGGAAACATTGTGGGGTGGGACATTATAGATAAAGTGTCTTGGTTTGAAGTCTTAGCTGGATATGTTAAAGGTCTTGATAAAAGCCTAATCATTTTTGGCTTTCATTATCTACTAACATGAACGGAATGGATCCTTACTGAGTCTAAACAAAGACCCACTATTCTTTTGATCATTGAGCAGGTTACCTTAACTTTGAAGCTTCCAGTAGATTGGTTCCTCGAGATTGTTGGAGAAGGCTCCTCACTGCTGTACGAAGAAGACATTTAGGAAGCTAATTATTGGCCTTAGGATCTAAGGAAAATGGATGAGGAATTTGCTGAAAAATATATTGACTTTCAGAATGTCTATTGCAAGGAACAATAGTACCAATTCAAGAAGGATGCTGCTGTTAGAGACTTAGAGGTGACACATCAAAACTTTGACTTTTCTAGCTGGGATAGGATCTCCCCTCCCACTTGGAGCCCTTGATTCCTACCAGCTTAGCAGGGTGCAACCAAAGGAAACTGACTGGCCAAAATGGTTTCTCTTATCAGAAGATAAGAATTATTTATGCAACCTAAATAAGGCACTTTATGGACTAAAACAAGCTTCTAAGGCCTAGTGCTCAAGAGTTGACAAGTATCTATAACAATAAGGTTTCAAAAGGGGAATTGTTGATAGCAATCTTTACATCAAGACCGAAGGTGATGGTTAGTTGATTATTGTAGTGTATGCAGATGATATCATCTTTAGATGTAGGGATGGCAGAATGTGTCAAGAGCTTGATATGGATATGCAGAAGGAGTTTAAGATGTCCAGGCTTGGTGAATTATCATTCTTCCTTGGCCTACAAATCTCTATAAATTAAAGCTAAATTAATTTATTTTTGCTGAGGGCTGACCCCTCAAGTATAGCACTCCCACTTGGTGTTTTAGAAATGAAAATAAATATTGTTTATGGTGTCAACCCTCCTTATAGTGCCACCACACTTGGGGAATTAAAAATAAATAAAATAATTGTATTTTAATTTTAAGTATGGCCAACCCTTCTTGGATGGGCCATCTCCTTAGGGCGAAAGGATAATTTAAAAAGTATACGTGCAAGTTGTGTGCAGGAAGAATACAACAAGCAACAATGAATAGATTTCCTATCTAAAGAAGATTTAAGAGCAGATCCAAAGAAGACTTAAGTGCAGATCTAAAGCAAACTCAAGAGCAGATCTAAAGCAGACTTATGTGAAGATCTAAGGCAGATTTATAGCAGACCTTTCAAGGTGATTTAAGGCAGGTTTTTTAGGAGATTAATTCTAAAGAAGACTAAGACTTTTTGGTGTTAGAGATTGGTGCCTGTCAATAGAAGAGATTGGTATCTCTTGTTGAGTTGGTGCTCAATAGTGGAGATTGGTGTCTCTAGTGAGTTGGTGTCTACAAAGATAGGCGTGCATTAGTGTCTATGATGGGTTGGTGCCTACAAAGCTTATAAGAGAATTTTATACAAGCAATATTTTGCTGTGGTATTCTCCCAAAAGGGTTTCCATGTAAATCTTGTGTTCTTAATTTTTGACGTTGTGTGATTGATATTATTGTAGTTAAAAGTAAAAGATTACCTTATTCTCTCCCTCTCCCTCTAATTATAAGAGTATGCTAATCAATATGATGCATTTGTTTTGGTATTGTATTTTTCTTGATGCAACAAGAAAAATTGTTGTTTTATGATAATTGGATGCTAGCAATTATTGATACCTTTGCCAAGGGAACTACTATCTCCTATGAACAATTTAGACAAAGACACATCATAATAGTTCATGATAACTTGTCAATTTTACAACTAAAATTAATATGCTGGATTCCAAGCCTTGCATCTCAAAACCAACAACAGGAATACAAACATAGTCTCTGCAAAAATCAATTGTTCTTTCACACAAACAATCACATGTAGTTATCACGATACCTAGCCCAGTTGGACGTGAATTGATAGAAAACCAAAGATCAAACATGTACCAAGTCAACTATGTTAATGCTAGATGGCACTGAGAGAGGGGTGAATCAGTGTAACCAAAAATTCCAACTCTTTTCACCACCAACTTCCACAAGATATATTATACAATGCAAATAGAAAAGTAGTAACAAAGTAAATCAAACATCAAAACATGAAACACTTTAACACAAGTATTTTTCTTGTGGAAAACCTTGTTAGAGGGAAAAACCACGTGTGGGAATTAGTACCCACAAAGTCCTAGACTACAATAATAAGTTGCCCTGTTAGGAGCATTACATCCACCCGGTTAAGGGTCAATCCAATTAAGGATATTTAGCCCTATTAGGAGCTTACAATTAAGATCTGTTAGGATCTACCCAATTAAGGGATTTAGAACTCCTCAGAGTCACCTTGCTAGAGGATTTTGATCTTTAGACTTGTTAGAATCTTGCACACCCTGTTAGGAGTGACCCGATTAAGGGATTTCTCTTGTCAACCTGCTAAAATCAACAATTAAACTGTGATCTAATATTTGCACTCAATATGCATGACAGATCCAGTGTATTCCTAATCAATGCTCTGCTCTGAAACACTTCTTCATATCTATACTAACACCTTCGATCACCATAAGCCACCACAACAACAACACCGCACATCGATCTTTCTCCTCTACACTTGCCTCATAATACATCAAAAAGATATATAAAATGTTTTTCAACTAAAGACAACAAAACAACCCTAATACATTTGAATTTAATCACTACAAATCATTCTCGCTCAATCCTTGAACCCTAAAATGTGTTACCAATTATAATTTACAATTTCAAGTTCATGTCGGCCTCCAAATTCATCGCACAATCGATTAGACAAGGAAAAGTCAAACCACATCACACTTTCCAATGTTCGTACACAACTACAAGAATTTCGATCATCACTATTGAATTTAGATCAAAATATATGACTTTTAAACTTTCTTATGTAATCTCAATATATAATATATTTAATCACAATATATATGTATATATTTATTATTGATATAATAACAAATATATATAAATATATTAATATCAATATTATGATGAATGAGACTTGTATTGTTTGTTGTATATACTTTTCTCTTACCAATCAACAAATGACTATATATGTGAGATATGTCATTATAGAGACATGGCTCTATAATGCCATGTCTTTTCATAACACATATATACCAACTGATAATACTAATCGGTGTTCCTTTAGTAAAATAAACAAATTAATCATGAAGCAGCACCTGATAATACACGGTGCTTGATCACATATTACCCAGCCATTGTAAATTATCCGCAACAGGTTGGTGAGTGAAGCAATACACATAGGTGATGTGTATAACCAATCCAAATCGGTACTAATCATGTCAGGAATAACCCGATACAATTTAGGAAAGAGTCATTTATATTAACCGATACAAATCGGTAATGTAAACAATATATCAATTTATTTAATTCAATATTATAAAGAGCTAATGTTTTATATATATATATATATAACAATAAACATATTTCCACAATAATAATTTGATGTCATTCGATCTATTAATTATATTAATAATATAAGAATATGTTTATATTAATTTTCCAAATTATTAATGTACAAATATATATATATATCAATACATTTAATAATAATATCTATTATTATTATATGTATTGGTATGTATATGTAAGTGCATAATTTAATTTATTCTCATAATATTAATATAAGTTATAAATATTTTATTTGATCGAAGCTATAAACATCAACACTCCCTCTTAGCTAGGGAAGATAAAATCCATCATCCAAGAGAGCAACACAAGATTAATTGTGAAAGTTTATTTTCGCATCACATCACCGTAATATGGTCTGACCAGAAATATCATGTCTCTAGACATTCACCATAACTCAAAAATTCATAGGTAATGTATTCTTAATGTAAGGTATCATCTATTGTGATCTGTTTCAGCCATCACACGATGTTCAATAGTTTGTCTAAGGAACTGAATCCACCATGCAGGAAATCATCTATTGTGATCTGTTTCAGCCATCACATGATGTCTATCACAATAGAAGGTCAATGGTCTGTTTAAGGAACTAAATCCACCATGCAGAAAATCATCTATTGTGATCTGTTTCAACCATCACCTAATGTCTATCACAATAGAAGGTCAATGGTCTGTTTAAGGAACTGAATCCACCATGCAGAAAATCATCTATTGTGATCTGTTTCAGCCATCACACGATGTCTATCACAATAGAAGGTCAATGGTCTGTTTAAGGAACTAAATCCACCATGCAGAAAATCATCTATTGTGATCTGTTTCAGCCATCACCTAATGTCTATCACAATAGAAGGTCAATGGTCTGTTTAAGGAACTGAATCCACCATGCAGAAAATCATCTATTGTGATTTGTTTCAGCCATCACCTGATGTCTATCACAATAGAAGGTCAAGTTATTGTAAGATCGTCACCTTTCAATAACTCTTACAAATACAAGTGATAATCATTTTGGAAGTCGTCACTTCCTCATGATGTACACAGAGTCTAATTAATAAATTTTTTCATTAGTACAATAATCAATTATTACAATCATATCAAGTTTACCTCAGAATTATTTCACCTTCATCAGTGAAATCCCTCTCAATTGAAGTTCTTTTAGAACACAAATTTCTTTGAATCTAAGTTTAAATTTCTGACTTCAGCAAGGGAAGCTTGATGCTTGAGTCTGTCAGGGCATTTTGTTGCAATGTGTCCATAGTTATCGATCTGTAACATTGCACTTTAGACATGTTATGATTGATTCTGTCAGGACATTTTGTTGTAGTGTGCCCATATTTGTCACATCTATAACATTGTATTGTAGACATGTCTCTATGTTTCTTGAACGATTGTTTACCATTTGAGTCCTTGCTCTTTTTCCTTTTCAACTTAGCAGTGAGAATCTCAATAGCTTCATTTGTGGATTCCACACTGATTCCTCTAGATATTAGATTACACTCTTCTTGAATGCAATCAGTTTTCAATCAATCAAATTTGGGAAGTTTGGAGCGAGCACTTATTCCTTGTCTGAAGTTTTTCCAAGACCTAGGGACTCCATTTAAAGTCACCATAGTTAACTCTTTACTGTCATAGATGTGACCAATTGTTGACAATTGGTTTCTTAATTCTGTTACCCTCATAAAATATGAGGTGATAGTCTCTCCCTTTCTCATTTTAATATTAGAGAGTTGATTTTTAAGAGTAAGAATCTTGCTAGTGTTGTTGATTTCATACATGTTTTTCAGTGCTTTGAACATTTCATAAGAGGAGTCTAGCTTCATGATAATAGGTAGTAGATGATCTTTTACTCCATCAACTAATAGTTCCATTGCTCTAGTATTGTCCTTTTCCCATTGCTTCTTTTCGTCATTCTCAATAGATTTACGAGGATTTTCAACGATAATCTTTAAATCATTCTTTCTTAGTATAAGCATCATTCGTAGTTTCCAAGATTCAAAGTTTGAAGCACCTTCAAGTCTGTCTTCGAGCCTGATTCTGTTCACCATTTTGTGAATACAAGTTTTCCAAAAGAATATAAATTTCTAAAGAATTATGATCTGATCTTCCTTCAATTTAATCGGATCTTCCTTCAAGCGGTTAGACTTCTAACGAAGGAACTTGGCTCTGATAACATGTTGAATTTATATTAGAATATATGACTTTTAAATTTTCTTATGTAATCTCAATATATAATACATTTAATCACAATATATATGTATATATTTATTATTGATATAATAACAGATATATATAAATATATTAATATCAATATTATGATGAATGAGACTTGTATTGTTTGTTGTATATACTTGTCTCTTACCAATCAACAAATGACTATATATATGTGAGACATGTCATTATAGAGACATGTCTCCTTAAGGAGACATGGCTCTATAATGCCATGTCTTTTCATAACACATATATACCAACCGATAATACTAATCGGTGTTCCTTTAGTAAAATAAACAAATTAATCATGAAGCAACACCCGATAATACACGGTGCTTGATCACATATTACCCAACCATTGTAAATTAGCCGCAACAAGTCAGTGAGTGAAGCAATACACATAGGTGATGTGTATAACCAATCCAAATCGGTACTAATCATGTCAGGAATAACCCGATACAATTTAGGAAAGAGTCATTTATAGTAACCGATACAAATCGGTAATGTAAACAATATTATCAATTTATTTAATTCAATATTATAAAGAGGTAATGTTTTATATATATATATATAACAATAAACATATTTACATAATAATAATTTGATGTCATTCGATCTGTTAATTATATTAATAATATAAGAATATATTTATATTAATTTTCCAAATTATTAATGTACGAATATATATATATCAATACATTTAATAATAATATCTATTATTATTATATGTATTGGTATGTATATTTAAGTGCATAATTTAATTTATTCTCATAATATTAATATAAGTTATAACTATTTTATCTGATCGAAGCTATAAACATCAACAATCACGATCATAAAAATGCCAACTCATCATTCTACATCGATCTGCTACGTCACTACGATCCCTGGAACACATAACCACACGGTGCAACATCACCAGTTAAGGATCTAACCGATCGTTCTAAGAACTTCTTTTACTTTTCACTGAGAGATCTTTTGTCCATTGTAACTTTGTCTTCTGGTCACCAATCATGATGTGGTCGCGCCAGCAACTCCATAACATAGTCAAGATAACATATCCTGAATCACAACACCTGAATCCAAACCTATTTGAAGCAATCATCAAATTGTTCCTCCTTAGCTACATCATGTTCTTCCTGTTGATATGGCAACCTTCAATCACTCATAATTCACATCATACATATGATAAACCTGTGCGGTCATAGATATAGCATCTACAGACATCACTTAGTCTTCCATTATGATCGCACACTCCAACTCTTAACACATCTCGAGATCCAACCTCTTGAACACACATTAGCATAACTGATACTCTGTCAACCAACAACTACTAAGTTGACATCAATGACAACATCATAACTAATCAATCCTAACATCAGATCTGCATTATACACATGCCACGATCATACTCAACTTATCTCTGCATCAGTTATGCCAACAAACTACCCATGAAAATATGAGAAAATTAACAATAATAATCATCCAAGTGAACGATAAGATGGATTCCCTTGATATAAATATAAAGTACATATATATTTATATTTTTCCACAACAAATGCGTACAAAGAAATCCTCACTATTGGTATTAGTATATTAGGTATCTATTTTCCATATCTAGAGTTATGTCACAGACTCACATGTATGAATGGATAACATATAATATATAAAGATCACCAAAGATGTTTATAACAACAAAAACTTCATTTGCTTCTATAGTCAATTCTAATTCCATGCTTGAAGTAAGAAACCATATTGACAGACTTCAGAAAGGACTCAAACTCTGTAAGACTGTAATTATATTTGCTCTACATGAAGTAACCCATAATGTACTTGTTAATCTGTTGTTTTGTGCAATGAGATACTGATCAGTTTGTAGAATCCATATGTTGGATGAGATTAAGAACAAACAAGCTGTTTTATTTCAAAACTCTTTGCAGACAACATTGACCTTAGCACTTTTATAACCACATTTGATTTTTCTTTGGGATCACTCAAAATTTGCATAGAATGATATATAAATTAGCTTAGCATGTAGTTGAGACCAGACAAAACCTATAAGCTATTGAATCATAAATAAAAAATATTGTTCAACTACAAAATTAATAAACCTTCTTTCATGCCAATTAAAATTGTAAGCAGAGTCATGAGCAACATGTACTTGAGACTAGACAAAACCTATAAGCTATAAAATTATAAACAAAAATTAATGTTCAACTACAACATTAATAAACCTTATTTCATGCCAATTAAAACTGTAAATAAAGTCATGTGCAAACCTATCCGTTGCAAAAACACTGGCCCCTGAGTCCAGCAAAGCCTTTGCCAACAAATGCAATCCTTCAGTTGCTGCCATGTGGAGTGGTGTTCGATTGTTATAGTCCTTTGAGTTTGGATCAATTCCATTGGCTAAAAGACGTTTCAAGAACTCTGCATTCCCACTTGCTACTACTTTGCAGAGAAAATTCCCAGCATCTTCTAAAATCAAAGATGCTTTATTCTCAGCAAGTAAAGATGCAACACGATCATGCCCACCCTTGACAGCCTCTAGCAAGGGTGTATTTCCAAATTTATCTGCACAAAGCAGAGATCAAGACATATTCAGGAAACAGATGATCAGTCTGCGATGTAAATTACACAATATATTGCAACCAGAGGAGAACTGGTATTGAGGCTTTGCCCTATATCTCAGGACGAAAACATGCTAGTGGAAGTCTTTAATAAAGATCTTAAAATAATTATTTTTAAAAAATTGTGTTATAAAATAAAAGTGGTTTACTCTACTATATGAAATAATTGTACCTATAGAATTGACATCTGCTCCAGCTTGTATGAGAAATAATGTGATCTCTTCATATCCTTTAGATGCAGCCAAATGCTGTTCAAATATTATATCAAACGGTTGTCAGGATTTGAAATGTTCCTCTACTCATATGAACACAATATACCAAGACTGACCAACAAAATTTCCAATTTGCATATATTACTTTGCTAGAGTATATGTGACATCAGTAAATCTACTCTTTACTCTGACAGCAGTAATTTCAAAGGACCTAACTTGTTGCATAGTCTTGCCATGTTATATTGGAAATTACACTTTGATAGTATTGTTTTGATAGGCATGTTTTGCGCCATAGCATTTGATGAGAAATAGGTTACCTTCCCAAGAAATAACATTTAAGTTTTCAAATTCCTTAAGGAAGAGTCAATAAATGATTCCTTTACTTTCCATTTGAAAAATGCCTACTCCCACAGGAAAATAATTAGAAAAGTAAGGTTGTTGGTACACTCTCAATTTGAACTACTTCCTTTCATAGGGATTTGGGTTATATTAAATAGAATGCTATTCCAAGTGCTTTGAAGGACATCATTTCCCTTGTAAAACTCTAATAATATTTGTCAAACCACTAGCAGATGAACTCATACGAACTTGAAAGTTTATTAACTCTAATGAAAGAAGACATGTACAGGCATTAGCCATATCATAAACGAGGAATTCACTTTCTTTATAAATACATACCAAAGCTGTCCTTCCATCATAGTCAGCCCGAACTGGATCTTCACCAGCCCTAATTAAATTCTTCAGATGATATAAATCACCATGGTAAGCAGCACTGTTTACTTGTAAAGCTAACTCAGCTTCTTGTTTTGCAATTAGAAGAGTGATATCTGATTCCAGCTGCTTGATTCTCAGATCTGTTTCTTTTCCCTGCATAGAACCAAGAAAATTCTTAGGATGTAATTATAAGTTAAAAAAATCAATCAAGAACCATACAAGACACTGGGATATAGAATCCTTTAAATGAGCAGTTCTCAAATCATAAATATGCTGGTTTTGTTCATTCTCATGCAGAATTAACAGACAATTTGGAAATGCAAAGTCAAACAAAAAAAAAACGGCATGTTCATCTCCTTATTATTGAAAATAATCGATCACAAGACATCTTAGAGAAATGGTATAAATTTCCTTCCAATTAGTACATATCAGTGTACTGGAATTCCCACTAGACAGGACCTTACACGCTACCAAGTAGAAACCTAATATTCTTTGTATAAACTAAGTTAAATGAAATTTTTAAAAAACTTCACACTTGATCTCAACCAAATTCTAATTGAAGGATTCTGATACATAAAATCTATACTTTTGGAAAGATAAGATATAAATCCTTCTTACCTCAAGGAGGTTGGTTAGGACCTGTCGTCCATCTTTGAAATAAAGTTGAAGAATATTAATAAAAGATTGTTTTTCTAGTCGCAATAGCCTACACAGCTCACAAACACGGACTGTGTACGGTTGTGGAATCTTGCAAAGCACAGCAATTTCACCAAATATACTATGTCGTTCAAGCCGTGCAATAGTCTCCTCCAATCCATCCACAAGAGCAAGTACTTCTTCCTTTATATATAACAAACATTATATATCACCAAAACATGTTATTAGTGTTCTAGTGTCAAAAGTAAGACCCAAACATGAAAGTTTTATTCCTATAGTTCAAATACACAATGCATGATTTCAACCTAGAGAACAAAGGGGTGTATTTCAAACTTTCAAGTAAGTAAAAGAATATAGAGTTTCAAAAGTTGCATTTTTTTTACAGTAAATCAAGATTGACAATAATGCAACAATGATCCTTAAATAAATATAACATATAGCTGAATTCTCCAAGGATTGCACATAGAACAGATGATGCTAGAAAGAAAAACAAGAACACCTCAGCCCAAATGAATGCCTTGCCAAAGAAAACTTGCACCAAGGACATTGGTAAATAAGAAGAAAACAACTTGGATATGAATGTCAAAGAAACATTCTACTTTTCTCCCACACTCAAATTATGTACGATAGCCTTCTAACCCATATGGAAACCAAAACATAAATTGTTATTTTTTCATATTATGAAAATCATTTGATGCTATTCAGAAGAAAAAAAATGACATAAAGATAAGTCATATTAACAGATTTAATAAGTAGGTTATGACTGCCCCAACAAGGGAACAGAAATAAATCTAATATGGGTCTCATAAGAGGCTGATATTGTACTTATTGCATATACTCCATATAGAAGGAATTAAGTAAACGAGTTTAAGTCACTACAAAGTTAATATTTGTGATGTGTTGGCATTTTAATTTGTCTTTGAAATGTCTCTTTTTAATCAATTAGCTTGTGTGGGCCCTCTCATTTTTCTAATGAGAATATATAAATATATTAATAGAAGTGCCATAGTTTCATCGTAACAAATCAAATAATAATAAACAATAGGGTTTCGGGTTTTCCATAAGAGTTTGTTGTAAGCCCTACTACACTTGGCAACTTCTTCATGACAAATTCTATTGACAAGAAATAAATGAAGAGTTACAAAGTTAGGCTATATTTAGAAAAGAGTCTCACTATTGTTTTTTGCTGTCTTTGAGAGGGTAAACAACACTTGCTAGTGATATATATAGAGGATTTTGTTGGCCTTCGAGAATTTAGAAATGTACTTAGTTTTTTCTGTCATAGTTTGTCCCTTGTGTTCAGCTATAGGATTCTAGTACAAAAAAAAAATTGATTCCAGGTTTCCTAGAGATTGAAGAATAAAAACCCTTTAGTTTCCCAAGGGCAACCCACATGGAAGTTGTATTTGTATTCAATGCTTTGTTCGCGTTTTAACATATATTTTGGTAGTCTTAGTAAGTTTTGTATTTTAACACTCAACATATCGTGGAAGCATAATATAGTTTGTAATCAATATAGAAACATTTTACTATGGAGGAAGCCTTGTTCATATTTGTGTGTAGTTGGGTGAAGCTCCAACATATCTACATACTTTTTGTAATTCACTATTACATCTATCTAACTGTAATGTCCCAGACCAATTTCTAAACCAAAAAATTGCACTTTCCACAATGTTTAATAGAAGAGTATTTTTTTCCAACAGTTTGTTTTCATCCTTCTGTGTAATTTTCTGGTTTTGGAGGTTTACATTCATGACCAAATTTTTCATTCATAAACAAAATAAGAACATTTGCACTAACTAGAAAAAAAAAGGATAGCATTGAAATTTAATGCAATATACAGCTGTAACAAGAGCAGATCACAGAGATTAAGCATATACAAGGTCTGCCCTTATTAACCAGGAAAAGTCACCAGCTTGAGGAGGCTGAAAACAACTAAAATATCAATATCTTTTCGCTGGAAAATCTTTTAACTTCAATAGCTTTGAGCCTGGGATTATTGCTACTCCTAAGTCTCATGCCAAAGCCAAGAATGACTGCCAGAACCTCTATAAATCCCCACATATGCCCTCACAATGCAGAAAAAACCATATTACCACCAAACCATCCCAAATCTGCTCTCGACAATGGCACTCTCCTCGCATTCAAACACCCAGATTAATACAATCTCTGCATCCACCTGTTATGGGTCATCAACAAGCAGAAACAATTCCAAACACCTTCATACAATTGGTTTTCTGCTATGTTCTACCAAGTTTCCAGAACGTAGAGATATGGTGTAATGACCACCCCTGGTTTTTTGCTTTGAAACAAATGTAACAAGATACAACTTAATGCTGAGGATTAGCTACAGATTACATGCATGCAACTCAAACCCACATATAAAAATACTCTTAAAGATAAACAAACTAGTTGACTAGGGGATGTCCGCTCCAACTCAATCAGTACAATCACATGAAACCCACAAATGCAATGCTCTTAAAGATAAACAACTTGGTGAGTGGGGGATATCTGCTCCACTTAATAAGTACAATAGTATAAATTTGATAATGAGCATGCAACAATTTAATGAGTGGGGATTTGTCACCATCACTGTGTTAGTCCTAACCAGTTACTAAGAGGGGAGCGGGGGGGTGAATCAGTAAATACAATTTCTACTTCAATTTATCCTTATATATATATTCTTGCAGAATTAAAAGAATATAACAACACTCATAAACAGAAATTGAAATGCTTAGGTCAACACAACATATATACGTGGAAACCCTCAGTTAGAAGGAGAAAACCACGGTGGGACAGAACCCACAACTTTACTACTGCAGTAATAAAGGTGCCCTGTTAGACGCTTACAAAGCACTGGTAAGAGTGCTACCCGGTTAAGGGATTTGGTAGAAGACCTGTTAGGATCTTGATCCTGTTAGGAGTCGCCTTGTAAGAAGACTTTCAACACCAATAAAGATGTTACCCGGTGAAGGGATTTGTATAAAAAACCTATTAGGGTTCACCCTGATTAAGGGATTTGAATATGCTTCACAATCTAAAGCAATGATCTTATGATGACACTTTCTATCTAATCAGATCATACCTGTTCCCCTTTGCTCTGCTTGGTTGTTGAACCCTTCTCTTTCTTTCACTTCTCATGATTGTAGCTCCTCTCAGAAGATATCTCTCTCCTGCTCTAGATATTCAACAACAATTATTTTGTGTCCTATGACCTTGAAACACTCGTAGACAAAACAAAGCTAACTTCAATAAAACTGAAAAAGCTAACTCCAGTTTTAACTGTGAATGCTCCACATAATCTGGTTTGGATTATCATGCATTTAACCGATAAAGAACTTGTACCCAGTTAGTCATCTCTTCCCTATGTGTCTCCCATGATTGGTTGGAATAACTTAGACCGCTATAAGCGTAACTAGCGAAGTACAGCGCTTACTTGTTTAGTCTACCCATGCATACTAAGAGTACCAGTGTGATGTACCGATGTTCCGGTGGGATTGATGTTTGCCAATGACTTTACCAATGACAACTCAATTATGTCAACAATCTTCCCCTTTGGCATTGGTGGCAAAACATCACTTGAATCATCATATCACCTGTCTTGTAGATTTCCCCTATAGATCTCCTTGTCTACCTGTAACACACACTGTCTGCTATCTCTTTCATCTGCTACTGATCTTCAATCTTCTTCTCTTCCATCTCTGTATCTCTTCTTCCCCTTTTTGCCTCCTTAGGTCAAAGGGTTGTTACTTCTGTAAATATTTGCCTTTCATAACTGTAACTTATTGAAAATATCCTTATATATTTTCTTTGCTGAATCAAGGAAGGGCTTCCATATACCTGTTACATGTTCTAAGTTTTTTTTCGCTGCTTGCAATGAGACAATTATGTTTTCCATGTCTTCCATTGTTTTGTAATCAGGTTCCTTGATCAAGTTATCTGCATCGGTTGCAGTTGTCTGCATTAGATCAAATGTAAAGGCAAGGAACAATTGGAATCCAATAAGATCTTGAATTCTCTGTCTTTTTTTTAGATTCCTTTCTGAGGATGAGATAAAGATTGGTCAATTCCCTGTTGTATTCAGTTGCAAAAGAGTTATTCGCATCAAAATTGGATGAAAGAACCTTTATCTCTTCTGAAGTCTTTGATATTCTCTCAGTTATATCTTGAACAAAGTCTTCAAAGTTTGAAGTCCTTGTGATCAGTCTACCTGCATCCTGTACCTGCTGCATTAGCTCCCTGGTTCGTGTAGATACAGTGGTCTTCAACTCTTCAACCTGTTTGTGAAGAATTTCAACTTGTTTCTTCTCATAGTGATCAATTGCTATTGTCTCTGGGTCGGTGATATCCTCCCCAATTGCTTGTGCAAGAATCTCCAATTGATCTATAACAGGTTCATCCTCATCAATATCTATATCCGATACAAAGTTGTACAAGATGTTTCTTACACTAGAGAGGACCATATCTTGTTTCCTCTTAGTGAGCTCTTTTAGTTGTCTTGTTGACATCTTGCTTAGGTCAACCACTGTATCACTAAGTTTACTTTTCTTTGCTTTAGAATCTGTTGCAAAGTTAGTTTTCTCTTCAATGAAGATGTGCTAGGAACATCTATTGGTTCCTCCTGTTTATGCTCTTGTGCAAGTTGTTCTTCTGTAGGCTTCTCCTGTTCTGTATTAACAGGAAACTCTTGGTGTTGAGGTATCTCTTCTTGTCGTACCTCTTGTTCTTGATGTACTTCCCCTCCTAGTTGTACTTCTTCATCCGGATGGACTTCCTATTCCGGTGGTTGCTCTGTTAGTTGCTCCTCAGCAACATGTTCATTCACAGCAATTTCCTCTTCATATGTTCCTTTTGCAGTAGTCATCTTTTCTGATGATTCTCCTTGTACTTGATCTTCTTGTTGAACTTGTTTGCCCAGATTTACCCATTCACTGGATGTGAATGGTTTAGTTGGACCTTTCTCACCGGTTGAAGATTGTTCACAAGCCGTGAATTGTACTGGTGGTACCAATACTCGTTCAGGTTCCTCTTGAGAGATTTCATGTGGACTTGTTGTCTTTAGGGTACTGAAGTCATATTACTACCAAAACTCTAGTGTATCTTTATATACGTCTTTTTCATATCCATTAATAATCTTTGCAACCCTGTTCTTTGTGTCCAAATTTAGTGACACTGCTTCCATCAGAAGTTTTGTTGTCTCTTCACTGAGACCTGGTCTTACTTGTGTCAATGTCTCCCTTACAATCTTATTGTTCCCTGCTAAACTGGTTCTCCATTTAGCCATAATTCTTTGATTTAATTCAGGGGGAAATTGAGCCCTTTAGTCTCTAAGACTCCTATTGAAATCCAAGAAGGTTTCCAATAGAGCAACTTCTATTTTCTGCTTATCCTCCTCTACTAAAACACTGAATCATTTAGCTGCATTTGGCACTTCGCCAAAATCCATAACTTCATCAACTATATTATCTACAGTCAAAATTCTAGCTTTACCTTTAACTGGGGAAGCAAGTAGGTTTGGTGGAGTCAAATCACCAACTTTGTCCTCAGTGATCTCAATAATGACTGGTTCCATTGAAATCTTTTCCTTAACCGGAGTCTTAGCTCCCAGTATGCCTTCTCCTTTCCCAATGTCAATCACCGTTGGCTTTGTGGTCTTGTGGCATTCTACCTCTGCCTGATGTTGTTGCTGAAGAAGATTTGTCCATGTAGAAACTCCTTCTTCATGCACTTTGTCCACCTCTCCAATCAGTACCTGACTTATTCTCTTTCTTATCAGGAAACTATGTTTATGTAGGTCAGCTTGTTGGGTTGCTTCTTCCAAAGTAAGATGATTTTGAACTTCAAGAAGAGCTCGAATTCTCAACTCTTTTTCCTTATCAATCGAAGATTTCCATCTTCCTTATATTATTTCCTGTAGATCATCAGGAATTATTTTATGAAGTTTAGTGGGAGTATAATTGAATTTGTAGAGAGAAAACTACAACTTCTTCTATTTTTCTCTTATCTTCTTCATTATTCACTGCATATCTTCTTCCAATTGTTCCCAATCTACCTGTATCCTTTATTCCTTCAACCACTTCATCAATGGTTGGTTTCCTTCCTCTCAGTGCATCCTCTTTCACCGGTTTTGCAGTCTTTCTCTTACGGTGAAGAGTAGTTGTTTCCTCAGTTTTAGTTTCCTCTGGTTCTTCCCCTTGTGCACTGGACGCCTGTTGTGTCCTTTTCCTTTGAACCTTGGGTTCTTCTGCTACTGTTTTCTTCTTCCTTGGTGTAGGAGGCCTTTTTACATACACCTTTTTCAGTTCCTTGACTGATGACTTTTTCTTCAAATTTTCTATTTTTTCTTCATATGTGCCAAACCGGTATGTAGAGAGATCTAGGTCACTCTCTTGCCATGCATCTGCATATGCCTTGGCTATCTTGGTAGAGATCTCATACCCAAGCTCTGGTGCATACTCTGTTTTGGGCTCACAGCCTGAATTATACAGTGATCAGTGCTAACCAAAAAACACACCTCATCCTTGTATAGATCAATAATGGCCGAGGGAATTCTTTCCTTGGCGTGCATTCTAAGTTGGAAGGCCTCAACGTAATCGGTCATAACTTTATTAAATTGATTTCCTAGTTTGTTTGCCATTTCTCCTATTTGTATCATAACCGATTTATCTAGGTAACTTTTCCTATGCCTGGAAAGAAATTCTAATAGTAGAAGAAAAAACATACCAGTAGAGTTCCATATTTGAGAAACTTTTTCTTCACTAGACCGAGCTTCTTTAAGTTTTCAAAGATTTGCCCTCTTAACATGACGCAAATATCGTATTGTGCATTGTCATGCATGATCCAGTGTGCGGCGTGTATAGCTCCTCCCGGTACACTGTTAAGGTTGCTCGACTGATAGATTTTGTATCCGATGACCGTTGATGCAAACCGAACGCCCTCGTCTTCTATGTCGTTAACAGTCATCAACCGGCTGTCAAACTTTGACTTTGTTATCCTTGTGACTTTTGCATTTGCAATCGTTCTAAGGGTAAGAGCTTCCCCTTTATCATTATATCCAGTAACCCTTCGCAGATCTTCTTTGGTTATGGTTGTGACTGCGCCCTTTGCAAGCCACATTCCTGGTTCGTGAACCCTACTTAGAACCAGTCTTATCCAATCCGGTCGAAACACGATTGGATACCTAACTCCATTGATCAAACCTGAAGTCTCAAGCTTCTCATACTTGGCTTGAAGCTTTCCATCCTTACAAAGTGAAATATATTCGCTTTGGATAAAACTTTCAGCCAATTCTTCCTACTTTGAGTGGATGAACGTCATAATGTCTTCAGTCAACAGAACTCCATCAGGCACTGATGATAGAGCACCCCTCATATCGTTCTCTTGGTTCTACACTGTCATTATGTCGTAAACTGGTCTATCAAATTGGTTACCTTGAATTAGGTTAACAACAAAAGATGATGATGCCATCATATTCGACTGGTTTACACAGAGAGTTCTTGATAGGATTTACAGAGTTCACTTAGCAAAGACCCTAAATCAAAGCAAGAAAAGATTACTCAAGCTTAAGAAATCAAAAATCACAGTTCGCAATGTAAAGTGAAATGAGTAATCATCCTTCCCTTAAATAGACTTAGGGCATAACGGTAATTATCAAACGGTAACAATTGTTAATAGCTACAATATTAATTATCTTACCTAATATTTCTTACGACAACCGGTTCTCATGCGTTTACATGTTAATCAATCCTCGGTTGTGATGTTAGCACTTACCGTTCTAAAATACCTGATAGACCGGTGACTTCTTCCAGTTGCATTTTTTGACTGTGTGAGATCATTACTCACCAGTTCTACCGAGAACAATAGGAAAACTATTGGTTCCCTTTAAGCCCTTAGGCTCAGTTTGTTGAAGAGATATCACCATCAACAGATGATGATCTTCCTTCTGTTTTCTCCACAGCGGAGCTCTTTCATTCCTTTTTGAACCAAATCTTCTTGACTTCTTTTTCAGTCTCTTTTCCGTTGTTATCCTTTTCTAGTTAGGAGACAAGATCCTCTGTACTTGTTTATCCGGTCCTTTTCTTTTGTTCATTGGCCAGTTCCTGCATTCCTTGGCCAGATGCCCAATCTTGTTGCAGTTGTAACAAGTCATCCCGATTCCTATCCATGGATTAACCCTTCTTTCCCTGTTCTTGGGTGAGTGACACTGAGAGTTGCTATGGCCATATGGTCCACAGTTAGCACAGTTGGTTGTGCTCCAGTTTATATTCCTATCTGAGAATACCAGACTTGATGGGGATTTGAATGCCATAGTTCTAGACCTGCATTCATCTGCTTTGTGTCCAAACTTGTTGCATGCATAAAAGTAACCTTTGAAGCTTCCCTTACTTCCACTGGACACACTGTTGGGACGTGACCTACATTCAAAGGTCTTGTGGCCATACTTGTAACAGTTGTTGCAGTAACTGTTAGAAGTGAATGGTTTCATCGGTGCATTTCTGCAGTCATTTGTTTTATGACCCGGTTTACCGCAATGATTGCAAGAGATTTTGAAGATCTTCTTACCTTTTGCTTCCATTAGTTTCTTCTTTTCCATCTTGCCTTTCTTGACTCCAGATGACTCACCGATTTCTTTGCTGCTCTGACCGATGTAACCAAGTCCTGTGGGATCCTTGTGCTTTCTTTGAGCCCTCAACTGCTCATCAAGCTTTTCTGAGCTTTCATTGTACCTCTTAAGAGTCTCATTTCTCTCTTCAAGAGTCTTTGTGTTCCTTTAGTTAATACAATTCAATAGCCAGCCTTTTGCATGCATCATCTTTATCATGCAAGTTCTTATGCATAATTACATTTTCTTGAGTTATGATATGCATGTCTTCTTGAAATTGTAATACAAGAACGTCACTTTCTCTCACCGCATCTTCTGCCATATTTCTTGCTCTTTCAGAGGTCACTAGTGATTTTACGGCACTGTTCCTTTCATCTTCAACTTTTCTTTTGTCTTCAATGATTGCAGTCATTCTCAGAGCATTACTAACCTGGTCCCTTTTCAGATTTGAAATCTGATCGGTTAGACTCTAATTTCTCTCCATAAGATCAGAGACTGCCTCTTCTACTTCATCAGATCCACTTTTCCCAGAGAGTTCCTCAATTGTTTCATTTCTTTCACTCAGTTGTAAAGCCAGCTCTTTTCTTTTTGCAAGGGACCTCCTCAGTATATTCTCAAGAGAGGCAATTATGTCATTAGCTTCCTCAAGCTGCTTTTGATACCTGTAACCTTTCATGATCTTTACTCAAGCAATTAATCTTTTTATCTTTGAGAACCAAAGGCTCTGATACCAATTTTTAGTCCTAACCGGTTACTGAGAGGGGGGGTGAATCATTAAATACAATTTCTACTTCAATTTATCCTTATATATATATTCTTGCAGAATTAAAAGAATATAACAACACTCATAAACAGAAATTGAAATGTGTTGTGAGGTTTCACACCATCCCCCCAAAGAATTTGGGGACCCCCTTTTTTTTGGCAAACCTTGACAATTTTCTTTGATCCGGGTATTTGGATGCCTTAGCGAATTTTTGGGCGATCCAGAGGTTTTGGAATGAAAATTTTACACGTTCGATGTTTTGAGGCGCCTGGGAGGGTATAGCTTGTTTTCACCTTGTGCGAAATATTGATTTTCTTAAACAGTTGATTTTGTCTCCAGGCCAAATGAAATTCGATGAGAAAATTTTATTTTAATATCTGGCGGGATAAAATTGCAAATTTTGGACTTAGATGAATTTTGGAAAATTGATATAATTGCATAACTTGAACATTTTCCAAAATTTAATTGTGAATTTGGATATTTTTGGGGAAACCTTGTAAATTTTTGGGTGGTGAAAATGGAGATTAAATGAAAAAATTAAATGGCCAAATTTGAATTAGTTGCCAAATGGAAATTAAATTGCTAAATAATTTTTGGATTGCAAAATAATAAAAATTTAAATTGCCAAGTGGGATTTTCGAAATTTTAAATGGGAAAAAGAGTAAATGAAAGTTGGAAATGGAATTGAAATTTATTTGAATTTTAATTAGCTAGCAGATTTTGATTTTGGGATGGTGTTGTTATGATTTAAATGGGCTAAAATCAATTTTCCTTGGGAAAAATTCTAAATTTATAAAATGAAAAAAAGCTACAGCTGGCAGCCCCTTCCCATTTTTTTATTTTTGCTTGGTATTGGGCACAACAAACATAAATTTTTCATCACCCAAGGCAGCCATCAATTCCAGCCCCACTTGCGATTTTTATGCATTAATTTGGCAATTTTAAAATAAATAAAATCATATTTTTGGGCTGAGTGTTTGTAATTTAGAAATTTAATTTGGGCCCCTTTGTGTGTTAAATTCAATGTATTTTAAGGCCTAAGAGGTGTGAAATTCAAGGTAAGTTATTGGGTCCACAATGGGGAAGGTTTAAAGCTATATTAGAGGCCTAAATGACCTTTTTTCAAAATTTCAATTTTAGGGCCTATAATAATTTCGGATTTCACTAATTTAAACCCATAATTTTGCACAATTCAATGCAAGTGGCTCTCTTAATTTAAATCTGTCATTTTTTTAAATTAATTTAATTTTTTTTGGGGCCATGACTTGGTTAATTTCAATGTTTAGGGACCCCATATGGATTGTTTTTTGGAGTGGCCCAATTTCATTTTTAAAAGAAAATTAACATGCTATTGCACAGATTTTTGTTTTTGCAGTAGGCTGGCCCAATTTTAAATTAAAATTAAATACCCAAGGCTATGTGATTTAATGCATTTAATTTGGGTTATATGTTTGGCAATTTAATTAATTTTTATTTTCCCTCCAATGCAGATCGGCCCTATTTGAAGAGGCAAAAAAATTAGTATAAAGGGAGGGCTTGTCTCATCATTTTCTCATTCATTTCTCACTTGTCTCTTGGCAGCCAAGGAGGAGCTCTTGGAGTAGCAAAAGAGCAAAATTTTGCAAGGAATGCATTTAGCAAGGGGTGATTTTCTTCTTTTGGTGGAGTGCATTTTGGTGTTGTCTTCTTCTTCTTTGGAGGAGAATTTGTTGGTGTAGAGGAGGATCTTCATCCTTGAGGGTGAAGGCTGGCCTAAAAGGCATATTTTCTCTTTGTTCTTGCTTCATACATTTTCCCTATTTTCTTCTTGCATCATCCATCCATCACCTCATCATCTCATCTAGGGCTTGAAGTTGGGAGATATAAGTGTAGTCCCACCTCACTGTAGAAAGAAGGGGCAAAAATAAGGGCTAGGATGGCGGATGCTAGTGCAAGCAAGAACCCAAAGGTAATGAATACCAAGAAAGACAGAGAAAACATGATGCCCAAGAGCACCTTCTTCTCAAAATTGAAGCGAGTCGGTGACACCAACATCGGTACAGTGGATATGATATAGTTGAAAGATAGGTTGAAAGAAGGCCACTCCTCCATGGTGAAGAAGATCAACAAGTGTGGAATTGTACAAGCTGGCGCCTTCCCTCCTACCTTGCCTTGTCCGGAGTTGGTGATGGAATGTGCATCTCGGCTAGATATTGTGACTAAGTCCATCATCTTTGATGAAGGAAAGAGGGTGTTGGCTAACATCAGCGGGCAGGTGGTAGAGGAAGTTTTCAATATACCCCAACAGAAGGGCATGATAGTAATGTTGATGGATCAAGCCGCCAGATTCTTTCAAGATAGTCAGGATGCCTACCTCGCCCTACTAAAGCAGAATTGGTTACACGAAGGCAAGAAGGGAGTCACCAAGACATCAAGGCTCACTAGGTCAGATTTCAAATCAGAGTATGGCGATCTTATTGTGCTTCTCAAACGAGTCATGGGCTCCGCTCAAGGTATGCAGTTTGAAACTTGGATGTACTATTTTATTGAAGGAATTGAAAATGGAAAAAGAAAGTTTGATTGGGCTAGAATTATAAGTGAAAATTTAGAGTTGCAACTTAGGACAGTGCAAAATCAGAAACAATTCTATATGGGGTCCTACCTTTTCTATTTAATTGCAAGACTGTATGAACATCCTGGACTTAAGGCTTGAGGGGTGATTGGCAATGTTCCCAGACAATGCTTGGTGCATGAGTGTTATCCACAACTTCATTTGCACAACACCAAGGACTACAAGATATTTTATGATGTCTTTGCCATGAGGACAGTAAGGGTATTGCAAGGGACACCTGCAAGGAGGCTCTCGCCGAAGGCGGAGACAAAAGTCAAGAAGTTTGGGAGTTGGTTCATCTAGTTTCCGCAATTCACTTATATCAGAGTGGTTGGATGCATGGCTTGTCCCAAGAGGCTTCCAAGGTACCCACCCAATAGGATAGTTTTGATGGAGTTGGCTAGGCAACTTGAGCAATATGACAAAATGATGAAGCTCAAGGGTGAGACAGGAGTTACCTTCTCACTCATGATAGGCAATGATAGTTGTCCCAATCCTGTCGCCTTTGCAGCTACGGAGAAAGAGTTAGAACAATATCATCTAGGATGGTATAGGGCAAGGCAAGGATTCGATCCTAATGGTCTAATCAAGGCATCACATGGGGATCCATTCAAGCATATTCCTACTTTGGAGGATTTTTGGGCCAATGCACAGGATGACTTTCATGTGAGGAAGTTGGCTTTCTCAAAGTTATCAGTGGGCATGACGAGGGCCATTAGATGGAGAAATCTTGATATTCCGGATCAGCTAGAGGAGGATGAAGATGTGCTAAGGGAAGATTACAGTACAGTAGAGGGAACGGAGTTGAATCCAGTGGATTGGGATGATCCTCAGGATCTTTCCTTAGATGCAGTAACAAGAACAGTTGAGCTACACACTGAGTGGTGGTACAATAGGAAGTTTAGGCAATTACAAAGTTGGAGGGTACACCTTACCTATGAGAAGATGAAGCCAGAAGAGGAGATTCCAACAGAGTCAGTCGGACAGCAAGGTGGGGGAGTAGCCAACAACAAGCAGTTAAGAGCAAGAAGAGGAGTTTGGAGGTTGAGAAAGACAAAGAACATCAAGAGCCTCTAGCAAAGAAACAGAGTAAAGTGCCATCAAGAGAGAGAATAGTTGAGGCTAGGAGCCAAGAGGTTGGTACAAGTGAGCAAAGGGCAGCGGTAGAGGTGAGCTCTGGTTCAGAATCAAGTGGTTATAGTAACAGTACAGGGTACTCTCCTCTTTTGGAGAACCAAGTTGAGGAGGATATGATAGTCAGTGATGAAGGGGATAAGCCTGTTGACGTCGAGGCTTTATCAGTTGAGGAAGGAAGCCAAGCACCTAAGGCCGTTGGTGATGCTGTGCTAGTCGAGCCAAATCCAGATTTGGGGAGATGCATTGCACCATTGTGGTTGAGACAGATGCTTATGCCAAGGGGCGAGGTTGTGGCCATCCAGACAGTTGAGGATATTCAAGGGTTAGTGGAAAAGGAAGATGATGTCGGACAGAAACAAATTGCAGGAACAGTGGCAAAGGTAATCAGGAATGATGAGGATGGTCACCGAAAGGTTCAGATTGCGATGCCAAAGGTTAGTAAGGCAGTAGACAAGATTGTGGCCCAAGATTATGAGATAGTAGAGCATGACATGGGAAGAATCATAGATGACATGGAGTGTTTGGAGGTTCAAGAAGGCATAGCTTCAATCAGAGAAAGGTTGAGGAAGGCGAATGAAAAGATTCTGGAGTTGAAAAATGAAAATAAGTATTGGAGAGATAGTTATCATGGTGTATGTCAACCTATCCAACAGTTGCATCAGGCAGCCCTTCCACAAAATAGTGGGAGCAATCTGGAAGAGATATTAGCTCGAGAGCAAGAAACTAAAAATTGGATCAGTGATACAATTCAAGAAGGGCGAAAGTTCTTGCCTGCCTTTATCTCGATATTCAGGGCATTTGTGTCTCTTAGAGACAAATTCAGAGCATTTGAAGGGAAGTGGAAGGATTTCCTTCCAATCCATGACTTAGCCATTCCTAGGCTACAGAAGGCCATAAAGCTATCAGAGGGATCTTTGGTGAGGGCCAAGTTGGTCAGTGAAGGAGAAAAGAGTATTATTGAGTCTTGGTATGTTACCTTGACTGCCAGATCAAGGGTACTCGAAGAGATACAAGATGAGATTGCACAATACAGTCCAAGCATCGACACTTTCATTTCAAACATGTTGAGCGATGCGAGGATTGCACTTGATTTTGAAGAAATCAAAGAGGAGAATTTTAATGAGACAGAGTTTGCATTGAGATTGGATGAGTTAGGGAAGGTTGCCACCAGGCAGAAACAGTTGGGCATCCTTGCCTCTCTCAGGGCCCTTATTGAGTTTGCAAGGGATGATGAGAAGGAGAGTGAGAAGACACTGCAAGCAGCAAAGAACATGATGGACATAGCTAAGCTCAGGATGAGGCATACACCTTGCCCTCCCATGGAAGAAGTCAACACCATGTTAGCCAAATTCATTGCTTATGCTAAGAAAATGAAAGAAAAGGGTAGAATTGTATTAGAAGATCATTTGATGTAAGCCCAAGTGGAAAATTCTACTTTCTTCTTGGGTAGGGTAGGTGTCTGATTCTGATTGGCTACCATTTTGGTGCCTTCTCATTGGTTGCCACTTTTCTTTTTTTTTCATTGGTCCATTGATGAGGTGGCCGATGGGGTGGCAACCCTAATTAGGGTTTTTGGGATTTAATCTGGATCGTTGGTTTTGCCTCTTAATCTCTGTCGTTGGTTGTAATTTTGAGCCTCTATATAAGGCCATGTACTCTCATTTGTAAAGGGTTGAAGAAAATTGTTGCTAATATAATACCAAAATTGCTTCTCTTGTCATTGTTGTGTCTTGCATGGTGATTAAGAACACTTGGTGTTATTGCATGGTTTCTACTTCCAATTGTTAAAGTTAGATTTCATTGAGTTGTTAAAGTAGATTTCATTTCAAGAAATTGTTAAAGTAAGGATAGAAGTAGATGGCTAGTTGTATGGTGATATTGGTAAATGTTTGATAGGGATCTATATACTAGGCCACTAGCATCTTAGCGGCTTGTTAAGGAGCCTTGTGTGGTAATCTAGTCTCATTCCCCTTGAATCATTGCATCTATGGAGGTAGCGCCGCTGGCAAGCTTTCATTAGGTTTGATCCCCATCTATTTGCCAATCTTTCCATTCTCTAGGAGTAGCAGTAAAGAAGCAAGTAGTTTAGTAGTTAGAGTCTTGAAGAGCAAAGTTGGAAGTGATATAAATTTGAGTATACATTGCAAAGCTAGATCCCATCATCATCATAGCAAGAATTTGACATCCTTGAACGAACAATGTAAGCCCACCTAAGTGATTACCAACAAATCACATTAATATAACTGAGTTAGTATCCACAAGTGTGTAATGACCCTTACCAATAGGCCACTAAAAACCCCTCAAAAATGTAACTCAAAATGTAGATAGAAAATTATTTTGCAATATATGAGTTTGCTGTCCCAAAATTTCAGAATAATAGATAGCAACCAAATACCATCTAAAACACTATCAATGATGTAGGAAATTGCTCAAAACCATATGCCATTCATATATCAACAATTTGCAACAATGCCATACATATTTCAGCCAATAATATGATCATCAAACCCTAGGTTTGCAATATAGATAGACTAAAAATTACAATGCCCTTTCACTTGCAAAATCCTAGCCTTCCTTTGATACCAATAATGCCAAATGACAAACAAAGACAAGTACAATGTAAAATAGTAAAGTGTTGAAGCTATATTTTGTACTCAGCTGAAAACATACATTTCTCATAAAATATGCCAAATGCCAAATGAGAAGTGAGGAACCTGATTGTAGATGGTTGCGATAATTTTTACCAGTGCTGAAGATGCCAACACCCAAGCCAAAGTCACCCCAAATCTGAAAATGTACTTTCTTGCAGATTTTCGAAAATGTCTAGGAATTTTGAAAATTCCTTAAAAATAAATCATGGTATTTTGGGACTCCAAAATGCACCTATCTTTATCTCCTCGATGATAGAAATCCGATGCAAAAATACCCAAAATGATATGCTGAGTAATGACGAAGATATGAGCAAAAATGTGGTTCCAAAACCCTATCTTGAAATTCTGAAAACTGAATTAGACTTGTAGCAAAAACTTTTTTCGGATTGCTTTTTTTGCTCTGCTTTTCCGGATGCTTTTTCACTTTTCTTTTTCGGATCTGCTTTTTCGCTTTGCTTTTTCGGATCTGCTTTTTCAAACTGCTTTTTCGAACTGCTTTTTCAGATCTACTTTTTCGCTTTGCTTTTTCGGATCTTCTTTTTTTTCCTCTTGCAATCAAAAACTCAAACCCTCAGATAAGTCTGAGGACTCCAAATAAGCTCAACTTGAAATGGTTGAATACCACTTCCAAAGTGCAACCCTTCAAAGGATATTTCACCTCCTCAATTATGCAAATCCTTAAGAAACTCCGTTCCTAAAGATCAAATGACAATCTGTAGACCAAGATGGCGCCACAAATGCTCAAAGAGAAAAATAGTGTAAACTCATGTCATGGGATGTCCAAATGAGAGGCCAAGCACTCTATTTATTCACTTTTCTAAGAAGCCACTAGAACTTCTAGAAGTATCCATAAAATATTTTTATAAAATCCCTTTATAATGCACTTTTATATAAAAAATAACTTTATAAAATAAAAAGTGCAACTCAACTCAAAATTATAACATTTTGGCCCCACATAGCACATTATAATAAAAATATGATAAACACCATCTCTCCAAGAGTAAATAAGACCATCCAATCCTCAAATAGTCATCAGAATGACTCTCTCACCAAAACCATCTGCCTACGAGAGTCCATAATAGGCAAATCCACTAAAAAATGACATGTCACTAAAGAGGGGACATGACAGTCTGCCCCTCCTGAAATTGCTTGCCCTCAAGCAATCTTAAAGCTGAGTGCTGCAAAATATCTTCTCCCTCCCATGTGGCATCCTCCTCAGAAAAATTTCTCCACTTCACCAAATACTCCCTGATGGTCCTCCTGCTGAGCTACCTCTCTCTGCTGTCAATGTACTCGGGAACAAGAACCAACTTCCCCTCATCATCCAATGGAGGAAGAACTGCTGAAGGCACAACATGCTGATCCAACGCCTTCTTGAGGCGTGACACATGAAAAACATTGTGTACCCTGCTGTCTGCTGGAAGCTCAAGCTCATATGCCATCTCTCCAATACGTCTGATAATCCTGAAAGGACCATAGTACCTAGGCTTAAGCTTCTCCGACCCATTCTTCCCAAGAGTAGACTATCTATAGGGCTGCAACATTAGATAAACCATATCATCAATCTCAAAACTCCTCTCTGTCCGCTTCTGATCTGCATACTGCTTATGCTGATTCTGTGCCCTAGCAATATTATCTCTGAGAGCATCAACAATGTCATTGCTCTCCTAAAGCAAATCTCCAGCACGAGGAACTCTAACATCACTCATAAGTAAATCCAGAAAACTCGGTGCCTCATAACCATATAGTGCCCTGAAAGGAATCATCTAAATAGACATGTGGTATGTGGTATTGTAGCAATACTCACATAGATAAATCCACCTAACCCATGCCTTCTGCTGCCCTGCCACATAGTTCCTCAAGTAGCCTTCCACCCACTTATTTACTAGCTCAGTTTGCCCATCAGTCTGTGGGTGGTAACTGGTGCCAATCAATCCACCTGGATCCCAAATGTAGTCATGAACTGTATTGTTGTCAATCAACGTAGGCTCCTGCAATATCCTCTGCAATATAACCTAGAGGAATCCATAATCAAACTGACAAATACAGCTCAACCAAACTCCAAAATCACAATTGCCACAGTCAAGAACCCACGAGACACAAACTCTCAAAACATCAGAACCCAAGTAAAGTGGACAACTCAAACTGCCAACACAGTAAATACCATCAATGCATCCCACTGGCCTATGTGGAATGTACAATCCAACTCAGCAACAATGGTGAACACTCCCGAATGGAACTGTACCAAGTATGGAGAATCCACACACTGTACAACTCCTGCAGTCAACACAACTCTGCAGATCACCGGCCACTGTCTCATAACCATAACTCCCATGCACCGCTGATGGGAAAAAGACATCACGAGATAAACAGCAAGAAATAGAACCCCAACCACATCTGCCTGCCATCAACTCCTCAACACAAGGATCAAAAGCAAACTGATGTACATACCCTGCAGTATAATGCTGATAAAAAGAACCAACCTTAGTCAACAACTCACCATACACAGGTGATACAACCCACTGCAGCTGATCACCAGCTAAGTCAAGAGATGTCATAGCCAAAGGAGTAGAATCAATAACAACCGCTGAAGCATCACTCCCAAACTCCTGCTCTAAGTCATGTATTATCAAGCTGTCAACCGCAGAACCTATCGCCATGTCATGCCCATCACAACTCTCATCTCGTGGTGTCAAACCATCCCATAACTGATGACAAGCACTAAGGACCAAAGTACATCTACGTATCATCATCTCATCAACATGGTCATCAAAGGTAAACTGGTGAGCATACCTCACAGTGTAATGCCGATAAGATACGCCAATCTCAGTCAGTGACTCAGACTACAATCCAGATGAAACTAACTGCAACCAATCACTAACCAAGCTGGAACTGCCTACTACCTCCGAAGACACCGCCAAGTGAGTAGTATCACTAGCAGGAACCATGCCAACTACCGGCTCACCAACATCACACATGATCTCTGATACAACATCACCAGTCTCCATGCCATCAGTAGTAGAGAACACCACCATGTCAGGCATACCACAACAATCTATTGCAACACCCAACTCAATTGAACCTGACTCTAGTGGAAACGAACCTGATATGCCAATGCTAGTATCGAGGATGGATGCATCCCCATCTCCACTGTCTCTGACAATCTCGACCATGGACATCCTCGGATCACCAGACACCACAACCTGTGACTGAACAGAATCTGGTAAAGACGGCAATTGCTCTAACTCTATGGTCACCTCAGCCAAATGAAATTGTGACTCCTCGAAAGCCAACTATGTACTCTCAAGAATCTCAGAAGTCACCTCGAGCTACTGAGTAAGCTCACTCACCTCATCTTCCTTGGTCAATAATGCATCGTATGCTATACTGCCCCACTCCATAAGATAATCTCTGTCGGCTACCAACTGCATATAATTCTGTCTCAGAATCCGGATAGCCTCCCATAAAGAGTGGATCTCTGTCAAGGAAAGATAACTGCCTCCCTGCTCATCACTAGTAGGAGAACCCCATCCATAAACTGCTAACAACAGACGAGCAGCATCGAAATGCTAGCAAGCGATAGCAATGTCTCACTCACTAACTCTCAGCTGACTAGACACATGATGACGCTGGCTAGACTGTCTCCTACAATCCTCCTCTGACGCACTGTCCAAAGGAGTATCCTCAAGGTTACTGGTCTCTAGAGTATTACCATCCATATCCTACGAATCAACTCCAAAGCTCATATCAACATACGGAGTATCAAAAACTGTAGCACCGCTGTCCAACTCCTCTGTACCAAAAGAAACTACCGAGGAAACTAAGTCCTCAAAACTGCCCACTGCATCCTCCTGGATGTCATCAATGCCAATACGATCCTAGGACTCATTTGTAAACACTGCCAAATATGAAAGATCATCAACACATTCCAGCAAGAATGGTCGACTGGAAATATGAACAAAGCCCAACACCGATGTATAAAAACTAATACCGACATCGAACAAACTGCTGGCACAAGAAAGGACAACACCGTGCAATCTGCTAATCAAATCCATGATAGCACCCAAACAATCACTACTACCAAAAAGTGATAAAGATCTCCAGTCAACTGAATCCCAAACACCAATATAACAATCTCGAGTCCATATCCGTAAACTAGAATCAGCTGGTAACTCAAGCAAACTCCTCACCTGAGTAATATGACTAATACCAACTAACTCCACATACCTGTCTGACACTGTCCCTGTATCCTGGATGTGAATGCCAGATGAACTCACAACATTATCAACGACCACATGTGATCCGCCTGCCGCAGAAAGCTGAGTATCAGGTGTGCAAGAGGAAACTAAACTCAACTCCACGCCATGCTCATCCCCATGCCTCTCCAAGTCCTGTAATGCCAATGGAGTATTCACCAAAGAAGTTCGAGTGTCCTCAAGCTCGCGAGAAAGCCTGTCAACTTCCTCCTTCCTCAAGGCATCTGAATAGTCTCCGGCAAGGCTAAGAAGATGGTCACGATCTGATAGAAGATGTGAATAACTCAACTTCATCGTTCCCATCCCTTCCCTAATCGCCTGTAAGTCAACACAAGAAGACTCTGCCTGAACTCCCTTATGTCTGCCCTGTAACTGAATCATCCGGATGTGATCCTCTATCATATCCCGCATCCTGTCATGATGAGATAATGAAGTCACAATACTGTCTTCGCTCACCTTCAGCTAGCTGGACAAAACATGCGAAGTACTACCAGCCTCAACCTCATGTGACGAAGCATCCAAATGTGCCTGGTACTCCCTCTCAGCAAAGTCATGAATACTCAATGTTTGCTCATCTCTACCACGTATCTCACCATCGTGCGCAACATCCTCAAAATAATCATCTGAACCCTCTACGCTGTAGTCACTGCCTATCATAACCAAACCATCCTGAGTACCTGTGACATCACCCTCTGGCAACCTGTATACAACTGTCTCAACTTGAGTTTCAAGTTGACAGTTACTATCTATCAGCGTAATATCCTTCACCACTTCTTCCTGTGGTTGAATAGGAACTGAAACCTCTGCCTGGCTGCAAGCTAATTTCTCGAACTCCTCATGCAAGTTCCTGGTAATTGTGTCATCTGCCCTATGAGAAGATCTGCCAAATAGAAATCCAGTCAACTTATCCACCTTAGCTGGGTCGAACAGCATGTCATTCATCATACAGTGGCGCTTAACCAACTGTTCAGACATGTCATGGCTTATTTTCTTAAGTTCATCTCGAATGTCTAAATAACCATCCTTTCTACTGTTCCGACTCTAGATCTTCCTACTTTGTCTATCAGCTATCCAAGATCGTGTCCTCTGAGACTCTATACTATACCTGTCCATTCTGGATAAAGTAGAGTGCTGATCACTCATACAAGACGGCTCCTACCCAACAGGATGGCAAGAAAACTGCTCTGATACCACTGTAATGACCCTTACCAATAGGCCACTAAAAACCCCTCAAAAATGTAACTCAAAATGTAGATAGAAAATTATTTTGCAATATATGAGTTCTCTTTTCCAAAATTTCAAAATAATAGATAGCAACCAAATACCATCTAAAACACTATCAATGATGTAGGAAATTGCTCAAAACCATATGCCATTCATATATCAACAATTTGCAACAATGCCATACATATTTCAGCCAATAATATGATCATCAAACCCTAGGTTTGCAATATAGATAGACTAAAAATTACAATGCCCTTTCACTTGCAAAATCCTAGCCTTCCTTTGATACCAATAATGCCAAATGACAAACAAAGACAAGTACAATGTAAAATAGTAAAGTGCTGAAGCTATATTTTGTACTTAGCTGAAAACATACATTTCTCATAAAATATGCCAAATGCCAAATGAGAAGTGAGGAACCTGATTGTAGATGGTTGCGATAATTTTTACCAATGCTAAAGATGCCAACACCCAAGCCAAAGTCACCCCAAATCTGAAAATGTACTTTCTTGCAGATTTTCGAAAATGTCTAGGAATTTTGAAAATTCCTTAAAAATAAATCATGGTATTTTGGGACTCCAAAATGCACCTATCTTTATCTCCTCAATGATAGAAATCCGATGCAAAAATACCCAGAATGATATGTTGAGTAATGAGGAAGATATGAGCAAAAATGTGGTTCCAAAACCCTATCTTGAAATTCTGAAAACTGAATTAGACTTGTAGCAAAAACTTTTTTCGGATTGCTTTTTTTGGTCTGCTTTTCCGGATCTGCTTTTTCGCTTTTCTTTTTCGGATCTGCTTTTTCGCTTTGCTTTTTCGGATCTGCTTTTTCGGATCTGCTTTTTCGGACTGCTTTTTCGGATCTGCTTTTTCGAACTACTTTTTCAAATCTACTTTTTCGCTTTGCTTTTTCAGATCTTTTTTTTCCTCTTGCAATCAAAAACTCAAACCCTCAGATAAGTCTGAGGACTCCAAATAAGCTCAACTTGAAATGGTTGAATACCACTTCCAAAGTGCAATCCTTCAAAGGATATTTCACCTCCTCAATTATGCAAATCCTTAAGAAACTCCGTTCCTAAAGATCAAATGACAATCTGTAGACCAAGATAGCGCCACAAATGCTCAAAGAGAAAAGTAGTGTAAACTCAAGTCATAGGATGTCCAAATGAGAGGCCAAGCACTCTATTTATTCACTTTTCTAAGAAGCAACTAGAACTTCTAGAAGTATCCATAAAATATTCTTATAAAATCCCTTTATAATGCACTTTTATATAAAAAGTAACTTTATAAAATAAAAAGTGCAGCTCAACTCAAAATTATAACATTTTGGCCCCACATAGCACATTATAATAAAAATATGATAAACACCATCTCTCCAAGAGCAAATAAGACCATCCAATCCCCAAATAATCATCAGAATGACTCTCTCACCAAAACCATCTACCTACGAGAGTCCATGATAGGCAAATCCACTAAAAAATGACATGTCACTAAAGAGGGGACATGACAAAGTGTAAGGAACCTTGGAGTTTTTCTCATGTTCTTCATGAGTATTTACTTTTCAAGAGAGGGTTGAGTGTTTGGTATTCTATATCAAGTATTCAATTGCTATATGTTATGTAGTGGTACAAAATTGACATCAACAAAATGCTTAGGTCAACACAACATATATATGTGGAAACCCTCGGTTAGAAGGAGAAAACCACGGTGGGAAAGAACGCACAACTTTACTACTACAGTAATAAAGGTGCCTTGTTAGAGCCTTACAAAGCATTGGTAAGAGTGCTACCTAGTTAAGGGATTTGGTAGAAGACCTATTAGGATCTTGACCCTATTAGGAGTCACCTTGTAAGAGGACTTTCAACACCAAGAAAGATGTTACCCGGTAAAGGGATTTGTACAAAGGACCTGTTAGGGTTCACCCTGATCAAGAGATTTGAATATGCTTCGCAATCTAAAGCAATGATCTTATGATGATACTTTTTGTCTAATCAGATCATACCTGTTCCCCTTTGCTCTGCTTGGTTGTTGAACCCTTCTCTGTCTTTCACTTCTTGTGACTGTAGCTCCTCTCAGAAAATATCTCTCTCCTGCTCTAGATATTCAACAACAATTTTTTTGTGTCTTATGACCTTGAAACACTCGTAGATAAAACAAAGCTAACTTCGGTAAAACTGAAAAAGCTAACTCCAGTTTTAACTATGAATGCTCTGCATAATCCGATTCGGATTATCATGCATTTAACCGGTAAAGAACTTGTACCCGGTTAGTCATCTCTTCCCTGTGTGTCTCCCATGACCGGTTGGAATAACTTAGTCCGGTATAAGCGTGACGAGCAAAGTACACCGCTTACTTGTTTAGTCTACCAATGCATACTTAAGAGTACCAGTGTGATGTACAGGTGTTCCGGTGGGATTGATGTTTGCCAATGACTTTACCAATGACAACTCAATTATGTCAACACACCGTATTGAAGAGTGCTTATAATTAGCAATAAACTTGGAAATACAATTAAAAGATCAAACTTGAGATACCAAGATGGTGAAATCTGATTACAAGCAGATATTTAACATACCCAATTGCTGATAAATTAAAATGACGAACATGCAGCAACAAATCAATAAGAAATGTCACTCAAAACCCTAGACGTCCAACTCAAGCTTCACAAATTGAAATGGCATAAAGAAATCAGACCTTTCTATACTCAAAATGCCAACCAACAATAGATTATTGCATGCAACCCCAAACAACCAGCTCTGGGAAGTCTCGTGCCCAGCTATGAAGTAGTATGGCCAGCCCAAGGAAGTAAGGCCAAAAACACCTCTCAACTCTCCTTCAATCAGCAAGCTATGAATGTTCTTTGTAAAATGAGCAACCTTGGACTGAAGAAGAAGATCAACCAAAAACCGTTGAAGCTCAGCTGTGATCTCTGTATGAAATCACCAAGTAATTCCCTAGATTGTCTTTCAACAACGGAGGAATTTTTCTTGCAAGGGTTTCCATCCTCACAAACCATCAAGAAGAAGCCACAACCCCTTCAAAACCAGCAGCATAACAATATCCAAATTCACAACATAGGAAATGTGCTCCACAAAATTATTTTTATATCATTTCCAAGAAGTTCTTCCTTCTTTACCAAGCCATGTGGGATTAAATAAAATCACTCTTTTGGTCTCCCAATGTGGAGTCCAAAATATTGAAGGTCTCATTCTTTAAAAATATTCATTTTCTCCTCCTTAGGCATTAACTTAGGATGTCAAATGACACCTTTTTAAAAACAACGTTGTTTTACTAGGCCAAGCGGTACAAATCGTTTGAATCATAAAGTGACAATATTTAGGTGATTAAATTGAAATATATTTCCCTGAACACCAAATATGAAATATTACACTACTGGAGAAACAAAGGTTGGCCCAACTACTAAAAATAGTGTGTCCAAAAACCAAATTGGCCCAACCTGAGATGCACTAAAACTTACAATAAATAGTAAGTGCTAAAAATGGTCACTGCTAAAAATAGTAATTCTTGAACAAGTAGTCCAAAATCACTCCAAAATGTCTTTCATCTCCATTAATCCATCTAAACACACAAACAACATCAAAATACCCCCCTGATCCTACTGACAGCAATCTAGAAAGCCAACACTAGATGAACTACAAGAGAACCAGAAAATGGGGACATTACATATGGAACGAGGGGACGCATCTCAAGGACACGTTTTTTAAGGGAAATTTTAAGGACGGCAGGGGACAACTATATAAAAATATATTCATTATAGAATCATTCATCATGTTAACACATACATTATAAAATCCTTAAAACACAACAATCTTCATGTTATCAAATGTTGGATACATTTTTGCAAAAACTTAGTGTATATGACTTCATTGAAATCCCAATAAATTGCTCAAATCATGTATTGTTCAGAGTGTCAGAACTGAGGAAATGTCCCCAAGCCATCCATGTCCCTAGTATGGAGACACGAGCAAAACACCTTGGGCACACATCCCCGTGTAATAGAGGATTTTTGTGAACACAATCCATGATTTTCCTTTTTATCTTGCATGCCCTGCCTAATATAATTATGGTGACAAGGTAGATAACAACCTCTCAACACACTTGGTAGTCTATCACCTAGCATTCAATGTCCCTGTGCGACCTATGGAATCTCCATTGATTTCCTGAAAGTTCCAAATTTTCCAAACATTCAATTAATTTTATCTTGCCTACAAAACTTGACAAATTAAATCTTCAATCTTTGACCACTTGTGGCAAACCTATATGATTCCGCCTACAAATATTTTCCATGCAAATTGAAACCCTACATGAATTTCACAATATCAACTAGGGAGGATTTTACACCACTGCTTTTGATCTTTTCCATAGGATTTTCATCCTAGGAGTGCACTTGAACAAACCTGTTCAATCTCCACAACTGTGTTTTTCAAAGAATATCAAATATCCACAATGCCAAAATGACTCCCCCATCTTCCTTTTATAACCCTAGGAGAACTTTCTAGAAGAACACTTTTAATAATAAACCTTCTAGAAGGTACCTTTTTAAAATAAATCAATAAAGAGCTTTTTATAAAGTGACTTTATAATATTCACTTTTCAAATAAATTCACCCTTAAATTGAATTATTCATAATTCTTTTCTTTCCACAAAAGTAATTTTATAATTAACTTGATGCAAGTATCCTACAAATGTCAACTTAGGACAGCCTATTCGTTTAATTATATTATCTCCTCACCCACTGATGGCCAAAAAGGGACATTACAATCCTCCCTTCCCAAAGATTGCTCGTCCCCAACAATCTGAAGTTCTGAACATATATGTCATTATTGGCATCCCAAATCAATCTTATGAATGCTGCACCGTGAACTTGGTACTCCACCCTTGACATAATTGAAACTTGCAAATCTATCATTTTACATTATCTTGTGAAGCATTCCAACAACTATACAGCCTCTTGAATCCTAAACCCTTGTAGTATCATATATCCATGGCAGCTTAATTGAATTCCACTACTAAAAATGTGGCACAAAAAATCTGAAAGCCAATCTACACAAACTTTAGCAATGGTGATAGTCTGGAAATGCTTCCACCATGAGTCCAAAAATCCTTTTATGGCTACTAAGAATATTCAGGAGCTGAAATTATAGGAAGAAATAGATTCAATATTAAGTCCAATCCTTTGATGCCCATAGAGTCTAATTCCATCTATCTTTCCCATCCCCCTACATGTATGCACTTGCACTCAAGTGATGGCTGATTTGCATAATGATATCAGCAATAAGACTGAAATTATGATCCATAATCTTCCAAGATACACCACTACTCTCTAATATGCTTGGCTAGTCCCTTTGTGTAAATACTCAACAACACATTAGCTAGATTTCAAACATTGCAAGCATAGCATACTTCACTTTGGTCCCACGCTCTTATGAGCTAATGGCTTTGATCTAAAAAATCGTGCTCATTGCATTCCCCTCAAATGGGTTCTAAAAACAATTGATTGAAGATACCTGGAATGTCGTTCTCTATTGATTCAATTTCGAAGTCAAACTGATATACATTTGGCATTGAAATTTTTCCTCAACATATGAGCTATCATCAATTAAGTGATATAAGAATTCATCACTAGAAGCTGATTTGAAAACTGAAATATACTCCACTTCATCATGCTCTTTTTTCTAAAAATACATTAGTGATCACAACTTTATCATTTGCATACCTTTTGTTTCAATCATTCAAGAAATCCACCTCATAATCCTCTTGATTCGGAAAATTAATTTCATGTTCTCAATTGTCATAAGAAAGGTCCATGTGAGCAAGTTTTTCCTTAATTTTTTGTAGGCTATTCCTCATAATGTTGCGGGAATCGCTCTTAGCCAATAATACTTGTCCATCTGACCACTTGCTAGCCAAATCATTTTGCACATCTTGCAATGTTGTACCAGGTCCTCCGACCCATTCCCTATGAACTTTGGGAAGTTTTTGCTTGTCAACTTCTAGACTAGTTGAACGAGTGACCATCTTCCTAGGTCAATATGTACCTTGTTCCATGGACCCCGTTGAAATGTTTTTCCCATGACAGTCTAGTCCTTCACTTGCAATCATGGCCATGTTCAATTCCATGACACATCCATCCTTAGCATCCCTTGCACCTTAGTTACATTCTCGTTCATTCCTAGACTCTCTTCTCCCTAGAGTTTTTGGCTTAGTGCCCCCTATCCTTGGTTCCTCTGATATGGATAGCTATTCGATATAGTGTACGTTACTCTCCAATATCACTACAAACTTGACTACAAGGTTTCCTTCTTTGTCATCTTCATCTGATATTGATTGTACTGATGGGTTGCCTACTTGATCAGCAAAATCTTCGTATGCTTCATCAAGGAGTACTAGGTGTCTAGCAAGTCCTACCCACACACTCTTCATCCTCCCACTATTAGTGAGATTCTCTCTCCCCCCCAACTATGGCTGCAATTGATGCTGCAGCTTATGCTCCTTGGCAAACTTGGGCTTTCCGCTTCAACGATTGTTCTCAGTCGTCATCGCTCACTTTGTTCTCTTAACTGAAGGCATCTTCTTACCGTGTAATATCCCCAAATAGGATATTTTCTAAAATTTTGATTTCCACACTAATTTCTGATTTTCATATTCTGTTCAAACCCTAAATTCTAATTTATTATTTTAGACTGATCATACACTTATAATAGGCAATATATACTATCAAAACACATCAAATTATTATGCCAAAAGGATTTCCCAATATCAGAGATGAAATACAACATGAGATACGCAATGTATGAGCACCAATGCACACCACAAGACTGAAATTCAGAAGATAACTATGCTGTCATAAATCATAATATATGTCTGAAAGTACATCCAAACATGGGCAAAAACATGACAATCATGCTTAGAAATGTCGCAGTCCCAAATCAGATAGGTTTTATGCATACCAAAATGTGGCAAATTGAACAAATGATGAGCCCTAGGAGTGGCACCAAGTTTAGGGCATGAACCCTAATGCAAAATGAACACAAACCACAAAGAATGTTGCTCAACATGTGGCACTCAGATCTTCTCCAAACACTACTACGAATTAGGATTAAAGAAAACCTAGACAATGAATAAAACCCTAGGCAACCTGCATTAAATTTGCATCAAAACCTCCAAATCCAAATTGAGATTTAAATCAAATCCTTTAATTTGATGTTCCAAGCCCTAGCCGTCCAAGTGCTGATGTGAACCCTGTCGAATTGATCTTCAAGCCAACAGCAAAGCAGTGCCAAAAATCTACAATAAATATCTGCCTCTTCCAAAATTGGGTCTAGCACAAATCTTTCCAATTTCGGGAATTAAAACCCTATTACTAGACCTGCAATAAAATGTCTCTTGAACCCTTGCTTAAACCTGATAAAACCTACTTATTTATTTTTGAATTGTTCACCAAATTTTTCTCCAAAGGAGACTTCATAAATTTGCTCAATCGTGTTTGTTGCCTTGCAAACACTTCATGGGAAGGGATGGGTTTTCATCCACACTTTCAACTCCAAGGGTTTTCATCTTGGGAAGTTCAATCTTCAAAGGAAACGAATCATATGTCAATTTCAATAAAACATCTAAACATGCCAAATACATTGCAAAGTGCAAACCCTTCCTTATAAAGAACTCCAAGAAACATCTAGAAGATTAGGTGGACTTTAATAATTGGAGACCTTTATTTAATAAAGTGATTTATTTTTTTATTTTGTTACTTTCACTTTATTTTAAAGTTAAATTAATTAATTAAAATCATCCCTTTTGAAATAATATTAATTTTTGGACAATTTAATCAATTAATTTAAGTCACATTATAATTATTTGGGGACATTAAATATTGATCCTTTATTGACTTCCTGACTGCCTGGTGTACATATTGTGTCATTTTTCAATTGTACAGACATTAACTTCCAGAGGTACATCTTCTGGTAATGTCATGTTCTTCCTCCCTCCCATGGCGTTCTTCTTACCATTGTGCTATTCGTTATCTTCATTGCTCCCAGCATCTTTCCTCCTGAAGGTCGCAAAGGGTAATAAAGATACGTGTGAAAAACCTTAGCAATCTTTGAAGTAGATGATCGACTTTGTTATTCACTACTAAACTATCTCGTATGCTGCTCTCAGGAACCTCTCGCTAGAGAGCCTCCCTTTAAACGTATCAATTTACACCATATGGATACTTCGCACAAGTACACCAAGTCTTGAGTCAGTCTGTCTTTTGCATTGTATTCCTCTTCTTTGGTTTGAGTTACTTATGGTTCTTCTACGGGTTAGCCCATTACACTGCCATCCTACCTGTCTATAACTTATATTTCCAAGCTTTGTATTAGTAACGACACCAAATGTTTACTCAAATAAGGTTTTAGTGTCATAAATTGTAACCTTGTACAGTTTACACCACATTTTGTGCCCTTGCCTTAGTGTGTGGTCTCCTAGATCTTATACAAGCCTATTTTTGGTCAAAATACTAAAGACCCAATGTCATATCTTTGCATGGTGATCCAAATTGCTCTCTCAAAGTGTGTGCGCCTAATTTATTTCTTGTTTGACCTATTTTGGTAGGTCAATAGTGCCTTGGATTCCCATTACCTAGTCAATGGCGCTTGGGAAGCCGTTGAACTACCAAATTGGGCCAATTTCAAATATTTTAGTGTCGGGTTCCTGCCAATTGTTCCTTGGTCCTAGTGTTTCAATATGACCATTGAAGGTCAACTTAAGTCACGAAATACCTTGAGAACCCTATATAAATCATTCTTTCAATTCATTTTCACATTATGATCTACTACAAGAATCTACACATATCAAGGCGACATTTCATCTCATCATATCCTTCAAGCTTTCTTCAAATCTAAGCATTATGGAGCAGCAAATTACAACATTCTTCATGCAAGCATGTCTGTGAGATTGATATCCTTTATGTCAAGTCATGTTATTGCATCAACACATGATCACTTTCAAAGAGCATTACATCAACAAGTATGAGGTATAAAATTCAACATTCTACTTTAGAGTTTCCATTTTCAATTCAATTATATTTCAATTTCATGGTTAGTTCTAAAAATGGGGTTTCTCATAGGCAAACCCCCATCAACCCAACATTTTCTCATCTTTAAATGAGCAAGCAACAAGATCAGAAGATACAGATTTGGAATCAGACAAGGCAGACAGATACCTACAGATTGAGATTTAAAAGATTCAAAAAAGTAGGGTCGACATCACTCCACTCAACAATGACCTGCACTTTTCCGACATGATTTTGGGGGAGGATTCTAAGTAGCATTGTGGTCCCAAAAACATAGTTTACATCCATATTTGATCTTCTTAGGTCAAGGTCGCACCTAGCAATATTGACCTCTTGATTTCAACCCACATTTCAGGCACAGGTTCCTTTCTATCTCTTTCCAAATCTGTAGCTTTTGTCTGCATAGCTATTTTGTGGTTTCCTGTGCATGCTTAAAACCCTCAATTTCTCATCATTGGCCCTAAATGTAACCTACAATTCACATCTTTTGCATAGTCATTTTCAATCAAACAAGGAGTGTTGAATTCACCTTGTGCTCAATCCTTTTCAAAGAAATTTGAGGTAGAGCCAAGTGGATCCACTCTCCTTAATGTAATCAAGGGAAATAGGTCTAGATCCTAGTTTGCATGCTTAAACTAGTGAACCCACTCCACATCATTACATTTTGGTGAAACTGACGTATCTTGAAAACTTCTGATTTTCAGATCTAATTTTCATGCATATTTGAAATTATTTCTAAAATATATCATTTATGAGTACCTTGTTTGATTATAGTGCATTTTATGAATGGAGTTGTTATCGTATTTTGTATATGATGATCATATATGAGAAGAAAGAACCTAATCGAGTTAATGTCGTTCATGTTTTGGGTCATGAGAAGCCTAAAATTGTAGTCCACCTTCATCATGATGTCGATCAACCTCAAAATAAAGTAGTGACTGTGGTAAAAGGTGCTAAAAAACCAGCAACATTCAAATGTTTTCCCCCACTTCTCAACCTTTTCTTCCTCCAACCCCTCGTCCTTCACAACAAGTTGGTAAGGAGTATGATCTTGTTGAACAACTTCCTACTACTCCTACTAGGATATCCATTTGGAATTTGATTCAAATTTCATCTACTACCATGGTATGCTTCAAGAGGCTTTACAAAAGGTTTTTGTTCCTCCTATGACACATAATGATGTGGCAGCCTTGTTGGAGAGTATGGATGTAATTTGTAATGTCCCCATTTTCATGAGCATGAAAGTTTGAGGGATTATCCTATTATTGTGTCCCTCGTAGTCTAATTATTGTGGATAGAGGATCTTCTGAGGCAGAGGCTTGGTTAATGGACGTTCTTGTTTTCTCCAGAATTCAGTATGTTCTAATTCGGTCTTCGTTTGGCTCAGATTGGACTTCGTTTGGGCTTAGTTTCATATACTTAATATTTATAGTAAGTATAAGGTTGATAGATATGGGACCTTTCTATCTTTAGTAAGGCATTCATACGAATAGAGGATGCATTGGTTGACTCCCTGGTTCAAACGGCTCGTCAAAATAATGAGTATTTAATGAGATATTAATATTTTAATGGCCTTTAATGATGTTTAATTATCTAAGTTATATTATAAAGTTATAAATTGACTTTATAATAAAGCGGGGCCATGTTGAGGGTAATGAGTAATTAATACTCATTGATTAAAAGTGTGCTTTATTAATGATATGTTATAAAGTCAACTCATAGTTATAAAAGAAAATATCAAAATCATTAAAGAGCCTTGCTAATGAAGATTCATGGGGAAATATTATAAAAGAGCCTTGGAGAGAAAACAAAAGGTATTCTTGTGCATTCGATTTTGGTAAATTGTGTTGTTGTTTGAGAGCCAAAAGTTTTCAGATTTCAAGGGTCTGAAGAATTGATAATTCTTAAATGTTCAAACACTTTGAACTAGTGAAACTATCCAGCGAATTGTGTCAGCATTAATCTCATCCAGAGGTTAAGAATGTGCTTAATTTGGTGACCAAATTGTGACTAGATCCAGCATTTTATACAGATATAGATTGCAAAATTGGAGACTGCTTATTAATTGCAGCATGTATGAAATTATGGGAGCTGCAATTAAATATAGAGGCCGCCGTTACCATAGTTAGTTGAACGGCATTATTATTTTCTGCCTGCAATTGAGTCTTTAGTGGCCACATTTGATAATTTGGGGCAGAGTTTGTGAAAGCTGCGTTCTGAAGACAAGAGGCACGTTTTTGTTGGAGAGTGCCTTCATCCTTAGTTACAGCTGGTTATCAAGGAATCACCAATTCTAGAGAGCTGCATCTTCTTGGAGAAATATAATTGAGCATACAATTTCAGATTGCCAGGTTTTCTATATTATGTGCTTAGTAGTTTCAGATTTCAATATTTGCAACTAGTTTAATTGTAAGACGTTTGTAATCAAAATAAGGAGTTATAAGGTTGCACAATTGTTTGTTGAAATGCCTTTCCTGTATCTATTCATTTCAATTCACATTGAATCTCTAGTATGCATGCCAAGTGTTTGTGAAAATGTCCATTGGTTGTAGGTGCACATTTTACATGTAGAAATCATATGTATGCATTCAAAAAGACAGAAAGGATTGCATTTGCATTTTAGTTCTTTGCCTAGATATCTTAGTAATCATTTGCAAGCATTTAAACTTCATTTGAAACCATTCCAAGCAAGCAAAAACAATCTAAAAAATAAAAAACAGCAAGATAGAGATTGCATGCAAAATGTTTCACAACATGTCAAAGATTTGAAAAGTAAAGCAATTCGGTGTTTGTTAGAGTTAGAACTTATTGGGGTTCTTACATAATCAAGGCTCATATTGTGTTTTCCCAACATAAGTCACCCCCGTAGAGATTCAAAACCAATATGAACCTTTTATGATTTTGGTGCTTACTAATGGTAATGCAATAAGACAATCTAGTTGACAATGGATTAGGCCTAAATGTGTGCAGTATAGACTTGTTGCGGAAAATCAAGGTAGATCCCAAGCTTTTTCAACCTGAGCCCCTCTCTATCAATTGCTTTGACAAATATGCTAGAAGATTCCTTAGGTACAATCACCTTACCTATCAAGGTAGGCCTTGCCATTTTACCTACGCCTATCCATGTCATGCCTAATACTCTTACTTATAATATTCTTTAAGGAAGACCTTGGATTCATTCTATGCAGTAATCCCTTCCACTCTTTATCGTAAACTTAGGTTCATATATAGCAATTACATGCATACCCTAGAAGGTGATAAAGACTTAAACAATTGTTTGCAAACTCCGATAGGATCAAATCTCCTTTATATTCTTCTATTCCTTCATCAATACAAACAAATGCACCATGTACTACTAAAGAAACTCGTTCAGCTGAAAAGTTATTTTTAGAGGATGATTGGGGCTCACTAGACTTCACACCATCCTTTAATAGCAAAAACAAAGCCTTGAATTTGAGGCTCAAAATTCTAACATTTCTTGATGATGATTGGGGCTCTTTAGACTTCAATTCAATTTAAGATAAGAGTCAGCCTTCACTTCTTGACATTTCAACACTCACTCGAACTCCTACTTTAGATTTGGAAAAAAATTATGGAGTTAATTTCAAAATTCTATCTAAACAGGGACTCAATGGACATGGTTCAACATGTGTGCAACAAAGCGTTCAAGCTCGTGAGAAATCTACACCACATTTCTCTATGAAATGTTTAGGTTCCCAACCTCCTCCTTTGTCAACATCACCTCCTGCATTGTCTAATGCATCTTTGTTCTCTACCTGCAACTTTTTATGACAACAGGATAGCATTTTGTTCGACCTTCTTCATGCCAAGTTGATTACCTGACCCAAACAAAGAAAGAAACATAGATAAGATATTGAGAATTCTCCTTTTTGTATGAATCATCAACTCCATCACCACTCCACTAATGAATGTTAGGCTTTGTATATAAAAATTCAACAATTAATTGATTATGGTGTCATTCAAGTAACAAGTGACAATGAGCGGTATCTTTTTCATGATCATTCTAAATAACATCTAAGTTACTATTGTGTTGCTCCTCACTGTGTGCGTTGGTAGCTTATCTCTTGGGGGCTCATTGTCATGCATGGTGGTACAATTTTAAGTGCAATCATACTTGGTGAGAAAAATAATAGCCTTCTTATTCTTGTCAACATGCTTGGGAGGCAAGAATAGTGCTTCAATCTTCTATCTCTCATAAGGATTCACTTTGCCTTTATTGAGTTGCATCTTTTATAACATGACATCCTTCCTTGCATAGAATTGTTTGTTCTACATTAGGACTTTCTCCTTTTCAGAAGGTGTACTTCCTTGACTAAAACATCTTCCTTTCTTGAAAGCGTGTGTCTATTATAAATGATCTCTCACATGGGGTGTGTTATCTTTCACCAAGAATCTCTTTACCTAGCAATAGGGCAGGTGTGTATTCTTGATCTTCTTCCCCTCTCTTTAGTCAAATATGTTATCCATGTTAAAGATCTCCTCTTAGGGGTAGATTTCTTTGAGAAAAATCCTCTTCCTCCTTTCATTGTGCATCCCTCGAAAGGATCCCTATACACTTGTCGCAAGGTATCTCTTTACAACTCTCTTCCTTACCTCAAAAGATCTATGCCCTTTTTGCCTTGGATTGCATGTACATTGTTGCTTCAAGGATATCTCCTTGGTGATGAAGGTTTTTATCCTTGTTGTTCTTTTCCTTAAGATGTCAACATATACTTACATTTCCATCTTAAGGGGGACATATATGCAACCTCCTTGTTTCTACATTCCAAGATTTCCTCACAAAAATTGTTCTTTGTTTGGTTATCCTTATTCAAATGTTGCGAGATTTCCTTATAAACATAGTTCTTTATTTGGTTATCCTTATTCAAAATTTTCAAGATGATGACTAGCATAACACAACTTGCAAGACCATTCAACTCTCCTTGCACCGCTTTTGCGGATTTCCTTGCAGACATTTTTGCGGATTTCCGTGCATACAATGCTTTTCTTGATTATCCTTTGAACCATTTATTAGGATGGGTGGAACTATCATAACACAACTTGCTAGAATATTTCCACTCTTCCTTTTTTCTTTCATGGATCAACTAGCATAACACAACTTACTAGCACATGAAATCCATGTTTCCCGTCTCTTTCCTCCATGAGCCCATAGCATAACACATCTTGCTAGTTGGTTCATGGTATCTTATCTCATCCCTTGATGTATGCTCTTGCTCCTTCCATGTGACCACTTGTGCTCTTGCAACAACACCCGAAGAATGATATTACTGGTTGAAACATTTTTTATCATTGAGGTTCCTTCAACCAATTGACTTGGAGCATTTGCTTTTAGTTTTTGTTTTTCTTTGTTTTGTGTGTCCTTGCACGTAATTGTATGACTTAAGATCCTAAGGTCGAGGGGCTTGTTACCTCAAACTTAGTGATGTCTTATCTCTTTGTAAACTTTCTCCTCATTGCTCATGTCTCTCTTCCTCTTTCTTCTACTTAATCACGAATTTGCATGTAGACTCATACTCCCGCTAAAGAGAGGGCTAAATGTAGCATTGTATATTGTAACCTTGTACAATTTACAACATATTTTGTGCCTTGAATTATTGTGTGGTCTCCTAGCTCTTATCCAAGCCTATTTCTGGCCTAAATATTGAAATTCATATGTCATATCTTCGCGTGATGATATGATTTTCTCTCTCAGATTGTGCGCACATGATTTCTTGCTTGTTTAACCTATTTTGGAAGGTGAATGGTGCCTTGGGTGCCCTTGACCTGGTCAATGGCATTCAAGGCACCATTGACCCCCAAAATCAATTCCAATTACAAATATTTTGGTGTCGGGTTCCCACCAATTGTTCCTTGATCTTGGTCTCTTAATATGATTGTTGGAGGATAACTTAATTCACAAAATGCCTTGAGAACATTTTTTAAGAGAATTTTTCATTTTATCATCACATCATGATCTACTACAAGCATCTACTCATATCAGGGCGACATTTCATCTCATCATATCCTTCAAGCATTCTTTAGATCTAAGTATTGTAGAGCAAAAAAGTTACAACAATTTTCATGCAAGCGTGTCTTTAGAATTGATGTCCTTTATGTCATGTCATGTTATTGCATAAATACATGTGATCACATTCAAAGAGCATTGCATCAACAAATCTTAGGTATCAAATTCAACAATCTACTTCAAAGTTTCCAATTTCCAATTCAATTACATTTCAATTTCATGCTTAATTCCAAAACTGGGGTTTGACCTAGGAAAAACCCCATGTAGTATCCCCTTTTAGGATAACAAGGGATTATGGGACAATTACTATAATTTCTTAGAATTACAATGTTCGATTTTGCAAAAAACTTGTGTAATTGATAATATGAATTTAAAAAAATCAAATGACAATAATCAATGCCACTTCTATCTCTGATTTGTATAATTTTGAGTATGCTTAAGTGAGTTGATATAATTTTTTCTATTCTTGGGACCCCATACATCAACAAAGTCGGGGTTAGCATCTAGGAGGGACCACCTTTCTTCAGTTGCAACCTCCTCTGTATTTTTATCCTATTCCTTTCGAGAAGGAGAGATTGCCAGTACCAAATGTGAGAGCCACTTGGAAGAGTTGGGCCAACCACCATCGCCATCGTTATTCAGCCAACCACTACCAACCACCAGTAGACAAGCCCATACCCCTTGTATGCAACCCAAAGGCTAAGTTCCCACACGACAGAGAGGTGGAGCACTTTCTTTGAAAGTTTCTACCACCACCAAATTGGTGGTGAGGAGCCTAGGACCGCAAGGTTTGAGAGTGGCGTGCTAAGGAGCTCCAACCGTACCAACAGCCATGGGGCGGAGATCAATCACGAGAATTAAAAGGATCGAGAGGCACTAAACTATAAAAGGAAAATTTACTAATGCTCTAAGAGCTCCTGCAAGTGAGCCACATCCAGTGCAACCTTGTTAGCTTGCACTTGAATCTAGAGCTTCACATTATTACATATACACATAAACATCAAATGAGCTATGAGAAAATAATACAACATTTCTATCTTTCCATAATGTGAAGAGGATTTCCACCCTGAAAGCATGCCAAATCTAGGTAAATTTGAAAAGATAAAATGAAGCCCCCAAAGAACCATATGGCAAGAGAAAGGTTTAGGCTGAAACAATCAAAAGAACTCATGAATCCAATTCTACAAGTGTTGGGCACGAAGGAAAAACTAGAAGAGGGGTGTGAAAGTTCTATTTTCCCAGAGAAAGGGCAACACGAACCAGGAACACCCAAGTGTCGCAGGTGAGAGCCCAACAGCAAACCTTGGAAAAGAACACACTAGGAAAAATGAGCTAGCTTGGGTTCAACAAGGGAGGACCATGTGGTTTGGAACCTACGATGTCAGAGAACCTGAGAGGAATGCAAGTGCCACCAAAGATTCAAGGCTAGCACCATAGGCTAAGGTGGAAGAAGCCAGCGATAGGCAGGCTTGGGTGTGTAATTGCAAAAAGAGGTATTAGGGAACCAACGCCAATCTTTCCACCATGGCTTGAACACATAAATGCCCAACTCTTGTAGCATATTCAAAGCTATAGCAAACATAACCAAGTCGAACATCTGTCAAGCTAGCCGAATGAGACAAAACTGGGCCTACATATCTTCCTAAGAGTGAAGATTCATGGTAGCTCTAGAAAAAAGGTCCTAGGGGATGCGAATGCCATGCTAATGAAAGCACAAAGCACGAACCCCAAGCACAAGGACCAAATGTATCCCTTGAATTTAAAAAAGAGGAGAGCACCAAATATTGTACTAGATGAAAGAATGACCATTCCTGAAGCTAGAGCCATCCCACTCAAGCTCAAGTTTCATAGCTTTCCAAGCACGCCAAACGCTTTTGGCAACAAAAGTGCCTTGAATGTGAATAACATCTTTCATAATCATAAGGGTTTTAAATCCAGTCCTATTCAAGGAAGGCCTATTGGTTGGATATCCTAAAGAAATGCAATGCCTGAGGAGAACTTTCCAGGCCTCATTACCAAAAATGGCTTGAATGACCCATTTAGCACATAGGCTAAACCCTATTTTTGGGCACAAAGGAGTTCAAGTCCTCCAAATTCTCTGGGAAGACAATAGAACTCTCAAGAAACTCTCTAAAAGCCATGATGATCAACAGAAAAATCTCACAAAAAATCCCTAAGAAGCTTCTCAAGTTTGTTAGAAGAAGCTCTTGAGGGAGCCCAACAAGAAGAATAATCCACATGGGTGGCTACAAGAATCTTGGAGCAAATCTGGATTTTGTCATCTAGTGAAAGTGGCTCAGTAATCTAGTAAGCTAGCTTCTTCTCAATTCTAGTGAGGACTGCATTCCAAAGAGCGACAGGGGAGCCCTAGAAAGCAAAAGGAATGGCCAAAATTAAAAAGATTTCACCGTGTCCAATCCACTTCTACCCAAATTAAAGGATCTAGGGTGGAGTTCGGCAAAAAGATTGCCTGTAACACTAGGTTTTATGCCATTGAATCACCGAACCAGAATCCAAATAGAAAGTATCAAGGAACTGAAGCGCCTCTCCAACATTATGTTTTCAGTGAGGTTGAGAAAAGAGTCATCCACAAAATGGGCATTAACAAGCTAAGAAGGTGATTCAATAAGGGAAATACCCCTAACCCACCCAGCCAAAATAGCATTTGTCAAAAGATACCCAAAGCCTTCAATAGCCATAACATACAAGGAGGGGGCCAAAGGGCAACCGTACCAAATAGACCTGTACAAACCAAAGGCTGAAAATTGACAGCCATTGATAGTGATGCAGGATATTTTTTATTATTTATTTGAGTCACTTTAATTAAATTGATTATATATAAAGTTATCATTATGATTTAATTTACTGGGACACAAAGATAATTAATTTAATTTAATTTATTCCCTTATAAGCCCCACCTTGGCCTACGGGAATAAAAATAGGCTAGATTACCCTACTAGTTGATCACTTGAAAAAAGGGACATCACAATGTGTGTGTGTATTGTGATTTTCTAATAAGTTGTTTTGCAAACTTAAATTCTTCGTGGGGATTGAACAATTCTGTGGACTATTGGAGTAAGCTGAAATTGATTTTGTGTTCCTAACTTGAGCCTAGGAAGTCATACTTTTCGTGGTTGTTAATTTACAAAAGGTTAGCTATTGGTTCCAATTCTAAGTCTTCTTGCACTAGTGCTTGTCTGGTCTATGGTTCTTTGGATTTTTCTTATCATCTACTCTTTGAATGACCCTTTTGCTAAGTTGAACTAAATCATTCTCTTCCGACTCCAAGGCCCAAGCAGTTGTTTTAAGAAAAACAATATTAGCGAGATATTTTGTTCAGCTCAATTATTTGCAATGTAAATTTATTTAGATTTCTTTGAAATGGTGGTTGATCTCTTCTTAAGTTCTTTGGTTCATTTGGCTTTCAATAAATTAAGAGGTTTTCCAAGAATGATCAAAGGATTTCACTAGCTTCTCAAAAATAGTCAATATTTCATTGCTGGCTAGCTCTTAGATTGGCATGTCCTAAAGAGATTATAAATTTTGCAGCTGGTCTCTCAATTCTTTAGTCTCAGGGGATAATAAGTTAACACTGCAGAAAGGATTGAAGATTCTGATTATCCAGATGTTTGCTATGGTGTTGATGATCGGCTTGTGAAGGGACATCTTTCTAAAGGAGGCCTTTTTAAGAAATCTAATGACACCACTGATAAGGATAATGAGGAAAGTTCTTATCCTCCAGTTCCTATCAACGCATATCTAGACTCATGGTTGAAAGAGTGTTTGAAGTTCAAGGTTAAATTTATTGAGAATCAGGTCAAGCAGATTTTCAAAACTTTGGAGAGGAAAGAAGCTTCCAAAGGGAAGGGGAAGGGAAACAACCTTGATGATGTTTTGATGATTCCCTTCTTATATTGGGTTTTTGTATAATTAGTTATATACAGTAGTTCGTTTCTTATGCTTCTTGTGACTAGTTTTGTTTGAATGTTTTCTTGAGCTTGTGCTCTTTGGGAGCTATAATTGGTTAAGATTTGTATTTCAGTAGTTCATATGAACTATATTTGTACACTTTTACCCAATATAAAAAAAATATTAAAGATAAAATAAAATAAAAACATCAACTGTGAAAAGATAAAATAATCTATTCTTGATTTCTTAATAAGATATATGTGTTTGAAAATAGAAAGATTTTCAAAACTTTGGAGAGGAAAGAAGCTTCCAAAGGGAAGGGGAAGGGAAACAACCTTGATGATGTTTTGATGATTCCCTTCTTATATTGGGTTTTTGTATAATTAGTTATATACAGTAGTTCGTTTCTTATGCTTCTTGTGACTAGTTTTGTTTGAATGTTTTCTTGAGCTTGTGCTCTTTGGGAGCTATAATTGGTTAAGATTTGTATTTCAGTAGTTCATATGAACTATATTTGTACACTTTTACCCAATATAAAAAAAATATTAAAGATAAAATAAAATAAAAACATCAACTGTGAAAAGATAAAATAATCTATTCTTGATTTCTTAATAAGATATATGTGTTTGAAAATAGAAAGATTTTCAAAACTTTGGAGAGGAAAGAAGCTTCCAAAGGGAAGGGGAAGGGAAACAACCTTGATGATGTTTTGATGATTCCCTTCTTATATTGGGTTTTTGTATAATTAGTTATATACAGTAGTTCGTTTCTTATGCTTCTTGTGACTAGTTTTGTTTGAATGTTTTCTTGAGCTTGTGCTCTTTGGGAGCTATAATTGGTTAAGATTTGTATTTCAGTAGTTCATATGAACTATATTTGTACACTTTTACCCAATATAAAAAAAATATTAAAGATCAACTTTCTGTTATAGTAAATTGCACATAATCATAATGTGTAAGTTTATGTTGAAAGATATGTTACATACCAGAGAACCACTAGAAATAATGTAAATTTGATCTACCGCATTTCCTTGCTCCATTATGACTTCACCAGGAAGAAAAAACTCCTCATGCAATCTTGTTACCTGTTACACAAATTGAGCTTTAAAAACATCAACTGTGAAAAGATAAAATAATCTATTCTTGATTTCTTAATAAGATATATGTGTTTGAAAATAGAAAGAATTGTATCAATATTTGATATGTAGATAGCTACTATTATTCAAGCTAGATCCAAGAGATTTTGTATGAATAATTAGTCATTCCCTTTGTCCCAACAAACATGGCCACTAGTTTCATGTGCTTGAACATTGAACAACATAATTGGGACTTTAAAAAATAGCTTTGTTATTGTGTACCTGGATGACATGCTCATCTATTGCAAGATATGGGAAGGACATTTACATCAAGTCATACATGTATTAGACACACTCCACTAGCATAATTTACAAGAAATCTTAGAACATTAACTTTCCTAAAACAAATATAAATACCTATTTTACATCAACTTTGAAATTATACATCTTGACCTAGTAAAGCTCAAGGTAATCAAGGATTTATTTCTGAAGTCAATCTCATAGACATGCAAGATTGCCAACTACCAATCACAACACTCCTTATAATACTAGACACATAAGATCATGATTTACATAATTTGAGTTCTTTAAAATAATCCAATCCAAATTTGCATAGTTCGACATCAATCTCTTGCATAATCAATGTCATTGAGAATTAATTGTCAAAATTTTTGGTCTACTAGCTCAGACATGTGCAAACCTAGAAATAATATTTCAATTTGTTTAGCACAAATATAAAAAAAATTATAACATACTACAAATCTTGGATGAATCCACTCACAAATTGGCTAGGTGGGTTTCCAGCCTCCAAAGGAATCTTGGTGAAAAGGTTTTTTCCTAAGGCAAAACAGACGAACAAATGCTCACTCTCAAGTTGGGATTTGAAAAAAAAATGCCAACAATGGATTTTCATTTCCCTTTCCCAACTATCCTTTTTATGTCATTTTGAATAATTGAAGTATTATATTTCATTACGCGCCCCTTCACCCACCCCTCCCCCCATCCACCAACCCCTAAAGTGACTTCTAAAATTTCCTTTTAATTTAACTTTACTTTTGGGCCCCGAATAAATCACTTTTTAATAAAATGTCCAATGAAATAATTAATGATGATGATGCATAATGAATAATGGTGGATTGTGCACGATGATGCAAAAAATTTGCCTTGTATTCTACTTGGTGAGGCACTTGACTCATGAGGTATGGAAACCTAGTATTGACTCATAATTTCCATTAGAGCTTGAGAGTGCATTACACAATGATTACACCATGAGATATGCATATTCTTTTTCATTCAGCCCACCTATAAATGACTTGATGTCCTAGATGACACATAAGAGTGGAGTGGATGGTTGGTATGAGATGCTTCCTTCTATGGAAAGAACCAAATCTTGTGGGCCTTCTAGTTTGTTTCCCCAAGATGGTCTCTATTTTGGGATATAGGATAGGGACGCAGTTGTGGCAGTTTGTCATTCCACCTATACCCAGTATAGAGCATCATGAGTTTTCAGATATTGGGGAAGGTGGATAGCCATTATTTCTGTGGAATCTAGGTGTTGCACACCCATGGGTAGTTATCTAACAAGGAGTTGTCAACAACTTGAGGGTACTCCCTTTGGTGGATTTATGCAGGCATACTTATCCAAAAAATCTCTAAATATATTATGATTCATAAACCTAGGATCCAAGAATTTGCATGATAGATGGAATGCATCTTAGGTTGTTGCAGATTGATGACAATTATTTCGCGCAACGGATTTGTGGAACCATATGTCTAAGCTTTATATAGGATCACGGTATTCAGACTAGCATATATGTGTAGATAGTAATTGGTTTCGTATGCAGATGCAGATCGCTTGAGGACAAGCAATATTTGGGAAGGGCTGACAATAATGTCCCCTTTTTAATCATCAATTATTTCTACATATTAGCCTATGACTTTGGTTCTCATAGGCTAACATTGGTGCAGGAGCCCCAAGAGGTCCTAATGGGCCTAAGAGACCTATAAGGCATGTCTAAAGGGATGAGGGTCATTCATGACCTAACGATAATGTAATAAGGCTTAAAAAGAGCCAAAACATGTAATAGTTAGGGATAAGTTGGCATTTTAATGCAAAATTGTCATTTTGACAAATTATTCTAAAAGTTGCTCATAAGGGGCAAAGTATGTAATAAGGGTGACTAAATGGGGATATTAAATGATTCAACATATATATGATGTAATTAAGGAAAAAGAATTATTTTGGGTCGGTGAAATGGATTTAAGATCAAAATGATCAAAACTAGCAAATTTGAATTTGAATCCTAACGGCTATAGTTAGGTTCAAAAGGCAGTTTTGGAGGTTTGGCCAGTTTAGGATGCAAAAGGAGTCTAAAAACTTATGTTCCACGCCTATTTGATGTTGTTGAAACGTGGAGAACAGGAGAGATGTAACGTGATCAGTTTTGTTTAATGAGAATACACGGTTCTGCAGATTTGAGCATAAAAAATATGAATATTGCTTGATTGTTTGCATTGATTCCCTCACACTTTGATTTGGAAACGTATAACCAATGATTCCTTGAAGTTAGAACGTGCATTTGAATTCATTTTGAACAGCTTTCAATCTGTTTTGAGCCCATTTATTAAAACGGTTATTTGACAAGTGTTTTAGGTGATCATTTTGCCTTAGTTTTGGGACCCTAATGAATCCATAAGGCCCATTCTTCTTTATGTGTTTGCTGTTTCTTGAGGAATGAGGCCCTACCATGTATTATAGCATGATCTACTATCAAAAATGCAGAGAAAAAGGTTGCTAAGATGGTGATCACCAAGTTTGAAGGCAAATTGCGTTGTGAAGGTGCATGGGAAATGAGGGTCAGTTATTGGATCCAAAGATATAACTTAATAAGGGCATGTTTTTATGTTAGAAGATGCTTGAGCAAGTTGAATACATGGTGAATAAACTTGGGTTGAGAGTTGGAAGTGTTTGGAGATGTCATTTTGAGGAGGCCCTAGTTTTAGGGGCATACAAGTGAGGGTTTTATAAATGACCAGTCAAATGAGGGTGGCTGACCAAAAAAACATGAAAATCCTTTGATTTGAGACCTAACCTAAGACTGTTTCATGGTTTTGGGAGTTTGGGGTGAAGTCCTTATAGTAGTTTCTTTGGAAAGGTAGGCTAATTAGGCCTAGTTTTGGGGTGTCACGCATTGGTCTGTACAATTGGTCCAAAGGAGTGATATGTACCTCTGAGATATGTTAAATAACTTTCTAAAGGGTATCTAAATATGTGATTTATTTGGCTAATGTTTTGGGAAGTTTGGGAGGTAAGCCTGAAAAACCAAGTTGGGAGACCTAATTGGAATTAGGCCTAGAATTGTAACCAGTTGTGGGTTTGTGAATAAACCTGTCTCTTAGGTGAGTAAAACCAGTTGAGTTAAGTTGAATAGGTCATTATAAGACCCTAGGAAGTGGTAGGACAAGTAGTTGAAGTTGGGAACCAAGTTTGAGCACCTTGGTGGAACCTAGTGTTGAGGAAAGGCTAGTTAAGTCTTATGGACTGAAGACCAACTTAAACAAATCTATTTGATCATTGTGAGGGGTTGTGTGAGGAGCATATCACTCTACATCAAAAATGATGATTAGGGGACCCTTCTAAGGGTGTTCTATGGCACTTCAATTGACCTTTTTGTGTCTATTTCAATATTCCTCAATTCAATGTCCTATTTTATTTGTGGTGTGCCTTCTAGGGATCATTTAAGGCTATTTGATTCACACTTACTATTTTTAGTAAGTCACTTGGATGTTTTGCTCATACTTACTATTTATAATAATTCACCAAAGTGGTCAATTAGCATCATATCTATATCTGGAAAGTGGATAGATTATTCCCATGAGTTCATATTGGCAATTATCAAGAGTTTAATTATTTAAGTTAAATTATTAAAGTTAAATCAAGTTTAACTTTAATGATATTAATTATATTAAATGACTTTATGATATGATGACATAAAGGGGGTTAAAGTGACTTCTAAGTCGTTTTCATTAAAGTGACTTTATTTTGGCACCTAGGGAGTTAAAGGATTTACATAATTTGATAAAGTATTTTAAGGAGATTGGCACTAATATAGGGAGATAAGGTGATCTTATGTTAATTAAAAAATATATATAAGGGGTCACTATTATTTTTCCCAATTGCAAGTAAATATGAAAATTAAAAGAGGGAAAATTAAATGGGTTTTCCAAAAGCTTCCTTGGAGAATAATAAAAGGACTCATTCGGAGCTCATTTGCATATATGTGGCTAATTTATTTTCTCCCTGAAAAGTTGGGAGCTCGAGCTTCATTTGTAGGAAATTTGAGGACAAAAACCCATGGAGTTTCTCAGTGGTTTTGGACGGAAACCCAAATCCATTTTTGGTGTGAATTCATTCAAGATTCACCATTGCGGTTCATCATTAAACTCTTGGAGGTTTCTCGAGGATTTGACAGGCAAGTTTTAAATTATTGAAAGGTTTTCTTAATTTCATTGTTTGCCCTGTAGGGTAAAAGAGTTTAATGCATACAAGAACAATATGAAATATAATAGAACATAGTATACTAGAGAACTCACAATTTCTATTTGTATTACTTCATCAAATATTTACAATGTATGACAACACCATCAACTATATTCATAATCATCATGATCCTACCCGAACCCAAGTACATAGCATTTATAGAGCCCGAGGGGGTGCAAGGAAAACCGTCACAACCATTCCAACTACCTACCCCTCGATTACACTAACTAGCATTAACGACACATTTACTAACATGTTTTACCAGCAACATCATTCCCCAAAAAAAAGAAAGTCGTCTCCTGACAACACACATCAAAAAAGGGATAATGACAAAGCCCAACTGTACAAAAAGTCAAGACTGAGTAGGGGGCTGAGAAAGCGTCCCTAATGAAAATAGCACTAGTGGTGGTGTGGGTGAAGCCATCCAAGCTCGCAACTCATACACATGTTGTGTCCTCAGCCTCAGGTCTCACTCTAACACCATCTTCCACTCCATAGCAGTCTTCACCATCAGTGGTGCCTCCAATATCTCCTTAACTTTCTTATCTGTGGTCTCCATGGCACTAGCTAGGAAGGTCGATAATGTATCCCTCTTGGCATGTTCCTCCTTCAACTATATTGCCATGGGTTCCTTCTCCGCCTGTGCTAACTCCAACTTAGTCACCAAGTTTTTCATCTTAGCTGCCCATTGCTCCTTCTCACGAGCCAACTCTTCCCTATGGTGGGCCAACTCTCCCTCTACAATCTAGAGGTGGGTGGTAACCATCTCCTCGCAAGCTGATTTTGCTTCCACTCGTACGGCCTCATGTCCAACAGAGATGTTCTCGGTACGCCTAAGAGTGTAGTAGCTCTCCCTGAATGCGTTCTCAATCTCACAGAGTAGGGCACCAACCCGACTCTCCCTCACTTGCTCTCGGAGGGCCCAATCATTCATCATACCTAGGGTCTCGGTGGCTGGCCACCCTCAAGACTCATAACATGCAGTGAATGCCTCGGCACAACCAACTCATAAAAATGAAAACAATCACTTGAGCTCCTATGTAACCCCTTCTTGAGCTTGTGCCTAAGCTGAGTCCACTACCCTCCATGCTCCTGCAGCCACATCCGCAATGTACTGCTCCAAATCGCCATCACCAAGCCCTGTCAGAATCTCCGGTATGCCCTCATGTTGAGGAGTCAATGTCAACCGTCTCGCTGGTGAATCATCTCTCTCCAACTATCTGCCAAGCGAGTTCTCTCCTTCAAGATCTACTATCTCCTATGGGAAGGGTGACTCGCCGCGGTGAGAGAATGGCAATCCCCACTAGTGCCATAGGTGTCATCTTGAAGTTGCTCAGCCAAGTGCTCATAGCCGCCTCTGATGGAGCACCACTCACCAATGTGTGTGCTTCCCCCAACTACTCACCTAGCAACTCCGCTCCCACCATCACCACGGCATACATCCCTATCACCTCCATGGTCACCTGTGACCCCCTCGCCTCGTTGGCCATCTCTGCTATAGGCATCTCAATACTCGATAGCTCCTCTACCACAGACTGTTCTCTAGCCTCAACTATCTCATCTGCTAGAGATCCTCCTACGCCTACCTCCAACTCTACTGGCTCACTCACAGGTGGTGGAACTGTCCCTCACATACCCTCACTCGGTGGTGTAATGGTGACTGGTGCTCTGGTCTAACCAAATCGTGGCACTGGAACCGCCACCGTGGTACCAAAGGATGTGGATGGCATCAAGGTGGTTGCATTCGAGAGTGGCAGGGCAAACAGGACCCTTGCATTATCACCACCCGAAGGAGTGGGTACGTTCGTACCTACCACCACCACCGAATCTACTATCTCCCCCTCAACCGTCTCACTACCTCCACTAGCCTCACTAGTATCCTCCCTGCCACTGTCTACATCATCCTCCGACTCTGACTTGGACACCATCTGTCATTTCCTCTTCTTCCCTGTCGGCATATCATCTGTATCCAAATATTGCAAGTGAAAAATAGGTGGCTCCCCAGGTGTCAGGTTGTCCTATGGCTGTACCTCCAACTTATCATGCGGTATTTGTGCATGAGTGGCATCGAGAAAAAATCCAATGGCATAGTGAGGCATGTAAAACATTTTGTGCTAAAGGGTCATGAACTCATATCCTCTCTACCAGTAGGGATGCCTAATCATACACAATACCATTCCTAATACCGTTCATGAGAAGAATTTGTGGAAGGGTAATATTGGAGGCTCTACTGGAACCCGTAAGCCTACTCTTGACAACGTCCATGAGACACTGCCACTCACCAAGAGCAACAAACAAATTCTTTATCTCGCGGCTCTTGGAGGAAGTACTGGCTATGGAATCCATCTCCGCAGGTGTCAAGTTTCTAGAAAGCATTTTTATAAATTTTTCCTTTTCTTCTCGAGACATTTTCTTGGCTTTGGTATCAATTTTCTTTCCTTTTTTGTCGGGAATGCAAAAAACCCTTGTGAAATCAGCCACTGCGAAAGTGACAGTGAGGTCCTGGCCAAGTTACTAGAAACTGCTCCTTCGGCTAAACCTTTCAAATGTGTCGATCATCATCCTTAGATCTCCCTCATAATCCCGGATGCAAAATTTAGGCATTTGTATTGCCCAATGCACCTCCGCCCACCGGATTTGCCCCTTTATAAAATCATTATCTAGTATCTCTTGCCACCATGTTCTGTACTCCAAACCATTCAATCCCTCAAAGGCGACATTTTGTGTTGTGACAACCTCTTTTTGGGTTGTCATTTGGACCATTGGCCTCACCTTCTTCTTCTTGTTGGCATTTGTGTCTACTCTCCCTACAACCTTTACTCCTAACGGTAACAACCTTTTGTCTTTATCCATTACCGCGTTTTTGCTTGATGGTGACTGCGATGTCTATAACTGCTTTCTCCAATCTAGTTTTTTTCCTCTTGTATCCATCAATAACCGTCTCTCTTGGCGATTTGTGAATTAATTAGTATAACCAACAATTGCAATATCAATGTACGACTTTCTTAACCCTAGTGATTCCTTGTCTTCAACCCCCACGTGTTGTTTCCACTCTCTTGCATACAATATGTACGACTTCTAAAATTAAAAACTTCTCCTGACTATTGCCTTGCCGCATGGGTATATATAGTTATCTCCTTCCCTAGGTGCGTAAGTGTACGGCTGTGCCGTACGGAGCCAATTTTCGTATGCTCCACACCATACCACGATATCTCTCTAAACCTCTGTACAGATTAATGAATCACGTGCCTTAGCATTTAAAGTGGCTTTCCCACCTCTGTTTTTCATACAGTGACTACCTTCAGCATAGACTTCCCAACTCTCATGCATCTCCTTCACACCTTGTTGTACGGTCTCTTTTATTTCCACTAGGTCGTACAGCCTTTTAAGAGCATGGACTTCATACTTATATTTTTTTTCTCTATCTCACGGTGGACTCTTTGTTCTCCGTACGGTGACTGCTAGTCACTCGTACGGGCCACTATATGATGTCTAGTAATCACCTGTACGGGCCATCGTATGGTGATTATGTCACCCGTACAGTGAGTGTGTCACCTGTATGGGGTTCACCGTACGGTGAGTGAATTCTTCTTTTTTTTTTTTTAATAATACAATTTACCTCTAGTTGGGCCCACCGGGGTGAATTTGGTCATCCCTTCATCGTCGTTCATGATATAATTTTAGCTTCGGCCTGTTCACCACATTTGGAACCTCCTATCCATACAACCTATCCATCCAACGTCCACAACTTGATTGCCCCATTATCCCCAACTTTGCAAACTTTGTAGGGACCCAACCCTCTAACTTTAAATTTTCCTGTTTTATCTCATTCTTCCCATTATACTTCAACACCAGTTGTCCAGGCGTGAACTGCATTCACCTCAGATGCTTGTCATGCCATACTTTTCTCCGATGCTAGGCTACCTTGGTTGACCACTGCGCCATCATTCGGCACTCATCAAGCTTGTTCAACGGGTACAGTCTCTCCCTTAGGCTTTCCATGTCACCCAATCTATTCTCAATGGCTATCCTGAGGCTCGGTACCATGAGTTCAGTACATACAATGGCTTCTTGGCCATACATCAATTGAAATGTTGTCTGCCCTGTGATCGTCTTGTAGGTCGTGTGGTAAGCCAACAACACCAACGGTAACTTATCCCAATCCTCTTGTTCCACTCCGCACGATTTATAGATTACTGACACCAGAATCTTGTTCGTGGCTTCCGCCTGCCCATTTGCTCTCAAGTAGTAGGGACTCGACAAAGAATGAAAAATTTTGAACTCTATGGTCAACAACCTGATGACGTGGTTCACAAAATGGCTCCTTCGGTCACTTGTCAACTATATTGGGATGTTGTAACGCATAATGATTTGTTCATAAATGAAATTTTCCGTACTAAGTGAAGAGTTGTCAGGTAGGGCCTACGCTTCTTCCCATTTTGTGAGATATTTTGTTGCTACCACAATATATTTGCATCTTCGTGCTCAGCTCACCTTCAGTGGTCCAATGAAATATAGTCCCCACCATTCGAATAGTTCCTGTGCATGCAAAGGGTTTAGAGGCATGAAGTCCCTCCCTAACGGTTTCTTAGCCCTCTCGTAGGTGTCATAGCCTACAACCCACTCCTTGGCATCATTATACAGTGTAGGCCATCACAAGACTACAAGCAACACCTTTTGTGTGGACAAGTACTCACCGATATTCGTATACCATGCAGGCGATACTGCAATATGGAGTAGGTGGGCATCTAGGAAGTCATCATTAATCCCCTCGGGTGGTTCTCTAGACTTGATTCGGGAGAGTTGGTTTGCGATCACGTGGCTCTTCCCTAGTCATACGATGATCGTGAAAGTAAATTCCTGCATCAACAACAACCACCTGCTTACCCTCCCCTAGATGATGGGTTTATTGACCAGGCACATTAGCGCCTGTTGGTCCACATAGAAGTTAAATGGGGTCGACAATAGATAGTGCCTAAACTTCTGAACAGCATACACCATCCTGAGTGCCTCCCTTTCGGTCGTTCTATAATTATTTTCACCCTTTGACAACAGCCTACTAGCGAAGTAAATAGGGTGGTCCAACCCATGGTCGCCCACCTGAGCCAGGGTGGCACCTATAACAGTGTTTGACGTGTCCACGTGAGCATGGAATTCCATATCCCAATTCAGGTACGCCATAATTGGTGTGCCCACAAGTCTTGTCTTCAGTTCTTCGAAGGCCTCTCCCTACATAGTCCCCTAGGTGTTTGGCTCCCCCTTCCCTATCAATTTGTCCAATGGGTACAAGACTTTGGCAAGTTCTTTATAAATCTTCACTCAAGTGACATCCATAGGAGGCTCCATTTCCACTATCACTCTTACCTTGTCAGAGTTTTTTTTCAGTCCAGCCTTACAGACGATGTGGCCCAACAACTTTCCCTGGGGTACCATGAACCTGCAGTTCTTCGGGTTCAGTGTCAATCTTTCTTTCTGACACTGTTCCATACATTCCCAAAGGGCTACCAGGTGTGTCTCCTGCCCGCTATAGATCAACCAGTCATCCAGGAATGCCTTTAATTTTCCCACGAACATCTTGTCAAAGATGTGCAAGATTATTTGTTGAAAAGTGGTTCGCACGTTACACAAACCGAAGGGCATTCGGTTGTACACGTATATACCATCTTCCACCACGAATGTTGTCTTTAGTTTGTTTTCCTCCGCGATGGAGATCTGGTTATACCCCGAGAACCCATCCATAAATGAGTACATTTCATGTCTGGCAACTTCTAGGATGGTGTCTGTAAACGATATAGGGAAAGGGTCTTTGATTGTGATATGGTTTAGGCACCTGAAGTCTACACAAATATTGATCTGATTGGCATCCTTCTTTAGTGATATGACTATGAGGGACACCCATTCACTTGTTTGAACACTGAAAATGATGCCCACCTCCAGCATCCACTCTATCTCCTCATTCACTTTGGCGGCATAGTTTCTATTCATCCGGTATGGCCTCTTTCGTACCAGTATGGCTCCAAGCACCAATGGGATACGGTGTACACACAACTCCGAGGGTACTCCCTTTAGGTCCAAGCAAACACGTCCCTGTACTCCATGAAAATTTTAAATGTTTCTGCTTTCAGTACTAGATTCCAATCATCCCCTACCAAAATGTGTTTTGGATTTGCCTCATCGCCAAGATTTGTGATCTTAAGGGAGGGTTCCTCGTACTTCATAGATTTCTCCCTGTCAAACTTGTGTGCAGGAGTTTCATTCACTTGGGCCTCCCCTTCCTTGTATTCCTTGTACTCCAATGGAAACAAGTCCTCCAATTCCTCTTCTATTTGCAGCATGTTGCATTCAAACAGCTCATAGTCTTCCATTTGCCAATGGAAGAGTCCATTAAGAGAATCAGTTTCATCCTCGGAGCACCCCTCCAATTCGAGGATGCCTTCGTCATTGGGTTCCATTCAGCTCTTTCCTTGGTCTACTCTGTTGCTTTCCTCATCTGATTCCGACTCAAAGGAAGATGTGAGGTCTTCACTCACCATTTGGGTTCTGAGATCAATGATAAACTTTCTCCCTCCATTCTCCATTGATACAATATTCCTTTTCCAGTTTTGATTTACTTTTTCTATGACCAACCACCCTTTCCCCAAGATGGTGTCGTACCCCTTCTTCTTCGGAGGGATTTCAACAAAGTCTAAAACAAAAGGCTGAGTGCCAATGGTTACCCGCTGCGCCATGAGTGTTCCGAGGAGCTTGATACCATGTTATCCGCACCTACCAAATTAAATTTGGTGGTCACAGTGTCGGCTTCCCCAACTTCTTCCATGTCTCTTTCGGTAATATGTTCACCCCTGATCCTCCGTCAACAATGGTGTTTGTGAGAATCATCTCGAGGATACCCATCTCCACGACCACAAAGTGTTGGCCACTATTTATGGGGTCTGCCGCACTGTTGTACGGGTTGGTAGCGGTACGATGCTCAGTAAGGTTGTTCTTAACTGTAGCATAGTCTCAAGGAGGTATTTGACTTTCACATGTATCTCCAACTACAGCATTTTCCTTAGAATATTTTGTTCTTCTTGTATCCATGATGAAGTGCTTGTTGTCTCATGTGTCTCCCTTTTTTGGGCCATCATTTCTTTTTCAATGTCTGCCTTGGCTTCCCGTACTCTGCTTCTCCATACAGTGGTCAAGGTACATAGCCTTCTTTTCTTGCGCCCGAATGATTGCCAATACTCCATCCATGTTTGTCTTCTCAATGTTTAAAAGGTTGACACCCATCTTCGAACAGTTCATGTCCTCATGGTCGTCAGGGACACACCATCGACATAATTTCTGTGGAGTTTCTTCCTTCGAGCACACACAAGCAAAGTGCCCACATTGGTTACAGGCGTGACATTGAATCATCGGTCGTCCCTTTGCATCATATTGGATCCAGCTTCGGTTATTATTAGTATTATTGTTGTTGTTACTTCTCCCTCTGCGCCGGTTATTTCTGTATCAGCCAGATGATGCATTAGTGTTTGTCTGCTGGGAGGTGCCCACTGCTCCAGACGTGGGCGGATGCTCCTGTGTTAAAAGGACTTGCTGACTCCTTGTTTTCATATTATATGGGCATTCCTTGGTGGAATTTCCCATAAGTTGGCAAATGTCGTAGAATGCTTTTTTCAGGCATGTGCCCTTTGTATGACCCGCCTCCTTGCACTCCGTGCACCATAACTCCCCCTCATCATTTTTATTGGCGTTCCCATTTATCGTCTTGATCTCGTTCATCATTCTTTTAATATCTTTCTGAAGGGCTTGGACCTTCTTGTTGGACTCTTCATCACTACTGCTCTCCTCTGAGGAGTCGTCATTCTTTTCATATCCTTCTTGTAGGCCGTCTGTCGGTTGGCTCTCCATTTTTCAAGTTAGTTCTTTTAGTCACCGCTCATACGCTCTAACGGTCTCGTTCTTTCCTTGCTTCGGACCATAGATCTCTACTACAATTTCATTATCATCTCGAAGCAACTAGAATTCACTCTGAAATTTTTTTCCCGAGTCGTCCCATGTACTTATTTTTGTTTTATCCATGTCGGAGTACCAATCTATGGCTACTTCGTGCAAGGTTGTTGGGAACTGTCGAGCCCATTCGTCTTGGTTGGTCACCCAATCGGCCAACCAAATTGTTTCAAAAGTTCGATAGTGTCGTACGAGATCCTCCTTCCCGTCGCCTGTGAACTTAGGCAACTTTTGTTTCTGCACCATTACTATGGTTTCGTTTGTCGCAGGTGTTGGTTGAACTCCTGAACTGGATGTATTAGAACCGGACAGGTTGTTCTGACTATCGTGCCCCTGTGTCCCTCCAACACTCCTAGCTTCCCGGGTATCCTCTACGTCCCTGTCCCTAGTCTCCTCTACTTCCCTTAGGGCTTCCCTTGCCTCCGTACGCAATGTAAGGGTTAGGTTCCTTAACTGATTTCTGATTTCTTCAATTTGTTAGTCACTATTTATTTCCGTACGGTATTCTTCCTCCGTACCCTTGTTCACTTACTGCAGCTTCCTCCAGCCATTCCTTAGCCGTCGCCTACGTTCTACCTGCTGCTCAAGTATCAAGGCCCTCTGGATGGCCTCACAGTCGTCTATATGTTCTCTCTGATTTCTATCTTTATTTAGGAGGTTTGGCAATAATTATTCTTCTCCCAAGGGTTTAGAATGTGTTGCCTCCGTCTTGTTTTGTCAAGCTCCTCTTCTTCCCTTTTGTTGTTCTCCTCGTACCTCCAGAGGATTTGCTGGCATTTGTTCTCCCTATTGATCTCTTCTCGTGAATTTTGTAGGGCCAAGAAAGTTTTTGCCAAGAGACGTGGGAGAGCACCCCACACCGCACTCTCAAGAACTTCTTCCTGTGTTGCCTCCCTCCGGACGTGGGTCTCGATTGACGCTTACAAAAGGGCTACAAAATCTGCTATCAATGCATGTTCTCCCTCAAACAAGTCAACCCTTTCCTCGCTGCTGCTTGCACCTTTGTCAAGTTGTTGGCACATTATCATTCGTACGCCATTAACACTCTATCACTTCTCGAGTTTATATCAGCAACGGCGCCAGATGTTTGCCCTGTAAGGTAAACGAGTTTAATGCATACGAGAACAATATGAAATATCACAGAACATAGTATATCAGAGAACTCACAACTGCTATTTGTATTACTTCATCAAATGTTTACAATGTATGACAACAACACTACGACAACACCATCAACTATATTCATAATCATCATGATCCTTCCCGAACCCAACTACATGGCATTTATAGAGCCCGAGGGGGTGCAAGGCAAACCGTCACAACCATTCCAAATACCTACCCCTCGGTTACACTAACTAGCATTAACGACACATTTACTAACATGTTTTACCGACAACATTCATAAGAGGATGCCATTCTAGGGTTCCTAGTTTTGGGGTGTTGGAAATTAATGAGTAATGCACTTAATCAATTGTTTGTTTGGATTGTTGTAGATTTTAATCAACATTAAAGGGTTTGTGGAAGAAACAAGCATATATCACATGGGCATGGTTTGGTCAAAGGAAAAATTGAGGGTTTAATGTGCAGCTGCTCTAAAATGCTTTAGATTAGTATATGTTCTTTCCATTGTAGCGTTCAGACTTGTGAAAGTAAAAAATCAGACCTCTTTCCTTGTTTTTTCTGTAACATCAATTTGAAATAAAGAGAACAATTGCATTGCTACGCTTCTATGTTGATCGTTGGAAATGAAGTGAACATATGTGTGTATTAAGCTGGTGCTAAGCATGTAATTGGAACTACTCAGATACGTGCAAATAAAATACACTTCATTATTCAAGGTCACAATTGTATGGTTAATCATTGCTACATTTCATTAATTCACTGTTCATCTTAAAAGATTGCAGTGATTACATGTTTATTCAGTGTTCTTGCTTGCATAGTAAATTAAGTATCTCATTATATGCCATCTCTACAAACTAAAACTGAGTATTCAAACTTGCAAGCAAACTTTCTGTTATAATGACATGGTAGAAAAAGGCAAACACTAAGGTGTCCACTGTTTGGTAAAACTCCTACATATATGAGTGGTTAGGAGTGTGGAAAATTTTATTGGCAAAATGGGGTGGGATGTTTCAGTCGGGTATCAGAGCCCAAGTTCATGCCATCCTAATGGGTAATTCAGTAAAAGAAAAAAAATTCAGAGTTATGACAGTGGGTTTCTCTTCAATAGGACTTGTGAACAGGAAACTGCCCAACTCATTGAAGATTACCAAAGCATGCCTGAGGGGTTTGAAAAAAATGTTTCCTTTCATAATTTCTTAAGTGTAGTTGTAACCTTCAAAACTGGAAAAATGGGCATGGTGAGGTACATCAGAAGAAGAATGAAAGAAAAATCAGAAGTTAGCCTTGAAGAAGGGTTAGTGAAAGGAAGAAGCACTTGTTTGTGACTTGCATATTACAGGTGATCTTGGAGACGATAAAAATCAGTCAAGATGCATGGAATATTGGACTCTAAGCTGTAAAGAAAATAGAGCCACAAGTTCACTTCAGCACTATGAGGACAAGGATGTAGGAGAGTCGCCTACTAAAGCTATAGATGAAGAGTACATGAAGAAAGGAGATGCCATCACAAAGGTTGCCAAATCAGAAAATCAGTCATCTATTGAAGCTGCATCCAAGGATTAATCTTACTTCAAAATGCAATTTTCAATCATGAGAAAGATGTTGCAGTAGGTAATGAATTCAAATTTCAGTATGAAACACATCATGGTTCAGCACCTAATGACGGGCATATTGTGAGCAGATATGATGGAGCCTTCAACTCAACTAATGATGAGAGTTCTACATTTAATTTCAGTGATGATACACTAGGTGGTGTTTGGTTTGAACCTCAAACCTAGCCCATGGAGGGGACTGACTGTAATGATGACCATACTTAGGAATTGGAGAATGATTTAGTCACAAAGGAAACCAATCATGAGGAATACAGTGGTCACATATTCCATGAATAGGGCAAACAACATTTTAGCACTTGGGATGTGGGTGTGATGGTCCCTACATATGGTGTGGGTCCTGCTTGGGATGGATATACTTTTGACCATAATGTTGTTCCAACTTCATCTACACAATTGAGCATGAAAGATGGCATTGATAGCATATATGATGATGTTCTCCATGTTAATCCTAACCGGTTACTTAGAGGGGGGGTGAATCAGTAAATTCGATTTCTTATATTCTTTTTCTCTAATTAATATTCTTGCTAATGCTGAAAACAAAAGAATGCTTTGACAATCATAAACAGAAATTAAATGCATAGGTCAACACAAGATTTAAATGTGGAAACCCTTGGTTAGAAGGAAAAAACCATGGTGGGACAGAACCCACGAAACTCCACTACTACAATAATAAAGTTGCCCTGTTAAAGGCTTGCAAAGCACTGGTCAGAGTGCTACCCGGTTAAGGGATTTAAAAGAAGATCGGTTAAGATCTTGACCCTGTGAGGAGTCACCTTATTAGAGAACTTAAAACATCAATAAAGATGTTACTCGGTGAAGGGATTTATATAATAGAACTTGTTAGGGTTCACCCTGATTAAGGGATTTAAATATGCTTCACACAAGAAAAACAATGATCTTATTTTGACACTGTAACTGTCGATTCAGATCATACCTGTTCACTCTTTCCTCTACTTGGTTGTTGAATCTTTCCCTCTCTTTCACTCTTTGTGACTGTATCCTTCTCAGAAGACTCTGCTCTTCTGCTCTACTCGCTCTTCACTCTTGGTTTTCAACAACACACTTTCTCATTCATGATGACCTATATTTATAAGAAATTATCTTATTAAAATTACGCCAAACGGTGCCGCCAAGCTGTAACTCTCCCAAAAATCTCACATGTAGAACTCTTGATCAAAAAGCTTGCAAACAGATCTTTAGTTTACCTCGAAACGCTCGCAGAGAATAAAGCCAACTCCAGTTCATCTGAAAAATCTTACTCCAGTTCAACTGAAAAATGCTCCGCATAATTCGGATCGGATTACAAAGCACTGACCGGTAAATTTGCAATGTAGTGCAAATCAGTGTGCAACCTATTGGTCATCTACATCCTGTGGTGTCTGGCTAGACCAGTTGGACAAGACCGAACCGGTATAAACGTGACCGGTGACCGGTTAAGGTACACTGTTTACTTAGTAATTCTACCGGTTCACCACGGTTGTTCTATCATGAGTACTAGTGTGTTTGATGTTTGCCAATGATGACAACTAAGCTTTATGCCAACACTCTAATCAACTAATGATGATGATTCTGCATCTTATATGATTATAGATGATTATGATGGTCTAGATGTGTTAGCAACTAATCACGATAGAAATTTGGTGTTGGATAATTTTCCTCTTAATGCTGAGCTAACTTCTCAAGAATTATGCATAAAAGATGACAAAAAGGAAGGTAATTTTGGGAAGCTTGAGTGTGGATACAAATCAGAAAATTTGTATGAAGATGATGGTTCTTGTGGGTCCCATCATTTGACAAGGCAATTGAAGGTAAGTGAAGAAATGATTATTGCATCCATAAACCATTCTGATAACACTCATAGATTGATGGAAAGTTATTGCCAGAGGACTCCAGGATCACATAAGAACTTCGAAGGAGAACTTTATTAATAGGCTTTCAGGCACTCAAGGAGGAAATAGTGGTAATGAAAACAAATTACCTACATCTCCATTCAAATAGAGATCATCTTCTCAATCTTGATGAGATTTATTTTGATGTGGCAAAAGAAAAAGAAGAGAAAGTTGATAAGCTTTCTTATGAACTTAAGGTTATCATAGATTCCTTGAAGAGCTCTCAAATGACCCTTCAAGAATCAAAGATTCCGGTTGATGATCTTTTCTTGGAGTTGAGATTGGCACATTCTTTATCATCTCCTACAAAAACTAAGTCTCCTATGAGAGCCTCTTCTAATGAACAACAATGCCATACGAAGAGTGTGAAGACTAGACAAAGAGATGAAGAAATTGAGGGACCCTATGGTAAGGTATTAGGGATGAAAGAGACATGCTCACATGAAGATATAATTTTCAGCCATGAGGCAGAAATGATGACAAAAGTTATACATGATTTATAGTGCTCCACTTCCTCTAGATCAGCAGGTGATACAAAGCATAAAGAAAAGAAGAAGAAAAAGTGCTCATGAACCTTAAATACACTGTACAAAGATGTGAGGAAGGGTTTGATTTTCTGTTTTGCAACAGTTGTTCATTACCCTTAAATAATCATGAATTGGCAGCCATAACAGATGAGGGGGATAGAGGCACTCATGATTTGAGGGAAGAGCCTATTACGATGGTCTAGCACATGGAGCTTTCAATTTTGCATGGGCTTGAGGACTAGTATGATTCTAAAATCGTTGAGCATATACACAACCTGCATCATGGAGATCATGAGTCGCCTTTGTGGGAGAGTCAATTGAGGGCTCAAGACATAGATGAAGATGGGATAGTTGAGCACACACTTGGTGGATCAGCCACTAGTTTTATACCTACACATGTAGCGGAAGACATAAGTGATTGATATTTGGTTGGGGCCTTGGTCATGTGTGGAGAGTTTGAGGAGTTCTCTGTTCTAGAGGCTCACATGGTAGAGCTTACATCTTTTGGACCAACTTATGAAGGAGTGTACATGGCTGGTGGTATTGTTGATTCAGGATTGTTTGAGCATGTGGACGCTCTTGGAGAGGCCATTGATACACTATTCCCTCATGATGCATTATCAGAGTATGGAGCTTATTCATTTTTAGGGTATGAAGTATGAATCAAGAGAAGCATTTTGACCCTAAGTCATTGGGTTGTGGTCCACACACAGGTGTTAGACATCTATTTTGTTCTGCTGATCACAGAATTTGTTTTCAAATTTTCTTTTGGGAACAACAAATGATTGGAGGGGTTCGAGTGGTCAAATTTTCCTTTCCTTATTGGAGGTTGGCATATTGATTAGCTCCCATCATCACCTGTCCTTGGTGGTATTTCTAGCTTCATTTGGAGCAAGGTTCTCAGTTGGGTAGATGTTATTTTGATTTATAACAACAGCATATGGTGGATTGTGCATGATGATGCAAACTTTTCACCTCGTACTCTGCTTGGTGAGGCGCCTGACTCATGCAATGAGGTGTGGAGTCCCAGTACTGACTCAAGATTTCCATTAGAGCTTGAGGGTGTATTACACTATGATTACACCATGAGACATGCATATCCTTTTTCATTCAATTCACCTACAGATGCCTTGATGTCTTGAATGATACATAAGAGTGGAGTGGATGGTTGGTATGAGATGCTTCCTTCTATGGAAGAAGGAACCAAATCCTATAGGCCTTCCAATTTGATTCCTCACGATGGTCTCTATTTTGGGATAGAGGGCAGGGAGGTAGTGTTGTAGCGGTTTGGCATTCCACCTGTAGCCAGTATAGAGCAATGGGTGTTTTCAGATTTTTGAGAAGGTGGATGGCCATTTTGCCCGTGGGATACAGGTGGAGCACTCCCATTGGTTGTTATGTTACAGGGACTTGTCAACAGCTTGAAGATACTCCCTTTGGTGGATTTATGCAAGCATACTTGTCTATCCACTCTCAAAATATATTATGATTCTCAAACTTGGGATTCAGGGATTTACATGATAGATGGAGTGCTTCTCAAGTTGCTGCAAATTGATGACAATTATGTCAAAAAGGCATAGTGGATTGGTGGAGCCACATCTCTAAGATGTATATGGGATCTTGGTATTCAACTGACATACAAGTGCAGATAGTAGTTGGTTTGGTATGTAGATGTAGATTGCTTGAGGACAAGAAACCTTTGGGAAGAGCGGACTGTAATGTCCCCTTTTAAGCATCATCTATTTCTAGAGGTTATCCTATGACTTTGGTTCTTGTAGGCTAACATGGTGATTAGGGGACCATTTTGAGGGTGTTGTATGGTTCTTCAGATGACCTTATTGGTGCTTTTTCAAAATTCTTTAGTTCAATGTCCAAGTTTAGTTGTGTTGTGCCTTCCAAGGATCATTCAAGACCTAAGTTACTGTTTTGGGTACAGAGACAGGTGCAGGTACATGAACCTAGTATGAAGGTGCGTGAAAATTCTTTTTAGGGGTTTAGGTCCATATGGGTATGTATGTGTGTGTATATGTATGTATGCATGTGTTATATATACAAGAAAATAAGAGAAATATAGAGTTATGATACTTGGTCATTGATCAATGCCAAATACCAAAGATAAATATTAAATGCCAATTGATAGTTGAAAAATATTCAAATAAGCCATATTGATGATATCATATATATCTATGTTCACGATTCCAATAAAAAGCATTTAAATTACTAAATTACAAAACCTAGTTCATGAAATATGATTCAATGTCCATCAATCATCAAAGGGATTATAAAAAAAATAGTCTATTGGATTTTCAGCGGCTACAAGTTCAAGATCATCATCATCATTCAAACCCAAAGCAGTTCCACTCGTGCTAGATGCACCATGTGGTATGTCATCATCATCATCATCATCCACATCAACCATAGTGGCTCTAGCAAGATCCAGAATAGTTGCATCCAAGTCAGCAGACTCGAATGCTACATCCCAAAGCTGCACTACCTCCTATTTGTATTGGGAATCCTTACGTGACAGAAGACGCAAATTCGAATGAATATACACCAAGTCTTCAACTCTTTTTGCAGCCAACCAGTTATGCTTCACTGAGTAGATAAAGGAGTATGTACTTCAATTCCATTCAGTAGCAGCAGAGCTTGCAATTTGGAGAGAAAACCAACAAAATTAAAAATTAAAAAAAGCAAGATAAATTCAAGAATGTCAAGTTTTAAATTCTACAATACAAGTGGCAAAAGAAAAACAAAAAAAACTTACTTGTGAGAGGATCTTGATTGCAAGAGGTTGGAATTTCATATAGTCTTGACCAACAACGTAGAATCCATTTTGGATTGGTCTTTGACAGCACAAGGGGTCTGACTTTTTCTTGAGACAAACAATCCAAATTCTTACCTAACATTTGACTCCACTTTTGGATCTTTGAAGAGTGTACTAAATGCCTACTTGCACCAAATAGAAACTTCAAAATCCCTATATGGTGGTACTCTCCCAGGGATGAAAGTACAAAAGTGCTATAGTACCTCGGAGATAAGGCATATGCAAGGAGGTGCAATGGCGTGGTCATCTTGTTCCAACAATGAAGAATGATTGCTTCCACCCTTTTGTAAAAGGTGTCTTCAAGATCATTCTCTCTCCTTTGCATTACCACTTTTATTTTCTCCACCATCATGTCCATGCTATCATAGACATCCCCCAAGCATAGTGCATCTATATCAGCAAACCAAAGCATATACATGATAGGTTCGGTAAATCCCAATACATATTCCACATGAACCCACCAATCGTCATCCAAGATCAATGCCTTGACCTTTTGGGCCCTCTCTAAATTTGATTGCTTCCATATATTCAATTGGTTTCTAATAGCCATTTGACCCAATGCCTCTTTCACCTTCACAAGTCGTCTTAGAACAAATGTGTGAGATGCAAACCGAGTCTCAACAACCTAAGAACATATTAATAGTAAGCTAATAACACATTTAAAATAGCAAAAAAATAATTTATTCAATTATGTAAAACATGACAAATGAAACTAAATAAATTAAATTACCTTCAACAATTCCAATCTTGAAAATTTTCTGAAAAATTGCTTCTGATATATGGTGGTTTGGCACAAACATCTGGATCTCCTCCGCCTCCTGGTATATTTCTTTCACCCACTCTATTTGGGTGCCACTTTCTTGCATCACCAAATTGAGGGAGTGTACATTGCATGGTGTCCAAAAGATCTACTCATATCTTGCCTCTACCAAAGCACCTACAACCCTGCAAACTTTTGCATTGTCCATAATTACTTGGACAACATTTTCATTACCCACCATCTCTATGGAGTCAATGAGAATCCTAGAAATGAACTCTGCATCTTTCACTTCCCCTTCACAATCAACCGCCCTCAAAAACATTGCCCCCTTGGGGGACACTGCAATAACATTGATCAATGGACAGTTTTTGCAATCTTTCCATGCGTCAAAAACAATAGATACACCTGTTTAAATCCAAGAATCTCTAATTCTTTTTAGTTGGGCCTCTATAGATTTCCTCTCTTTTTACAATAAGGTGGTACACACCTTTTCATACCCAGGACTTCTGAAATTAGGAGGCACACTATTCATTGCTGACACCATGTCCCGTCAATATGGTGATCTCACCAAGTTGAATGGAAGACCATTGGCATAGAGGCAACATGCAATTTTTTCTTCATCTTGCCTCCATTTTAAATGCCCTCTCTAATGGACCTCTCTTGCGGGTGGGGATTTGTAGTTCTTCATCTTCATCTTCCGTAGAGGACATAGGCAAGAAGGGATGTTTGGAGACTGCAACTGTCTGAAAGGGTAATGACATTGTTTATTTCTTTTTGGAACTATAACCTCTTTCTTTCCTCTTACAATTAATTTGTCAACATCTTCATATTCTTTTATAAACCCTACTATTTGTACAGTAGACAACCCTTCCTATCTAGGCCCTCACACATATTAATCCTTTTACCACCAAGGAACATAAAATGAAGTTTCACTCAATAATACAATCTATTATGTTGTATATTACAAAAATTACACTACCAAATAAATCCCCCACCTCCAGGAACTTGTGAAATTCTTATAGTGTCTCCATAGAGGAGATACTTTATCAATTTTGAAGTTTTGACTTCCCTCCCCACCCACTGAATTTTGACTACTAGCTATTGTTGCAATCTATTAAAAAAATGAAAAAAAAAACATACTTGAAATACTTCTTCACAAACTTGAAAAAATTCATCAAAAGACTAAAGAATATGATTTAAATGCATTCCTTAAAGACTTAAATCTCCTTTGTGGAAGTTATTTGGCAATCCACAATCAATCTCCTTTGAATACAATCACCTCCCTTCAAAATGCCAAGATGGAGAGAAAATATGGTGAAAGCAAAATAAGAGGTAAAAATAAAATGTTTTTGTGTTGAAGGCTTCATATTGGGCCATTTTAGGGTTTCGTAGGAAAAAAAAAGTTAAAGAAAATTATTTTTTATTAAGTTTTGGGCCCACTTTTATAAAGTAGGCCCGCAGGTGTGCCTAGGTCTGCGCTAGGTGCGCACAGGTTGTGTGTTGAGCACTGTGGGTGTGCAGGTGTGCACACCCTAGCACACCCATAGTGTTGGGCTTGCACCCTATGCGCACCCAGCATGTACCCACAAACACACCCAAACTGGGTGTGCACCTTCTCCGAGTACGAAGCCTGTGGGTACAAATCCTACAACATAGTTCAAGACACTCTGATTCACACTTACTATTTTTAGTAAGTCACTTGGATGTTTTTCTCATAGGTCACTTGGGTGGTAAGTTGGCATCAGATCTATGTTTGGCAAGTAGATGGATTATTCCGATAAGTTGTTATTGACATTATTAGGGGTTTAATGATTTAAGTTAAATCAAGTTTAACTTTAATAATATTAATTATATTAAATGACTTTATGATATTAATTATATTGAGGACAAGCAATCTTTGGGAGAGAAGACTATAATATCCCCATTTTTTTGTTACTTAAGCAAGGTAGGTAGTTTCGTTTTTGTTAGTAAGCGCCAACCTTATTAGAAGGGATGTTTTTTGTTAGCACTGAGCTCAGTTGGTTTCAAGGACTCTTATGGCTCTCTCTATAGTAAATTCCGACTTCTAGTGTGTTCTCCAAGATTCTTGGAGAGAACATGTATTTATAGGAAGTCATCCAGTTGAATCGGATTTCCATGATTCATCATCAGTATCATTCTAGTATAGTCAGATTTTAATTCTAATGCTTTTTGGCAATTTTTGTAACTTGGGTGAATTATTGAGCTCTAATTTTACTTTTTCATTAAGGTTGCTTAATTTTTATCGTAGAATAGTTTGTTGGAAAAGGAATTAGAATTTGTGAATCATTGGATGCTTGATAAAGTGACTAAAGTGCCAAGAGTTTTTAAATAATGAATAAAAATCACTTTTTGGAGCAATAAGGTTTAACTAAATTGTAAAGTGATTTTAATTTGTGATTTCTAGAAATTTACCAAGATGATTATAAAAGTGGGCTGGAGATCTCATTTGAGCATTCATGCAAATTATTTTGAATTCCTCTTGTGAAACCCTTGTGGTTCTGTGTGATTGAACTTAGTTCATCTCAACCTTCTTGAGGACGAAATCCCTCTTGGAGAAGATTAGCCGTAGTGGTGAAAGATCCTCGCTAGTTAATATAGTGAGATTCATTCAGAGTCATAATTTGCAAGGGAAGGAGATTCATAGATTGCAAAGAATAAATTTTGGGTGCCATAGAAGGTTTTCAGCTAGGCGAATATAAATGTAGCAGATTCTAGGCAGTTCGTACATGCTTTCCAATTCTTCCTAGGAGATTAAAACTTCCATCTTGGTGTGAATTTTATTGCTGGTAGTTGTGAGTTATTCATCTTCTTTTTCTGGTCAATTTGAAGACTTTGTGATTGTTGGGGCACGAATGTTTTCTGGATTGTGAGGCGTTGGAGGTTTCATCTCTGACTGGGTGTTGGGTTATATAATTGTTGAAGATTCTTGTAACTCCATTTTTGGCTGCCTAGATCAGAAAATAATTGGACATGTGGCTGCAAGCTCAGGTCAAGTGCAATTAAGGCCCTAAATTTCTATAATAAGGTCACGCATAAAGTTTGTTTTCTGGCTACTTCACCCAGTAGGTGGATGTAAGAGTAGAGTGGATTCATAGAACTGGATCTGGAGTTCATGGGGATTTAAGCCCCTTCCTAAGGAGCTGGTACAGACCTATGGAAATGCCATTCACTAAATTACATTCATTTCCAGCTTACAGAACTGGTGTTCATAAGGATTTAAATCCCTTCCTTAGGAGCTGGCACAGACCTATGGTAATGCCATTCAGTGATTTGCATTCATTTCCAGAATGTGGCATGGGTTTAGACTTTAGAGCAACCAAGGGTGGACATGAGGATTTCGAAACAACTCCACAGAGTCGGGCATGGGACTTTGAGCATTGTAGAAGCAAGATATAACTGAAGACAGTCCTGTAGCTATCAGGCATCATTTGCAGACCTTGAGTGTTGAAGGGGCCATGGAGCTTGCTACTGAAGATTTCCATGCTAAGCGATCACTAGGAGACTTTTTTGTTGTGGTGACTCAATAACATCTTTGTTTGGCTATATAAAAAGATCAGGAACACCGAATATTCTATTTCATGTACTCTGCTGCCATAAACAGCAAAATTAATGCACAGAAAATATATTGTTTTGGTTATTGCAGCAAGCTCATGGTTGTTTGTATGCTATGAAATAAACACATGGTTGTGATTCTCGCATATGTGTTCATAAATATGGAACTGTCAATCAAACCTCTCAGAAATACAATAGTAAACATTTTATCTATGCCTGCAAAGTGTTTGACATAATGTTTATTTACTGAGCTTGAGAAAAAAGGTGAGAAAATTTGGTAGAAAAATTAGGGGTAGGACATTGCACCTTGAGGGATTCAAACTCTCCTATGAAAAAACCTATAATGCAAGGATAGATGTTGATCTCATCCTCTAGACTTCTTTCCTTAGCTCTGAGATCCAAGAGTGTAGATCATTTAATTTGCCCCATGCATACACACATGTTCCTAAAGGAAATTCTCGCAGTCGAAAAATTCTTTATCCATGCAAATTTTTGGATTATGATCCATCAAAAATGCAAGAAAAGATGATACAACTGAGAGAGAAGTAGGAGACAGGTGTTGACAACCACCAAATTCTTCAAAGTCCTAAATCAAACTGTAATCCAAATCCTTCAATGTTCTTCTTTGCTAGAGAAGTCTTAAGGCAGGATGATGTGAATCTGTTTTGTGTTGCATTTGATTTGTACTTGTCTCCCACAATCATGATAGGCTACATACTAAATCCAATCACATCCTTGTAAATTTGTAATAATGTCAAGTGTGCAAATTATGGAAAGGTATTGCATTCTTCATAAAATTTGGTTCACTAGTTATCTATGCACAGAGATTAGGATTCAGATGTGCACAAGTAGCAAAGGGATGAAGCACAAGAATCATCATGGAAACATACGTAAATATGTGTTACATGTACACATACATGTGTATGCATATACATATGTTTTACAGATAGATATGTGTGCACACACATATAATTAAAAATATATAAAAATATGCATTGTTTGCACAAAATGTACAAAAATAAATACATAACAAAGCTGATAATTGTTAATTCAAGTTAAATTCTCTAACATTAAAGATAAATGAAAATTTCTTATATTAGTGTATCGGCACATATTGATATAAATCATCATATTGTTCTTCATCAAGAGCAACAATCTCATCAGCTAGTTTGTTGGAAGGACAAGCAATGCCAATGCCACTCCTACTACCTATACCAAGGAAATGACATTGGTTTGAATCCTCGTGGCCCTCATCCTCAATCAAGACTAAGGACATTTGTTAGTTAGGTTTAGGGGTTTTTATTTTTTCATTTTTTTCATTTAAAAAAATCAGTCCCAAGTAGATTCTCCTTGGTTCATTGTCAAACAACTAGGGTTCAGCTCCAAGCCTCTATATTTGGTCCAGGCGCAGCCAAAACATACCCAGGCTAAATCTTGAGGTGTGAGGCAAGACCCTGTGTAAACCTAGTCCAGACCCAAAGCACGATTCATACCATTCAGAACTGTTTTTGGTTTGGCCTAGGTTCCTACACAACTCAATATAATTGCTTTATCTTAGATGTTATAAACCAAGTTATTCAACAAGAAACTAATCCCTATGGAATAGTACTCCTCTAGGGAGAGGAAAAGATTAAAACCATCGTAATAAAAGAAAATTACAAAATAACATGTACATTTGAGAATACCAAGTAAAAAGTAAATAGCATGTACATTATCTACAGGATCAACAAAATATTGTTTCCTTCACTGAAAATAGAATAGAGATGAGAAGTATACTTACAATCTGACTTATAAATTCAGAACTGCATCCCTTGAAAAGAGGCACCTGCTCAACATCTGACATGTATAATGATTTGGAGACCTGTATACAAACTAGAGTTATATCAATACAAAGAAATGATAGCAACAAAAGTTCATGGATTTTCAAATTTGTAGATGTTTAAGTGTTTTCACACAAGTAGCTGAGAAACAATTTTCATTTTGCATTGTTAGCTAAAGGTGTGGGTGTGGATGTGGGTGCCTGATATGGTGACAAGGATGACATTCAAATAAGAGTTTGGAAATAAATGAAAAGGATATAACCAAAAGATGTGGATACAAGTATGGGAACAAGGATGGAGATCGGGACACACTTCTTATCACTATAATGGAGTTTCCCAGTGATTGATATTTTTATAAATTGAAGTTCTCTTTTCAGGTTACTTCATTGTTTTGATTGTTGGTCTGTTTTTATCGTAGAATTTTCTCTATCCTAGGTCTTTGCTATTATGATTGGGTGTAATGAGAAGTCCAATTGATCTATTTTGGTCGCTAATGGGCACTTAAATAATTTCTTTCTTTCTTCCAGCCCATTCTAAAGTACGTTATAGATCATCTTTCCTCAAAATTCTGTCAATCAAATTAAAAGTAAACCAATAACTTTATGTATTCTAATTCAACAAACATTCAGAAACAAGGAAGATTTTTTATAGGCATTGCCAATGATATATTCAATCATTGAAATCTCATCAAAACAGTAACTTTGAGATGTGGAGTATCCCAGATGTCAAAACCTACGATTATAACAGAAAATAGCACTTTCAGGGTCAAAATGTTTTAACTTTCAGTTCAATAATTCTAAGACAAAAGTGGCTGCAAAATATAAATCACACTGAAAAGTTAACAAAGGCATTCCTTAAAGCAACAAAAATAATCATTTGGTTAAAAAAAAAGACATAACTAGGGGAACAGATGAAAATAATGATATTGTGACATCAATATGTAGAAACCTGATTGTAAGAATCCCACCTCAAGCAACTAATGTTTTTGGTTAAAAGCATCAACTGTAATATGAAATGAATCCATTTCCTGAATGGCTACACATACCTTTGCACGGATAGATATTGGAATATCTTGGAGAACAATAGCTTCACTATAACTACTCTCATACTGCAAACGCACATGGTCCTTAATTTGTGCCCTTATGTCCCTCCCAAGCTTATTTCTATTCATGTATCTGATTAGATCAGTCATTTTATCCCTGAATCTTTCAGTCTTAGATCCCTTAACAATTAGTGCTGTCATGTTACCAATCAAATAGGCACCAAGAATCATGTCAAATGAAACAAATATCATAACAAATATCATTTCTCTTGTGTTCACAGCATGTATGTCGCCATAACCTGTAAGATTAACAGAAAATGGATTCAGGTGAGATTCAAATTTTTCATTTGATCAGCCAACCAAATTTCCAGATTGTTTTGACATGAGAAACAGATAAAAATTAAGTATTAAAACTTCGCTCTTATCATGACATCAACACAAAATTCTGTCACCACTTCATTGTTTTCACACTGTGTAATGCTATGTTAAAAAGATGTAACTTGATGCGACGTGTTCTGATTTCATGAAACAAGAAGGGCTGCATAACAGATAAAGTCCATATATTTTTGTCTTCATTGGTTAAGTTATGAATTTATTTTTATTTCTATTTTTTTTGTGCTTTTCCTTTTATTTTCTCTTACATATTCTTTGTGGGGGTTCCAAGCAAGAAACCATTCATTTGAGGCTAGATTGGAGCATAAGGCACTCTGCAGCTAGTCAATGCAAGTTTGAAGGGATCTCCAGTGACATTGGCTCCACGAGGAGCGGGCCATATGCTTGGCTCCCTTAAGTTTTCCTGGCCATGCAAGTGGCCTCTCCTTCCTTGGCACTAGGCCACCTTCCTTGGCACTTCTCAGTTTCTGTGGTTCTTATTCCTTCTTTTGGTAGGATGTATGCTATCTTTTGTTAGCTGTATTTTATCCTTCGCTATCTCTATCTCTATTTGGGTCTTCTGCATTTACTGTCTCTACACAAGTAGTACACCACATTAATAAAGGGTCACCCTCCCAGCCTGTGTAAAGCTAAAGGAAATGAATTTAATATTAACTTTAATCCCATCCTGCTGTCCTCTAACCCGCCAACTCAGAAATCTTTCAAAGAGGTAGTTCTGGAAAAAATAGTGAACATCCCTACTTCCACTTCCTTCATCGCTAGGGTTTCCTACGAACAAGGTAGTGATGAAGCCAGAGATAGTAAGTGACTCTCTTCTTTCCCTCAAATTCTCTATGTTTCTCTGAATCTGGTTATTCTTAATGTCATTTGTGGTGAAAAAGAAAGGCTTAAAAATATAGCTATATTTCTTTCTGCTATTGATTTTAATAAAATTTTAGCTAGGAAGTTTCTTGATGATTGATTTAGAAATGTTAGGTTTAAAAAGCTTGGCATTCAAATTTCATTTCGTCAGTTAATTTAAAAAGGTTTATTTATCATTTTTTTCAAGGATTCAAATATGCAAGATTTAGATACAAGAAAGCAATTCCAAAACATTGGTAACTATTCTTTTAGGGCCCTTAAATAGTCTACTAAAGCCATTAATGTGGAGATTCTAACACTTTTATGTCCTAGATGGATTACCCTAAAGAACATCCCACCATTGTTCTGGTCTTTTATTCCCCATATCCTTGCTTATATTGGGAATACTATTTGTATGGATGACCCTGGAGTCACCCTCCCACACCAAGATGCTAGGGTTTTGGTGTCTTTGAACCCAGGAGTTGACATTCGTGATAAAATTGAGATTGTCTTGGAAGATAACTGTTTTTCCTACAATGTAGAAGTTCTTCGTGGCATTAATGCATGCTTTCTCTATCGACGTGAAGAGTCATAATAGCTCTATTTTGTCGAGTAGTGCTTAAACCATTCCCACTCCTAACCCTAACCTTCTAGTCTCCTCCGTGGATAAGTCAGTGGGTGTTGCCCCCTATAGCTTTGAATCCTCCTCTCGATGTCTCACTCCCTCTGTCAATCCCTCCTCTGTTAACCCTACTCTATCAGTTATGAACTTTTACAGAAATTTGTTCACAGCTAAAGACAAAGACCCCAATTGCTTAGAGGTCGAAGATTCTTGCTGATCTATTATCCCTAGTAAAGTTTCTAATGAGGACTCCTCTTCATTGGAAAAGGATATCTCCGTAGGGGGAATAAAAAATGACATTAGAGCTCTATAGAACGAAAAGTCTCTTGGGGATAATGGTCTCCTGACAAAATTTTATAAGGCAAACATAGAGTGGATTAGTGAGGATCTGCTAAAAGTTTATAAGGAAGTAGAAAGTAAAGGGTCTTCGGGAAAAGATAAAGATAAAACAAAGGCATTATTAAATTGTTGGCCAAAGATGGTGAAAAAGCCTTAATAAAGAACTGGAGACCCATAACTTTGCTAAATGTAACCCATAAGATTCTGGCTAAAGTTCTGGCAAATATATTAACTAATATTCTTCCCAACTTCGTTAGCAATAGTCAGACAGGTTTCATCAAAGGTGGATACATTCTTGAGAACCTTATTACTAGCTAGGAAGCCATGCATTGGGCTAGGAAGGAAAATCAGGAAACAAGAATGTTCCTACTAGACTTTGAAAATTCCTATGATAGAGTTGAATGATCCTTCCTCACCATGACTCTCCAAGCTTTTGGATTCCCTAACAGTTATTGTGAGTGCAAACTTTAATGGAGGATTCAAAGGCACAAATTGAAATGTCTCTATGTCTACAAGCTTCAAATTGGAAAGGTCCATTAGGCAAGGGTGTCCATTAACCCCCTCCTATTTGTTATTGCTTCACATGCCTTACACTATCTACTTAGGGACTCCTTCCATTCCCCGAGAGTCAAGCGTATTTCTTTCCCTAATCATGAGAATCTAATCAACTTGCGATTTGCTAATGACAACCCTTTTTGTGAATGTGTTTGAGAGCAACATGTAGTTTCTTATGAAGAAGATGAAAACTTTTTGTCTAGCATCTGCAGCCAAACTTTCCTCTTAAAAATACATCATGTTAAGCTAGAATGATGACCCTCCTCCTTGGTTTTTCTAATTTGGTTTCAGTTGGGGAGGCCCCTTTTGAATTGTGAGATACCTTGGCATCCCTTTTACCATTAATCCCTGCTTGAAAGATATGTGGGATTGGATTAAAAATAAAATTATTAGTAACCTCAACATGTGGAACAAGCAGCATTTGTCTTTGGCTGGTAGGGTTCAAGTTTGTCAAAAACTCCTATCTTCCTACAACATCTACTACTCCTTTGTATGGCTCTTCAATGTATATCAACAAACAACATTCAAAATCATATTGGAAAATTTCTGGTCTGATGGGAAAGGTAATAAAAAGAAACACTTTGTCAAGTGGAGTTGGTGTACTATGGAAAAGAGATGGGGTGATTTAGAGCTGAACGACCTCAAAATTCATAGTATGGCCTTAGTAGTCAAATGGATTTATAAGACTATTGAAGGAAGAACCAAATCCTGGAAGGATCTTCTTTTTGTGATATCTTGATAGGTACTTGTGAGATTTTCACACCATCGCCCCATTGCAAATGGGGACCCCCTCTTTTTGCCATCTTACTGCTGTTAATTGGGCTGCAGGTGAGTAGAATTGAAAATTTAACTAAGTATTGAGGTGAGAGAGTAACCTGGTTTAATTTGGCTAAGTGTTGAGATAGGATTGGTCTAATTGTAGTCTTGGAGATGGGACGAGGATGGAAGTCGAGTTAGGATGAGTTGAGGTAAAATTGGGCGAATTATGAAGTATTTTGGAGATGAGACTTGTTTCTCTACCCAAGAAAATTTTGCTCATCTTTGAGCCGAACACATTTTGCTTCCATCTAAACGTTGCTCATCTTTGAGCTGGATGCGTTTTAGTTCCATCTAAACATTGCTCATCTTTGAGCTGGACGCGTTTTAGTTCCATCTAATCGTTGCTCATCTTTGAGCTGAACTCATTTTAGTTCCATCTAAACGTTGCTCATCTTTGAGTTGGACGCATTTTAGTTCCATCTAATCGTTGCTCATCTTTGAGCTGGACGCATTTTAGTTCCATCTAAACGTTGCTCATCTTTGAGCTGGACGCGTTTTAGTTCCATCTAATCGTTGCTCATCTTTGAGCTGAACGCGTTTTAGTTCCATCTAATCGTCGCTCATCTTTGAGCCGAGCATGTTTTACTTCCATCTAATTCGTGTCTCATCTTGGGGCTGGGGCCTCTTTTCATACAACAAATTTGGTGTCTCATTTCGCAATGCATAGCGTTAGGGCTTGAGTTTTTTTATGACAAACTTAAATTCGATCCAAGTAAGGCCTTGTTTAGGCCCTCTAGACTGTTAATAATAAGGCATACAGCCCAGATTTCGAGGGGCAATGGTCGTGCTTACATCTGCCCCTTTAAATTTGATAATATAACCGCAAAATTCGAAGTTTTGACTCCCCAAAGCAGCAGTTATACCCAGAATTCGAATCAGACCTGCAAAACAATTGAAAATGAATTAAAATGGCTTGGAGCTCCCTTTTATATGAGGCGGTTTGCATTCGGATTGGGCCTAGCCTAAATTGCATTGATTAATTCCTCAATGCATGGCCATACAGCCCCATAATTAATGCAAATTTGGGCAATTAAAACATTAAATCAGACCCTGTCCTAAACAAAACGTGTGGCCTTTTTTAATGACATTGGGCCCAAAATTCTAGGCAAAACAACCTTGAAAAATAGCGTATGGGTTGAGGATTGGGTCAGACCTGATTTGGGCCCCATATAATGAAGTGTGTGGCCTCATAAGGCCCTCTACATCAAAACACTCAAACCCAAATCCGACCCAAGCAATTAAATGTTGGGCACTAAAATCGAGGTGAGATCACAAATTGAAATTTAAATGCTAAATGCAAGGTACAAAACTCAATGATATTTAATGATATTGGAAGTTGTAAAGTGCAGATCTGGGCACTAAATTCGATGCATGGTTTGTTGTAAAATAAAATTGAATTAAATGCTAGGCTATCTTGCCTCGAGTTTAACCATGGAAGCTTTGTATTTAATGATCTTTTGTAATTAAGAAGAGGGACCGAATTTAATGTCATGGCTGGGAATTAAATGCTCAATGTAACTGCCATTTAATGGCAAATTTGCAAGCCTTTCTATATAAATTGAATTGCTCAACTATTTGGAAAACATTTTCATTGCAAACAAACTCAAGTTAGGACCTAAATTTCGAATTGCAGGTACAACTGAGAAGGTTCAAACTATTGGGGGCAGATTGTGGGGTCTTCCTCAGTCATTTAGTTTGCAGGGCTATCAATTGAGGGTGCCAAGACCCAGTCAGCAGCGGTCCTCTGATTATCTTCAGTAAATTCCAGACTTCAAATCCAATAAAAGTAGCTCAGACCTCATTTCCAGAATTGCATAACTTCGTATCAGACTTCATCTTTGGATCTTAATCATGTTTTTTTTTACTAACAGTGGTGAGAAAACAGATTGGCATGAGTGAAAGGGCGCTTAGGAGTAAAATAGATCAGTTTTCTGAATTTCCTAGGGTGTCACAATTCTGGATCAGTCAATTTTATAAGTCTCAAGCAAGTATGTAGAGTCCTGATTTTGATTTTTCCAGCTACCATTAATCTCTGATTTTAGTTCAATTCTGATAAAATTTGGCTAGGTCCTAACTATAATAACTGTTGCAGGCCCAGGTATAGAAAATGGAGTTGGAATCCATGGGCCAAAGCCTCAAGCCAAGGGAAAGGACTTACCAGTGAAAGATGAAAGAGGCTAATGAAGAGCAAAAGTGGCCAAGAGCTGGATGGTTCAAATGCAAGCAAGATGTTTCCAAGATGAATTCGAGCAGCAGGTACAAGGCCATGATCAAGGAATACGATAAAGAAAATCTTCAAGATTTCAAGTACAAGTGCAAGAACAAGCCAAATGCAATGGGAAGGTTTCCAAGGGTAGAGAAAAAAAGATGAAGAAATTTCAAGAAGAAGCAATTATGAAGACGAGCCATCACAATTGAAGGATTAACAAATGAGCTCTCCTCAACAATTAGAGGGTATTTATCAAGTTTAAAGGATAAATTTGCTGAGGTGGCAGCCATATCCTCATTCAATAAAAGCATGCCAAGTGTCACATTGTGACGATTTGATGAGATTATGTCCAAGTTCATTGAATCTGAAAGAAGAATGAGGATAAGGAACACATTTCCCAAGGTGATGAGGTGGCTTCATCTACATGTGCTCTCTTCTCATTGATCCACATGTCATTGATCCTTATCCGGTTGTTAAGGATTTGAATTTTCTTATTGGCCCATGAAGGCAATATAATTTTTCTATTGGCCCACATGGTGGTGCTTAATTGTAATTGGGTAGGCATTAAATATTTGTAGTACGTGGTTATGGAAACCCTAATCAAGGCTTTTGCCTCTTAATCTTGGCCCTTGATTTAAAGCTTTTGCCTCTTAATCTTGGCCACTCATTGTACTTGAAGCCTCTATATAAGGCCTTCTGCTCTCATTTGTAAACATGGGAAGATTGAAGAAAATTGTTGCTTAAGTAATGCCAATATTGTTCTTCTTATCATTGTTGTGTTTTGCATGGTGATTGAGTTGGAACACTTGGTGTTATTGCATGGTTTCTACTTCCACAATTAAGATAGGATTTTTATTTTGAAGTTGTTAGAGTAAGAGTAGAAGTAGGTAGATTGTGTGGTGATATTGGTGGATGTTTGATTGGATTCTATAAAACTAGGCCACTAGCTCCTTGTAGATGCAAGGGTGCCCTGTGTGGTAATCTAGTAATTGCGCTTAAGTTCAATTAGCATTAGATCCTTAATTTGTACTCCAAGTTGGATTGAGAGGAAGGTGTTGATATGAAAACCATTTAAGATCCTTTGAAGCTTTGCACTAGGTGGAGTTGAAGTCGCAGGCAAGCCTCCATTTGGTAGGAATCCTCGTCCATCCATTAGTTTTCCCATCCATAGTTAGAAATAGAAGTAGTCTAGATAGTAGAAGTTTGATGAGAAAAGTTGGAAGTGATATAAATCACAGATATACTTTATCATATATTGCAAAGCCAAATCTTTAGCAGTGCAAGTAAGTTGACACCCTTGAATAAATTACGTAAGCCCGCCTAAGTGATTAACCAGCAACCTTGGAAGAACCTTGGAGTCATTTCATGATCTTCATTGCAAAGCTTAGCATGGGAGATGACTTTGTTCAAGAGAGGATTTAATGTTTTATGTTTCTCAAAGCATTGAATATTTAGTCCTGCATGTTGTGTAAGTGGAACAAAACTCGCATCAACAGTACTTTCCCTGTTTCACTTGAGAGCTCCAATGTCTTCAAGAGTGTTTGGAAGGCATGGGAGTTTGTGAGAACCTTGCTCATCAACAATGGCCCATCCATCAATTATAAGATTGCCAAAAACTATTTGGTGGAACATGCATTATAAGGATAAGCCTCTAGCTCTCTTACAAGGATATTTCACTAAAAAATGGAACAACAAAGGCATTAGTGTTGAACAAGCCGAATAACAGAGAGGGGTGAATCAGTTATTCCCACACATTTTAAAAAATTGCTCCTCTGTCGGTAAACAATTAAACAACAATAACAACTTCTGATCTATCGGTCAGTGAAAACTTTAAGAAACCCCTTCCCTAGAAAAGGTGTAAAATCTTGGCGAATCCAACATTATTTTGGGTGGAAAAAATAATATTGTTGGCAAATTTTTTTAATTTGAAAGGAAAAAATATTAATTTAACTCGCGATTTTTTTTCAATTGTATGAAAATTCTATTAAATCCTAGCGAATCTCATTGTTGAAGAAAATCGTGGCTAGAAGTACACATACCTAGCAATCATCATTTCACCATTATTTTTATATGGATCCTAATTAATTATCAGAATTGAAGGTTAAGTTTTCCCCACTTTTATCGCTGCAATTTCCCTCCAAATTATTGAATGGGGGTTTTGGGGTAGTGCCTCAAAAGCTCAAACGAATTTTAATGTTTTAGTAAGGTGTCCTAAGTTAATTTTATATCATATGACATATAATAAAGCTATTTTTTATAACCATTGGATGATCCTAAATCAATGACAGAAATCCTATTTCGGGCCAAACTTTTAAAGGACACCAAGTTCCAGAGAAAGCCTTCGAAATAAAGACATGTATCCACCATCAAATTTATTTCGGGCCAAAGTTTGAAAGGATAAAAAGTTCCATGAAAAGTCTCCGGAATAGAGACACATGTCAAATCTATGTAATTAACCCATACCCTAACTTAAATTTTGACCATATATTGGCGATTATGACCATCAATTAAGACAAGTATTGAAAATTGTAGGCGAAAATAATCAATTTACTATATGGAAAAATTAGATTCTATTAGCGAAGTCATCGCTAAAATACAAATAATTCCATATCACTACTGGCGATTGGCCTATGCATGGGACCCAATTTTTATAAAGCGCAAGCAACATGGCCACCCCGAAAGTCCAATTTTTTTCACCAAATTCTGGGTCCCCGACGAGTGAAATTCACCAATTGGCGAATATTCGCCACTAAAGTTATCCCTGCTATCAGTTAACCACATTAAACATTCACAATAGATGTAAACATGAAAGCACAGAAACACCGACACAAAGAACACCAAGATTTATGTGGAAACCCAAACTAGGAAAAACCACGGAAAAGCTAATTCTCATAAAATGAACACCTGTTAGGGTGACACCAGTTAAGGTGATTTTTACAAAGGCTCACTATCGATTTTTCTCACTACAAGTTGGCTCATTGTCGTTCGGGCTAACACCCTTAAATATGAATAGGCTAACTGCCAGTACAAGAGGCTCACTATTAGAATATATGAAAAGAGATTGTATCCACCACTGAGATCACTGTCACTAACACTCTGCAATACAGGAATTATATATCAGTCTGCTACTAATTGCATCCACACACACGGTCAATAACACACAGATCTCCTGAAACAGATTAGCAATCACTTCGCATACAAGCAACGCATAAGCCACACAAAAAATTGAAATCCTCGCTCTTCTTATACTGCTTGATTCCATCAACCACATTGGCTAGAAACAATTTGAAATAGGTCGCACCAAGACATTCTTGTGGTGGTAAGGAATGGTGGTAAGGAATGAAATGTGGACCACCTCGACCAATACAACTCACCTCGTGCATGCCAACACGCAACACCATCTCCAAAGCCATTGGTTCCAACGAACATGATGAACATGTTACATAATAACTGTTGGGACCGAAACACGGATGAACATGCTATAAATAGGATCGACCCCAAACAAACGATCCACCATATGTTGCACACAAAGTAGAACCAACACCAAAAAGGATAAGGATAGATATCTGAAGCACATATTTAAGTGAATGTTTCTACCGAGACACACATACTATCAGTACAACTACCGATACCACCAAGACTATCAGTAGACATCAACCGATATAACCAAAACATGAAAGTGCATAGGATATGTTGACATCAATGACAACCATTAATGACAACAACATAAATAGCATCAACTTCACATTCTAACAATTAGATGTTTTGAGGATATCCTTATCAACAATCACCTAAAGACCTGCTCTGATCTTTGTGGGCAATATGATAGTCCCAAAACTCAATGGAGAACATACTCCATTCTTAGGGAGGCATGATCTACCCTTAATCTCCCCAAGAACTTCCACCCTAAGGATGACTGGTTGCGTGATATTTCTTGGACTGATGGCACTAAAATGCTTAAGATTATTTATAGATCTTTGGGTAACATTCATTCATTCTTTAACCACTGCAATAATTGTTGGAATGTTTCTCTTTCTAATAAATCTTGGCAAGACATTATATGTGGCCATTGGAACAATGTTCTAGAATCAGAAAAAACGTGTTTCAGGTGGTTCCTTCTCCAAAGGCTTCCTTGTAAAGTTATGCGTAAAGAGGTTGATCTTTATAATATCTATAGAGTTCCTAAATCTATTAAACATGTCTTCTTTGATTGCTTTATATCTGAGAAAATATGGAATATTTTTTGTTCTTCTCTTAATGGATGGAAATGTAATACTAACTCGATGGATATCTTATCTGGTAAAATCAGCAATATGTCTAAAATGTGGAGTTATTTCTGGTTATTATTATCTACTGAAATTCTCTGGCAAATTTGGATTTTCAGAAACGAGGAAAATTTTCAAGGTAAGGTGATGTCACTTACTGAGATTGTAAAGAAACTTATTGTTTTAATATTGCCTCGCAGGAGAATCAACCATTCTTCCAAGGACTTTTGAAATTTGTGAAAAGATATAACAAGAAGGATCCAGATGAAGTAATCAGAGACCTGAGATGAGAAGCAAGACCCAGTTCTATAACAACGAAGGAAACAATCTATTGTGTGAAGAAGTTAGATCCAATGTGGACCTAACAGTGTACAACCAACCAAGAGATAATGATGAACCTGAAATATTTAGTGAAAGTAAAAATCTGTAATTAATGATAACCAATGTTTCAGGTTTTGTACATGATCAGCATAGTCAGTTAGTCACTCCCTATAGTTATTACCTAATTTTGTAATGGCATTTCTCAGTAGTCTACTAATATACTGATGGACAGCAGTAGTTGATGGTCTGTTAAGACCAAAACAGTTTCAATTTATACTTTTGTAATGTATTATCTATATCTAATACAAAAAAAAAGAAACTAGTCATTTTGAATCTATGTAGCTATATCTATCAAAATTTGTACCAAAGGAAAACTAATTAGTATAATTTTGTATGCTGGAATGCTTGTGATATATGACCCATAACTTGGGAAAAACTTATCATGCCAACTAAAAAACATGTTTTAAAACAGATAAGGCAAGATAAATTCTCTAAAGACAAAACTACATGGATTAAAAGAAAAATCAAGCATAAAATGGGAAAATTGACATATTTCTACAACTCAAGGGGAAAATCATGCTTGTAAAGAAAGTACAATGCGCCATGGAAGAAAACTAGCAGGGATAAAATAACAAACCAACTAAAGTTCAAACAATGTTTCTTCAAAACAAAAACTATAAAAAATCATTGTCTAAATAGTTTATATTTCTGCATATCAATCTCTCTACAATATACTAGCATTCACATAGAAAAAAACCACACGGGCACACAACATACAGAGATAAACTCAACATAAATGCTAGCAAAGAAATCTTTATGTTTTCTCTCATGCTAGATAAAAAATTCGGAAATTTGATCAGAATGACCACACCAAAAAATATTTTATTCCCCCTCTTTTATGCCTCACAATCAAACTAGAAACCACACATGAGTATATAGAAGAAAGGTGGGAGATGCTCTTACAATTTTGAGCATGGATCAATAGCTAATATAGCCAAATGATGGTTCACATATATACATTCCCAAATAAAGAGCAACAGATGTTAGAAGAAAGAAGGCATAGAATTTGAAAGAATTGGATGACACAAATTTCAATGAGTTTAGCTTCTATTTATTATCAAATGGGGAAGTTACAAGGTGGCTGTAACTTAATTCTAAGATGCATATTAGACATAACTAATGTGGCATTATTACAACATACGGAATAAATGCCTATGCACAAAGTGTATTCTAAGATTATGTCTAATATCCCCTTAATGACTAAATGTGAGGCAACTCCAATTTTGTCCCAAAAATTTCAAAGAGAATGGCACCAAGAGGTTTAGTCATTAGACTAGTAGGTTGTTGATCAGAAGTGCAATGATAGAGACAAATATCACCAATGACAACCAATTGCCAAATGTATTGATGATGAACCTCAATATACTTGGTGCATTAGTGACAAATTGGGTCTTCACTATCTCCTATACTTCTTGATTGCCACACAATAGTGAGGTTAGCATGGTCCATTCAAGTTGAAGATCATTCAAAAATAAACTTAACCATACTAATTCACAACTAGCACTAATAACTTCTTTTGTATTAATGCTTTGGTGGAATACCAAGCTACAATGGGCAAAAGTACTCTCCTATGAAACAACCCTTGAGCCAAAGAAAATATATGGTCAATAGTTAATCTTCGAGTAACGACTAAACAAACCCAATTAGATTTTATATATAACGTCTACTTGATTTTGTTGTGCCCTACTAGAGAATATCAAAGTCAAGAGTACCCTTGACATATCACAACATACTTTTTGTTTTCCACCATTGAGAAAGCTTTGGTTGGGTTAAAAATTGTAAGAGCTTACAAAAAAAAAATCAAACATGTAGATGCAAGATATATCCAACTACCCATCAATTGTCTATAGAGTGACTCATCAACTAATAATAACTCAAGATAGGCTAACAACTTCAGCCCAATGTCCATAGGTCTAGTGGAAGGATTACCATCAACGACAAAAATCCTTCCAAAAGAGTCATAGTATACTACATGAAATTAAATGATCACATTGCTAGTATTCTACACTTAAGCAATACTATAAAAGGCCTAGGTCAATCATGTAAGGAAAGCATAGATCAGATTTCACACACTACAAGTAGGCCTATACTGCTTTATTGAGTGTTCTAGCAATATTGTGTTGTCGCCTTCCTAATTCGCCCTAGAATTTGCCCTAAAATCATAATTTCAACAAATTAGGGTTAGGGTTACATCTCACCAATTGACAATCTTTTTGATAGCGCACCTTGAGACTTGAATCCTTCAATCAAAAACAACATATAAAAATATCCACATATATACAATTAGGGTTAGGAACCACATTGTATTCATAAATTATCAATAATACTCCACAAACATATTAGGGCTTGGAAGGAGAGACATGATGGGTCTGTTGAAGCCATTTCTACACCAAGTCCAAGAGGGATGTCAACCACAACCCTCTCACTTGACAACTCATACATGCATTTCTCTATCTTGCCTCATCTTCTAGAAAACACGCACCATCTTGTGGAGTTGGGTGGTAGGTCATAAGTGGGTTCCTCAGCTCTTTGGTATAAAGACCCTCTAGTCCATTCTAGGACGGCCTATTACGCAACTTTGGCAACCCCCTTTGCTTACACCTCAGGCCCTTCCTTTCAAGATGGGATTCAGACAATATGCATAACTATTCTCTATTGCCACCTTGTAGAGTTGGGGGGAGGTCATAAGTGGGTTCCACGTCTCTCCGGGGTAAAGAGCCTCTAGTCCATTCTAGGATGGGCTATTACGCAACTTTGGTAAACCCCTTTTCCTAAACCTTAGGCCCTTCCTACGAGATGGGTTGCAAACAATCAAGAACATCCCATATTGAACTGTGAGCATTCCTTTAAGCATCATCTATTATTCCTACGCACATAGATATAATTATAGCACATTTACTTGTAAGAAGGAAGGATGTTGAATATGGCCAATCTAACATAATATATGCATGTTGATCAGAAGATAATTTCTTGGATGTAAATGTTGATCAATCACTATGGATTGATCTTAGTCCTTTAGTGTGATCTTCATGTTGATTTCTTAGATAATCCTTGACTGAATGTATTAGTTGTTGGATGATCTGCCCATGCCTTACACTCTGATCTGCTCTTTAATGAGTACTGATTTCTGATTGTATGTTGATTACTTATCACTTAATTCACACCACAATGTATCCCCCTCAATGTTTGAAATGAATCCTCCTTTATTGGTGGAAGGGTCACCACCTTTCATAAGGATTGAATTTTAAATATAGAGAAATCTATAGGAGTTATTGAGGAATATCGCCAAGAATTGTGTGGTGGACATTTCAAGTCAAAAACCACTACTCATAAGGTTATGTAAGTTTGTGATTGTTGGCCAACATTATTTAGAGATGTGGCCAAGTTTGTAAAAAGGTGAGATGCTTGTCGAAGTTTTCTTGGTAAGCTAAAATTTACAAGAGCACTTCTCCTTGTCAGTGATTCAATAGAAGCTCCATTCCAATAGTAGAGTACTAACATTATAGAGGAAATTAAAAAGAAAATTGTAATGCCCCCTTCCTAAGCACAATTAACTTTGTGACTTTTAGCCTATTTAGTGGGTTCCCATAGGCTAACGAGTCAGAGTTGGGATTTGTATTATGACCTTTTCCAGAATAAATTCAGAAAATTTGTACATTTTTACTATTTTTAGTAAGTGATAGTCTAGACATTATCTTGGTCAATTGCTAGTGTTTCTATTTTGGGAATGTTTTGATATTAAACAATAGAAAAACAAGGGTGTTGTACCTTACAAATCTACAACCCAAAGGTGTCCAAAAATATGAGGAACAGCATAAACAAGGGTGTTGGCCCTTACAAAGACAAACCAAAAGGGTCATTTATAGCAAGGTCAAAAAACAGACCATTAACAGCACACTAGTAGAACAACTAGTGACCCACATCAAGTGTATGGGTAGACAACTCACCCACAACGTGGGGAAGAGAATGAGAGTCTGAAGTACAATTTTTCCTGCGTCGTTGGACAACCATCTAGGCAATACTATCACTAGGGTCCACACTACTCAGTGGAACCCTCTTTGTGAGACTAGTAGCACCAAGGGTAGAGTGCCAGCATAGTTGCACATCATCAACAAAAGGTTGGAGCAGAGCAAGAGCATCAGTTGGAAAGGGGTCCACGCAATCAAACAGAGCCACACCAGTAGAAAGAGATGGAGTCAGGATCACTAGGTTAGAGGAGACCAAATCAGCAGCAAGAGCATCGTCCTAAGGGGAGTCATCATCAGCTTGTGTAGAGTCATTAGAGGGATCAAAAGCCAAAATAGTCAAATGATCATCATTAGCGTACTTCCACCAAGTGGCAGCCCCTTTACAATGCAAGAGAGAACAATATGTTATCATAAGGCCAATAGAGAAGCACCCCCAAAATCGAAAGGGGAGACCCTCATAATCCAGTGATTGAGTCCATAGCCTATCCCCAAACATGAGAACCACATCTCTCAGAAGAGGTGTGGAGATGTCAATGTCGACCAAAATGTGAGTGAAGGTAGAGAGACCCATAATAGCCATTGTATCATCCACCTTTAAAAAATTACCAAGAGAGTTGTTGGTGGCTTCAAAACAAGAATTCTCCCAAAAATGAAGGGGCAGATTGGAAAGACAAACACACACTAGACGCACACTGAGTGGTTCAGTAAGAGGTTTAAAGGAAATTGTGCAAGGTTTGGCCTAAAGGGAGTGAGTCCCGCAAGCCCACATCTTTCGTAACACCAAATCTAAGTCATCAGAAGAAGAAAAAACAACAATAAAGAACCTCTTAGCACAAGGGAAAAGCTCAATGCTACCCAAAACTAAGGATCTCCAAGAATCCGCCATCCAACAATGAAGATACGGAAGAGATGGCCAAATACCAGCGAATCTACAAACCAACCATAATGTCGGTAGATTGCGCATTATCTACCACATCCAGAACATACACCACCACAGGGGAGGTCTTGGCACGAGCAAGGGGTCGAGATTTCTCTTTTGCAAGAATAGCACTAGCAAATTTGGCCGCATGAGCAAAGCTCTGGTCACCAACAAAAGATTAAGGTTTTGGCGAAGGAACCCCCACATTCACAACATCATATCCAGTATCAAGTCTCTAAGAAGAGTGCCCAATGAGCACTATTCCAACAAAAGCCCCCCCTCCCCCACCAACAGCGTGAGGAACAACATCAAGAATCCCTCAACAACCCATAGCCAGTGATGGAACAAAGGAACCTAGTAGCAGAGAAACTTCCATCACACCCACAGAAGAAGAGGGCAGATTTGGGCAGGAGATACGAACAGAAGTAGTCATTGAAGAAGAGGCCCTAAGCTGCAAGCCATCACCTACACCCAGCAACCTCCCGCTGGCAAAAAGCATTTGATGAGAATATTTCGGGAATGTTGGTAAATGAATTTGATGATAATATTTTTGAGTAGATTAATGTGGTTCGGAGTGATTAGTTTAAATAATATTAAAAAAATTAAAGTTAAATCAAATATTTAACTTTAACATTATTTAATTTAATAAATTGCTTAAATGGCATCTAGGGGAATTAAAGTTGTTTTATTTAATAAAAAGCTCCTAGTTGTGGGCACCAAGAAAGGGTCATAAGGTGTTGTTTTATTTGATTAAATTGTTGCAACCTAAAAAAGAACATGGGGTCATGGGTTTTTTGTAATGTTCCCACTCCTAGATTGAGTATTTTAATGCTGAAACCTGTAACACGGGTTAGTAGATAGTAAAATAAATATATATATATAAACATTAATGCAATAATCTACACAATAATCACATGCTAAACCCAACTAATCCTTAGGAGAAGACTTCAATCAGATTGCTTAACCCTCTGATGAGAATAATTCTCAGCTAAGCAACCATCTTAATGAGAGTATCTTCCTAAGGCCTCTGGGATCTCTATTGATGGTAAAACCATCAACCATTAATCCTTGGAAGAGATCCCACCTCTAGCCAAGTCTCTTATCTCTTACATATGCATATGATTAACCACTACAATATATACTGTCTCTAGAGATTATAATAATCTCTCTGACATTCACTTGGAATGCCCTCTACTAAGCCATAGCTTGGTCTCTGGATTCTCTGATTGAAAACTCTTACATTTAAGAATGTCTTTGCTAGGAATGGCTTGGCTATTACATGTACATCTAATTGATGAAGTCTCTGAAATAATTACCAATCTCTAATAATATCTCTGAGAATCAAGACTCCTAATAACACTACTGATCTAGAAGCTCATTATAAATATCAGTTTTTCATTGATAATATCAATACAATAGGTTACATGGTGTTATCTCTAAATATCATTCTCTAAGAGTATGAATGTAAATGTTTACATAAATAATAAACTCACGATCTCTGACACAATTACCAATTCCTAAATTAGTAATTACCATTCTAAGAGTATCGGTCTTAGTTAATAATACCTCTGTATCAAATATCCAGTCAAAATTGAGAGGCGTCGCTGTTGGTAACTCCAGTTCCTGAGATATTTTGCGTTGAATGTGCTTACGCGATTTAGCATCTTGGAGATGATTGCTGACGGGAGCAATTGTATGTCTATTTTCCTTATTTCGTACTTATCTTTGTGATTCTTCTCTTCTGAAGCAGTGTATAATTGGAACTGTATAGGTGTCGCTACTGGGAAGTCTCGTGACTGTTCTCCTTCCCGTACTTGTCTTTTTATGGTTTCAGAATGTTCGATGCTGAAGATTGGATTATTATCTTGCTCGTACGTCGATACTCCTCTTTGGTTAGTTGAATTATCTTGGCTGACACGATACTAAGGCGTCTAAGTTGAAATATATTCGTTTGGTTTGTGATAAAACATAATGCCCGTTCTTCTTTTAACTTGTCTTTTCTCCTTTCCTGAACTTCCCTTTTTCCTTGTCTTCACGTCGACCCCATATTTGTATGCTGCGTGAAGGAGTTGCAACCTTCGGGATATGGTTCACGACTTTTCTCACTCCGTCGTTTCTTAGATGATTTATGTATATTGTATTTATAATTTTATTATTGTTTCTTTTCTCTGTTTGTTTATGTGTCACCGATATTTATTTAATATTTATAAATGTTTGTATTTATAATACATAATATAAGGGCCCATATATATATACTTATATTTATATTTAATTAAAGTTTCACATTTCTAGGGATGACTATTATAAGGGATTAAATATTATTATTAAATCAACATTATAATTATTGATTTATTTATGTATTTCTCTTAATCAACATATATTAGTTTCATAATTGTATACAAAAGATTACATTTTTTTATCTTAATGGAGGTTCATCACAGTCCCTTTGTCTCGAAATTACTTGTCCTCAAGCAATTTAATGGATTCTTCTTTTTCCCACGTAGCATCCTCCCTCAGTAATCCTTTCCATTTGATCCGAAGTTCCTTAATAGTTCGGTTCCTTAATTTTCTTTCTCTAGTATCAAGGATAACTTCTGGTTCCAAAATGAGTTGCCCTTTGTCGTCAAGTGGGGATAATCTTGCACATGGTACCACCTGTTGTCCCAAAACTTTCTTGAGTCTAGAGACATGGAATACATTGTGAATTCGACTATCACGGGGGAGCTCTAGCTCGTATGCCACTTCACCTACCTTTCTTACCACTTTGTACGGTCCATAGAAACAGGGCTTAAGTTTTTTTGTCTCATTCTTCTTGATGGAGGATTGTTTATATGGTTTATATATATATATATATATATATATAATTAAAGTTTCACATTTCTAGGGATGACTATTATAAGGGATTAAATATTATGATTAAATCAACATTATAATTATTGATTTATTTATGTATTTCTGTCAATCAACATATATTAATTCCATAATTGTATACAAAAGATTACATTTTATTATCCTAATGGAGGGTCATCACAGTTTTGAAGCTCATTTTAGATTATGTTGGATTGACATTTGATACAACAATGACTCTGTGAGGATGAAAATCCTTGCAAAGAACATCTTCTTTGTTAGTGAAAGATCTAACTTGGAGGATTATTTATTTGATGGTTTCATCCAAGAACCACATATGAGCTTCATTGTTCCACCCTAAAGCCTTCTAACCTTAATCAATATATCATATGTGTTCCACACTAAAGCCTTCAAGCACCAAAGTCTTTGAATCATCATAACTTGTCATTCTTTATCCTTGAGTGATTTCAAATAACTTTAGAATGACTACATGACTAAAATTAACTATCCTAGCAAGGATGTTGACTATAAATGTTAAATGTCTCATGTAATGCAAAGTTTTGTAGGGTTACTGATTTTTGTCCTAACTAGCCTATTGCATACTAATTATTTTTCCAAGCTATAACTGGATGCAATAGATCTATTTTAAAACAAGGTGACTATTGACTATACTGTGTATAAAAAATTTAGTTCCAGTTAAAAAAAAAAATTGACTTGTTGAAATGAAATCATTACAAAATGTTTATGACTCAAGCAATCGGATAAAAGTCTTGCACTACTTGAAAGTTCCTTCTAAAATCAAACTCTATTCTTAGCTTTTCTCTTACTAAAATCAATGAATATTTTTTTCAATGCTAACTCTATCATTACTATTTCGCACATTTTTTGATAGCTTGTTAAACTTGATCTACAGAAAATTGGAGTATTTAGTACAACTAAATCTCATCATTAAAGAACTTATAAGCCAAAAGCAACAAAATTTGAGTATAAGAGAATTATTTAATAGCAGTTATAGTTAGGACAATTTGACTTTTAACTTTTGAAGGTTTTAAGAAAAGAGGAAAATACCGACAGTAGCCATGGTAACAATGGCAAAATATAGTGATGTTATGTACCGCCTCTCAACACTGATCTCTCTGAAATCTTTAAAGTGGTAATCACCCAAAGTTAAGCTTCCAATCCATGTAAATCCTTCTTTTGATTCTGGAAGGGTTGTTGCCAGATAATAAAAAATGCAAGCAGCAGTATGTGTGCAATAGAACTCTACAGCTATAAGTTTCACTATTCTTGTGAATAGATAGTTTATACGGATATCCTTTTCCAAATTCTGGAAAAACTCTGTAAGCTTCCTCACTCGATACAATCGAATCCACAAAAGGTATCTTAATCCTTCCTGTCTCCCTGCAGCCTGATCAACTTAAAATATCTCAGAAAACAATATAATTAAATCTAGTTTCAGAATGCGCATCAGTGTCAATATGTTAAACTTTATACATTGACTTTAAAATCGGAACAACATAATTGCTAAATATTTGAACATCAGATAGAAGATTTGATCTAAGCATATGCACCATGATATCACCCAGTGGATGTTAATATCTACTACCAAATTGTCACAACCAGTAAGGTTTAGCTCAGGGAGTTTGCATGCAATGGGAAATGTCATTCATATAATGCACCCAGTAAAAATTCAAATTATTAGAAAAATATAACAAGCGCGGCTTTTCCTTGATATCCAACAAAAATAATCTGTAATCCTGATGGAACATCAGATAATATAGTACATTCCGCAGGATCCACAAGCTCTGCTGACATAGAAAAGCAATACTTAAACTGCGAGGTTACCCACAAAAATAAAAAAACACTGGTATATATACTGCAATGAGGAGATGCCAATGTTTATATCTACTAACAAACCATCACAACCAGTAAGGTTTAGCTAAGGGAGTTTGTGTGCAATGAAAAATGTCATTCATATAATGCGCCCAGTAAATGTCAAACTATTAGAAAAAAACCATTGTGGCTTTTACTTATCCAGCAAGAATAATCTGTAATCCTGATGGAAGATTCAGATAATATAGTACATTCTTCAGGATCCACAAGCTCTGTTGACATAGAAAGGCAACACTTAAACTGCAAGGTTACCCAAAAAAATTTAAAAAAACACTGGTATGTACTGCGATGAGGAGATGCCAATGTCATAAACCTACTTTGGCTAAATCCAAGTCAATATTTTGGGGTTTATCATTGAAATGTTCTGTGATGTCAATGGCTGAAATGTTTTTTGACGTCGGTGATTGTTTTTATCTGTGGCATTATGTGAGTCTTTATGCTGTCCTCTTCAAAAGATGTATATATTTGGATAATCAATGCAAATTAATCATTAGTCAATAAGATTGTCATTTTACTCCTCTCTTTGACTTTACGAGTGCTATCTTTTCGTAGTTTAAACTCTGTTTGTATTTTGAAAACAGGTATATTAGATTGCAACATATTGTATGGGGCCTCATTATTTAAGATCAATTAGAGTTATGAAAACTCAGGGCTCAAAGAATTCTGTCAATTATCACAAGTTTGGTACTACATCTGACTCCTTTTGTGTCAGATTTGAATTGCTGGAATCTACAAGTATATGGTTTTCATTTCTTGAACTGAATGCAGGAAATTAGTTGCATTCAAATCATTCACAATTTGTACAATTAAAAATTGGCATTTGACATCATAGTGTGTAATCTATTATATACATTTTATATTGCGGAGCATGTAATCAAAATGCGTAGTGATTGCATAAGAAAAAGACTGAAAGTGAAAACCACTCATCAATGAAGTTTTGACTAAAATATCAACAAAATACTAAAATATGCTCGTATATCATACAGTTTGTTCTCGAAATACAACTAGGCGTGTAATCTCCTGCATTTTGCTACTATATAGTACTTTTAGACAATTTGATATTCTAATTTGCTGAGATTACAACTGTATTTGTGAAAGAAAAACACGAAATTTGAAGCACTGAATTTCTGCATTATTCTGTAGCATTCTCTTGCTGTGAAACTATTTGAAATTCTATGTGCAATAGCATCTCCACAATTTAAAAGGTGTGTGATCAACTTTAATTTTGTATCTAATACACTTAGGATATAAGATTCAACTGTAAGATAGTGCAAGTTACAACTGTGGCATGACTCCATTAAGTTATCATTTTGTTCAACATTTAGGCAATAATACTTCCACGGTGGAATTGAATTACATAGTTTGATCTGGGTCAGTCTGGAACAAATGGATGCTGAGATAGAAGCACAGAACTTTTGCACAGCAATCTGCTGCTGCAGAGCAATTTGAAATTCTATGTACAATAGCATCTTTGCAAGTGTGATCAAATTTAGCATTGTATCTAATAGTAGTAAGATTAGGATATGAAATTGTTAGAGTTACAACTGTATGATACTGCAAGTTACAACTGAGACATACTTTCAGTAATTATGGTTTTGTTCCAACATCTAGGTGATAATACATGTACAGTGGAACTGAATAACATAGGTCAATCTTGGTCAATAAGTCTGGAACAAACACTTCTACATACTGACAGGAAGTAGTAGCAATCACAAAATCAAAGACATTAATAGAAAACTAAAAGCACCCCCATTCACCACATGTGCACAATAAACCATATACAGAAGATATGCAAAGTCATAAACAGAATAGGTATAATATTTTCATTTGCTATCACTGTAATGACCACTGGATTCAACAAAGTCAGCCCAGATGAGTAGTGGAGTAGGCTTGGACCATGGGTTTGATCCCCATTGGTCTTGGGTTCAATTTCAAGGCTTGGACTTAGCAGATGCATGTGGTTTGCAGGCGATTGCTAGCATCCCCAGAGGATTAGTCTCGCCCCAGCTTGGCCCTTCCCAACCCCAACTTGGCAGCAAGACCAAGGTAAGGCGGGTTGGGTGCTGGGCTGGGTCATGGGGATACCTCTAGTGCAACAACATAAATAAATAAATAAACATAGTCAAGAACAGTTCACATAAAGTTACTCAATATAACTTTAATAGAAAAATCAAAGTGCATTAACCCATCAAGAACATATACAATGGAAACATGGTATGTACATGGCTTGATTGCTGTTGTCCACATGTAACCTTGCCGTATCCAACACTAACTCATGTAGACACCCAACCATACAAGACAAGGTGTAAGAACCCTAGTTTTCTCATAACTAAAAATTTTCTAACTTCACAAGTTTATAATTTTGTTCAACGGAGCTCACCAAGGTCATGATGCATTTTTTTGAGTTTCTTTGTTTTTGAAATGATTATGGAATTGAAGCTCAAAATAAATGCATGCATTAACAAATCAGAAATGACAGATTTTTAAAGAGCTTGAATAGTTTTTTGAACAATATCATTAACAATGTGAATAATAACTTAAAAATACATAGTAGAGGCTGCTTATCCTAAGCAGCAGTAATTTAAAGCTATAAATTTTACCACAAAAGCATTCAGTTCTATTCAACATCTGCTAACCAGGAACATCTATAATCCACTATTTCCTCGACGGGTTTTCTCCTGCCTTGTTCCTTCCATCTGGAGCCATAACACTGCTTGTCTCTGCCTTTTGCCCTGTTGTGGTGGCCTGTTTGAGCGGAGTGTGTTCTCTATGGAGGCTTCTGATGACCCTCCACTCACGGTCACATCCTTGTACACCTACCAGCGAAAATCTGCTAGTGCCTCCATCCTCGACTTGATCAACGGGTCAAGAGAATCGAAGCAGAGAACAGCTCTCTAAAACTTTCCGTGCAGGAAATTTCTAACAAGATGTCTCTGGTGATGGATGAAAATGCGAATCTCGAGAAGCTTCTTCACGCCAATACTAAGCAATCCACAGTCAAGGAAGACATTCTTGAACTGAAGAATAAACAGTCCGAACTGGTTAGTTTGCAGGACTCACTCAAGTGTGAGACAGAGAAACAGATCAAAACTTGGGCCTCAGTTTGCAACAACAGCAACAGTCCACCTCTTGCTAGCATTGAGAAACTTGTACAATTGAAGCTTGTGGAAGAGCGACGTAGGAGGATGTGAGAGTTGAATCTCAAAGTTCGCAATCTCCCAGCTATCACCACTGATCCAATGTCTACAGGATACGCATTTCTCAATGAGCAACTTGAACTCAATGACATCACTTTGGACAGAGCCTAGGTCCATTATGACTTGACTTTGTTCCTGTGTTTTCTTTCTACGGCGGATAGGCTTTGGGCTCTCAAGACCATGAGGAAGTTGTTCTTTTTGCCTTTGAAGATCTTTCTTGATGAAGACCTCACCAAATCTCAAGTGGCTGAACTAAAAACAATCAAGAGAACTTGTTGCCGCTTCTAGACGTGAAGAGAAGTGGGTGGTTATTCAGCGGTTATTAGAGATTCCTTTCCTCCTGGGTGGGATTCTCGTTCTTCCAATGGTACAACTAAATGACGGTCATGGCATAGGGGGCCCGTTGGGAATTAGAACAATAAAACACTTCAGGTCAACTATTGGAATGGTAACAGGGCTTTTTGGTCATCTCCTGGCTTATTTCATGATGTTGTTGACTCTTCTAATCTTCTTTTCCTCACAAACACTCACGATAGTCATTCTCGTCCTCTTCCTGACATCATGGGCTTTCAATGGATCTCTTCTTTTAGGTGTGAGACTAGATCTTCTAGCGGGGTTTGCAATTGAAGGGTTGTTTGTCTCATCAGTGACCGACTTTGAGGTAAGACTTCAATTGTCTACTCTGACCCTTCTGCAGATTCCTTCGCGCAAGAGCACCTTAGGGTGAAGATCAAAACCCTTACAATGATCAGAACCCTTTTCAATTTTGGCTTGTCAAGACCTTGAAGAGGTCATGTGCATATAATAAGGGTCATTGAACTCAGGAGTGTGATTGTTTGAGTTGAGAGTTCAAATCCTCCATGCAAGAGATGGCAAATTGTTAATGTTGGGTTAATAATGTATCTAGGGATTAGAGGAGTTTTTAATGATTTGAGGTGTTATTTTAGGGGGTTAGGTGTCCAAAATGAGTCCAGAATGGCTCATTAAGAGAAGGAGGTCTTTATAGACTCCGTAGTATACAAACATTGCAACATAATGCAAAATATTGCAAAAGTTACTCATAGCAACTTTGCAATTTCAAAAAATTGCATTGCAACTTTTAGGAAGTTGCTGGACACCTTTTGTTGTTATGCCTAAAACAGTGGCCTAAGTAAAGGATGAAGGATTAAACCCTAACCCACATAGGAGGGAGGTATTTAATACCTAGAAACCCTAATTGCTGACTTCTGTACGGGATTTTTTAAGAAGAATAGTAACTTTGTTTTGCATTTTTCTAGTCTTACCTCTGTGTTTTGGATAACAGTGAATGTTCTCGTGCATTCAATGGATTGAAATGTAGTGTTTGATCATGTACACTTGTAGTATATCTTGTATTCTTGTTAGAAGATTCATTGTTTTGGTTGTGTGTGCTTCAATAGATAGGTTTTGCAATTATTTTCTAGAAAGCCAGTTTACTGGCAGTGTATAGAGCACTTTTAATTAAATGTTTGTAACTTGAGCCCCCACCGTTGGTTCTGAACAGCCATGGGAGGTTTGTTTGTATATACAATGTACTATAAGAATCCACAAGCAGGAGGTCAGAGGATGGCCAGAGCTATTTTTAAAACCATGCGCTAGGCGAGCTTCTCCATAGCCCAGCTAAGGAATTGGTTGATAACAGTGTGTAAATTACAAGGTTTAATTGAGCCAATGAAAATAAAGGCATTGGAGTGTGTGTCAAAGGTATACAAAGCTATGAGCCAAGACCTAGGTTTGGCTCAATCCATTTGAGAGGAGTTTAAAGGCAGAATCAAAGCTAGACCAGTTTAGGCCTTAAAAAGCCCTCATAGGGTTTGTGACTGTACGAATGACTTGAGGAGATGAGACCACCAAAATCCTTGAGTTCTTTGATAATGGAATCCATATCAGTAAAGAAAAAGTAGAGTTATTTGAGTAATTTTGGATAAACAAACCAAAGACCAGTTGAGGAGACCTAATTGGGAGCTCATAGACCTAAAAACCTAAAACCTAGGAAGTCTGATTAGCGGTGGAGAAATGATGAAAGGCTCAACACAATGAACTCATTGATCATTGAAGACAAGCTTGGAAGAAGCCCTAGACCCCTGCAAACATAACTACCAAGGGCTAGAAAACTAGGTAATAAATTTATGGGAAGAACCAGCAAGCATAGTGCAGGAAAGATCAACTTGGTAGGATAGTTCCTTAGCATTTGATGACTAGAGGATAAGGTCATCCAGATGGGAAGGAGTTGAACTAGAATTTTCTCCTTGGAGTCCAGAGGACTAGGAATAGGACTTGTGATTGATCCTATAGGAGGCTACCCTATCAAATTGGTATCGAAGCCAAGGAAGACTTGGGCTAAGCATTTGCATGTCAGATTTGGAATCAGTAGGGGAAAACAGAATGGTTACCAATGCAGAGTTGGCCAAGAAGGTTGAGGACCAAGAAGAGGAGAATAGACTCCTAAAAGAGAAGTTAGTAGAGTTGGAAGACAAACTTGGAGCAGTAGAGACTCAAACCAATGAGGTAAGTGAGAAAGTTAAGAAGGTGGAAGGAAAGGGCAAGGCACTTGAAGAAGAAGTAGCTCCTGAGCCAGATCCTGTGCTTCCAGAAGAGCCTTGCTTGAAGGCCCTAAGAACCATGAGTGGAAAATCACTGGAAGGAATACCATTGTTTAATGGTAAGATGGAGGCCGAACTAGTAATGGAATGGCTAGAAGGAATGGAGAACCATTTTGAATGTGAGAACATCAGTGAAGCTCAGAAAGTGAAAGTGGCCAAATCAAGGATGCGAGGAGCTGCCCTTACCTGGTGGAAATTTGTCCAAGATGAGAGAGTGAAAGAAGGTAGGCTCCCCATTGCTACTTGGAAACCAAAATCAAAGAGAATTACCTTCCAAAGGACTATGAGATACAGCTGCATAAAAGGAGACAATTTTTTAGACAGAAAGAACTTGATGTAACACCTATATTGAGGAGTTTCAAAAACTATGCCTAAGATCAAAGGTGACTGAGGAAGAAAGCATAAAAGTGGCTAGATATCTAAATGGTTTGAGATGGAGTATCCAAGAGGAAATGAGCCTGTTAAGTCCAAAAACAGTGCATCAATGCTACCAATTAGCACTTAAAATAGAGGAGAAGGGCAGGCAGAAACAAGAATCTAATACTAGAGGCAGATGTAGAGGGAGAGATCAAAGAGGTCACAGAGGCAGTTATGCTGGCAAAGGGGCAGAACAACGGACCCAAGGTGAATCAAGATTGATTGAACTAGGTGAGACGAGTGTGAGAAGTGGCACAAATAGAGGGAGAGGAACTCATTCAAGCAGTAGCAGAGGAAGGTTTAGTGGAGCTAGCAGAGGATCCTCCTATTTTGCCACAATGAAGTGCTATCACTGTCATCAGTTGGGACACCCTGGTTATAGGTGTCCAGAGAAGCCATCTTCCTCTCAAGGGGACAAGAAGATAGTATATGTCCAAGAAGATTCAGCAAGTGTGAAATCACCTGAGGTAAACTTCGATTCAGAAGTTGGGGAAAATCTAATGTTAAGAACTTTAATTAGAGAGCCTGCCAAGGAGGATCCTAAACAAAGAAGATCATTATTCAAGATCAAATGCAAAATACTGGGAAAGGTGTGCAAAGCCATCATAGATTCGGGTTCAACTGACAACATCATAGCAGAAGAAGAAGTCATTAAACTAAAATTGACTAGAATACCTCATAGTAATCCATATAGGGTCACTTGGCTCAATAAGGGTCAACTTGTATTGGTAAATGAACAAGCATGGGTGGATTTCACAATTGGTGGGTATAAGGATAAAGTATTATGTGATGTCTTGCCTATGGATGCCTGCCATTGATTACTAGGAAGACCATGGCAATTTGACAGAAAGGCAATACATGATGGTGAGCAAAATTCCTACTCTTTCCAAAAGAATGGTGTTACCTTCAAAATCCAGTCTTTGATAGAAGAAGCGGACAAAGATGTGGCCCCTAATGTATTATTGGTTAATGGTATGGAGTTCATCAAATCTCTTAAAGAAGAAGAAGGGATAGGCTTTGCAATAGTGGTGAAACCAAAGAAAGGAGTCAAAGATAGGACTCTAGAACTCCCTGCAGAGGTATAGAATATCTTGAAGCAGTTTAAAGATATCATAAGTGATGGAGCACCAGCCAATCTACCTCCTCCAAGGGCTATAAGTCATCAAATAGACCTTATTCCTGGAGCATCTTTGCCAAACAAAGCCCCATACAAAATGACACCTGAGCAAAACAAAGAAGTGGTTAGGCAAGTACAAGAATTACTTGATCAAGGACTCATTACAAAGAGCATTAGCCCATGTGCAGTTCCAATAGTGTTGGCACCCAAGAAGGGAGGTTCATGGAGATTATGTACTGACTCAAGGGATATCAATAAGATCACCATTAGATATAGATTTCTTATCCCCAGGATTGAAGACCTCATGGATTGCATAGGTGGAGCACAATATTTCACTAAGATAGACCTTAAAAGTGGCTATCATCAAATCAAGATCAAGGAGGGGGATGAATGGAAAACCGCATTCAAAACCATTGAAGGACTCTATAAATGGCTTGTCATGCCATTTGGCCTCACAAATGCTCCTAGCACATTCATGAGACTCATGAATGAAGTCATTAAAGACTACATTGGTAAATTTGTAGTTTACTTAGATGACATCTTGATTTTTAGTGGCACTAAAGAAGAGCATCTTAAGTATATTGAGATTGTATTGAAGAAATTGCAAAATGAACAACTAACCATCAATTTGGAGAAGTGTGATTTTATGAAACAGGAGCTTGTGTATTTGGGCTTTGTATTGTCCAAGGGTGACTTGAAGATGGGTGTGTCCAAGGTGGAAGCTATACTGAATTGGCCTACTCCTCTAACAGCTAGCGAGGTGAGGAGTTTCCATGGATTAGCCCAATTTTACAGGAAGTTTATAAGATCTTTTAGTGCTATTTGTGCTCCTTTGCTAGATACTATTAAAGGTGGGATGAAATCTAAATTCACATGGACCAAGGAAGCTAATGCAAGTTTTGAAAGATTGAAGAAAGAGATAGCTACTCAACCAGTGCTAAGGTTACCAAGTTTTGATAAACTTTTCACTCTAGAATGTGATGCTAGCCAAATTGCAGTTGGGGCAGTTTTAAGTCAAGAAAACAAACCTATGGCATTTTTTAGTGAGAGGTTAAATGAAGCCAAGCAGAGGTATTCATCCTATGATCTAGAGTTGTATGCACTTGTTCAAGCCCTTAGGAAGTGGAGGCACTACCTATTACCCAAGGAGTTTGTAGTTTACACTGATAATCAAGCCTTAAGTTTTTTGAACTCTCAAGACAAGTTGAGTCATAGGCATGTTAAGTGGGTGGAGTATTTGTAGTCCTATACTTTCACCATAAAACATAAGAAAGGACAGTTAAACAAAGTACCTGATGCCTTGAGTAGAAGACTCCTTACAGTGCAAGAAATAAAAATAAGGAGTATTGGGGTGGACAGTTTTAAGGACCTATATCATGAAGATGCAGATTTTGCAGAGATTTACAAGATATGCCAAGAATACAAAAATCATTTTCATGGAGAGTATGCAGACTTCACATTGCAGAATGGACTCTTGTTCAAGGGTGGACAGTTGTGTGTACCAAGAGGGTCTATGAGAGAGAACTTAATCCAAGAGAAGCATAATGGAAGCCTAAGTGGGCATTTTGGTCTCAACTGTTAAGTAATTTGAGATCAGAAGATAAGATATAAACTGAATAATGCAGTAGATTTCAATTGCCTTTTTGATTGATTAAATCTACCTATTTGAACACCTATATATATTGAACTAGCAAATCAGGAAGAGACATGACTGTACACATTTGAAATGACATGTAGGTTCACACTGAAAAGACGTGGCAGTTCATAACAATATGCAGTTTGGATTAATGCAGATCGCATTAGTTAAATATAACATATACAATCACTTATCGTGACTGTTATGCATTAACAGTCACAATAGTATTGTGACTGTTAGTGCATAACAGTCACAGCACATCGTAAGACAACTTGACAATATCGTTCGCCAAGACACCCGATATAATACGGGGTAAGATATGAATATATCTCAAAGGCAATCGGTAAGTTTGGAATCCAATATTATATGCAATCCGATCACTATCGGATATTGTATATTATTTAATATTTCATATAAATAATAATGATAATATATTTTAATATATATGTATATAATAATTCTATTATCTGATCGAAGCTGTATTTATTAACATCAACAAGACCTTAGAGCTTGTTCAAAGGTTCTACTTCTGGCCTAGCATGCATAAAGATGTAAAGAAGTATGTGGAACAATGTATAGTTTGCCAAAAAGCCAAAGGTACCTCATCCAATGCTGGACTCTACTAACCCTTACCAATTCCACAAAGGCCCTGGGATTGTGTGAGTATGGATTTTTTTGTTGGTCTACCTAAGACTAGGACTAGTTATGATAGCATTTATGTAGTTGTTGACAGATTCAGTAAGATGAGTCACTTCATACCATGTAAAGTAACTCATGATGCCAGTCATATAGCTCAGTTGTTCTTTAAAGAAGTGGTTAGGATTCATGGACTTCTTACTAGCACTGTGTCAGATAGGGATGTTAAGTTCATGGGGCATTTTTGGAAAACCTTGTGGCAAAGGTTAGGAACAAATCTTTCTTTTGGATCTGCCTATCACCCCCAAACAGATGGGCAAACTGAGGTGGTAAATAGGACATTGGGCAATCTCCTAAGATGTTTAACCAAAGAGAATGGACAGTCATGGGATCAAGTTCTCCATCAAGCTGAATTTGCTTATAATGATAGTGTGAATAGGACCACAAGCATGAGCCCTTTTGAGATTGTTTATGGTGTACATCCAAGAGGAGTATGTGAACTAAGAGAGCTAGGAGATAAGGCAAATAGAAGTGGACATGTTGATGATTTTTCTCATTCTATGCAAGAAGTGCATGAGCAAGTAAAACAGGCCTTGATAGACAATACCCAAAGGGTTAAGGAAAAAGTGGATACAAATAGGAGAGATCTTCAATTTTCTATGGGAGACCTTGTTATGGTTCTTCTCAACAAAGCCAAACTACCTAAAGGAGTACCAACCAAACTGCAAATGAGAAGGATAGGGCCATGTCAAATTTTGGCTAAATATGGCAATAATGCCTATCAGATAGACCTACCCCAAGGTCTATCCATATCCCCTGTTTTCAATATAGCAGATCTGGTCAAATATAAAGGTCTACTTCCACCTGTGGAACAAACTAACCCTACATCTCTAGTGGAAGAAGTAACAGAGCTGGTGTCACCCCAGACTATACCACAGGCAAACAGAATTCTGGACTCCCGGGTTAAGAAACAGACCAGGCATGCCACCTACATGGAGCATCTCATAAAATGGAAGCAGTTACCTGAATCTGAAGCCACATGGGTGGCTGAGAGTGATTTCACAAAAAGAAGCATTGATCCTACTATACTCACCCCTGCAGTCACTTGACTTCCTTCTTTTTGGGGGAGTATGGTGCAGGAGCACCTTAGGGTGAAGATCAGAACCCTTACAATGATCAGAACCCTTTTCAATTTTGGCTTGTCAAGACCTTGAAGAGGTCATGTGCATATAATAAGGGTCATTGAACCCAGGAGTGTGAGCGTTTGAGTTGAGAGTTCAAATCATGTATGCAAGAGATGTCAGATTGTTAATGTTGGGTTAATAATGTATCTAGGGATTAGAGGATTTTTTAATGATTTGAGGTGTTAATTTAGGGGGTTAGGTGTCGAAAATGAGTCCAAAATGGCTCATTAAGAGAAGGAGGTCTTTGTAGACTCCATAGTATACAAACATTGCAACATAATGCAAAATATTGCAAAAGTTGCTCATAGCAACTTTGCAATTTTGAAAAATTGCATTGCAACTTTTAGGAAGTTGCTCGACACCTTTTGTTGTTAAGCCTAAAATGTTAGCCTAAGTAAAGGATGAAGGATTAAACCCTAACCCACATAGGAGGGAGGTATTTAATACCTAGAAACCCTAATTACTGACATTCTCTACGGGATTTTTGAAGAAGAATAGTAACTTTGTTTTGAGTTTTTCTGGTCTTACCTCTGTGTTTTGGATAACAGTGAATGTTCTCGTGCATTCAATGGATTGAAATGTAGTGTTTGATCATATAGACTTGTAGTATATCATGTATTCTTGTTAGAAGATCCATTGTTTTGGTTGTGTGTGCTTCAGTAGATAGGTTTTGCAATTATTTTCTAGAAAGCCAGTTTACTGGTAGTGTACAGAGCACTTGTAATTAAATGTTTGTAACTTGATCCCCCACCGTTGGTTCTGAACGGCCATCGGAGGTTTGTTTGTATATATAATGTACTATAAGAATCCACAAGCAGGAGGTCATAGGATGGCCAAAGCTATTTTTGAAACCATGCCCAAGGCAAGCTTCTCTATAGCCCGACTAAGGAATTGGTTGATAACAGTGTGTGTAAATTGCAGGGGTTGATTGAGCCAATGCAAATAAAGGCATTGGAGTGTGTGTTAGAGGTATACAGAGCTATGATCCAAAACCTAGGTTTGGGTCAATCCATTTGAGAGGAGTTTGAAGGCAGAATCAAAGCTAGACCAGTTTAGGCCTTAAAAAGCCCTCATAGGGTTTGTGACTGTACGGATGACTTGAGGAGCTAAGACCACCAAAATCCTTGAGTTCTTTGATAATGGAATCCATATCAGTAAAGAAAAAGTAGAGTCATTTGATTAATTTTGGAGAAACAAACCAAAGACCAGTTGAGGAGACCTAACTGGGGGCTCATAGACCTAAAAACCTAAAACCTAGGAAGACTGATTAGCGATGGAGAAATGATGAAAGGCTCAACACAATGAACTCATTAACCATTGAAGACAAGCTTGGAAGAAGCCCTAGACCCCTGCAAACATAACTATCAAGGGCTAGAAACCTAGGTAATGAATTTATGGGAAGAACCAGCAAGCATAGTGGAGGAAAGATCAACTTGGTAGGATATTTCCTTAGCATTTGATGACTAGAGGATAAGGTCATCCAGATGGGAAGGAGTTGAACTAGAATTTTCTCATTGGAGTCCAGAGAAGGACTAGGAATAGGACTTGTTATTGGTCCTATAGGAGGCTACCCTATCATTCCTATGGGTTGGGATTAGTCGCGTGATCTCCCGCCTCAAAGACCTTTACATTGTAGTGTGCTACTTCCCTCCGGTTGCTTCTTTGTACATGATTCACAATGGTCCCGATGGGGATCCCTTTATAGACTTATATGATAGCATATCTCAGTTATCTTATGCTGGGGATATTCTCATTCTTGGGGACTTTAATGTCTGGACTTAGGAAGCTCAGACTCCTCTCTACAACCGGGCTGCCAACACCATATTGTATCAAGGACACTGATCCTACTACTTTGAGTCTTTAGGGATCTTCCAACGACGCTTATAGACCTCTCACAAAGTATGGGAAACACCTCCAACTTTGTGAGTCTTCCAATTTAGTGATCCTAAATGGGCTTGGTTGTTTCTCGAGATCACATCTTTTCACTTGTAGACCCCATGGTGATGAGGTGAGTGGTTGAGTATACTCTCTCTAGTCAATCGTTCCTCTCTTGCATTCGCCACTTTTCTATCACCCCCATCCCTCTTGTTGATCACGCTTTCCTCAACCTCTCCATCTAGTCTGCCCCCAACTCCCCTCCCCTTACCTGCCTCCCCCACATATCCTACCCCCATGCACCCTGTTTTGATTTGACAATGGAGATTCAGACCTCTTCACCCTTCACCTCAGATGGCTCCTCCCCCTCATCACCCACTTCTCCTTCTTGGAGTGTGTCACCTTCAAGTTTGACCGCCTTTTCACCTCACTTTGGGAGGCCAACTTGTTGTCTATCCCTCTCCTCACTAGCCCTTCATTCACCCCTCTCAAACAGAGGAATGCCTAGTCTATGAACAAATAATATGATGATGATTGTAATAATTTCCATTGGACCCTACGCTATGCTTTCACTCTCCAGCACCCTTCATACACCCAGCTGAAGACTTCTTACCATCATTTCCTCCACCACAACAAACGCCTCTTCAATTCTGAGCGTAGGAGAACCATTCAGGCCTCCCTCATTCACTTCCCCAAGTCCCTTTGGCACACTCTTTTCCCATGTCGCTCCCACTGAGCTAAACCACAGTCTTCTGGTCTCCCATACCACCGAGCTCTATGATATCCTCGATCATCCCCTCATCCAGGTTACCCCTACACTCCATTGTCATATTTTCACTTGCATGAATGTCAAGGATGTGGTCAAAATCATGAGCAAAAGCAAAACGGCTGACGAAGAAGGGTTACAAGTTGAAGTCTTCAATCTTGCCTCCCCCATTCTGGGATTTTACTTATCAAATCTCTTCAATCATGTGGTTTCCATGGGGTTTTCCCCCTCTTGGTCACATCATATCATCCATCTGATCCACAAGGCAGGGTTGGCCTTTGATCCCAACTATTATAGGACTATTATGGTCGGCCACACCTTCTCAAAACTCTATGACATAGTTCTTCACACTCTCCTCTCGAGGGAGTAGGATCAGCGAGGTATTTGTGCCAGGGCAGGTTGGTTTCAGACCATGGACCGTGTTTTGACTCTTCAAGCTATTATTGAGGAAGCTCGCCACCATTCCTCGAAGGTAAATTGTCTCTTTGTGTATTTTTGCAAAGCTTTTGTCTCTATCCCAAGGTTGGCCCTCTTCTAGAGACTCGAGAACATTGGTATTTAAAAGATCCTTTTGACTGCTATCATGAGACTATATGAGAGGGTTCTTGGTTGTCTCAAGACCCCTTGCGGGTTCTTTGATTTCATCAAGAGTACCATCAGCGTCAAGCAAGGCTACCCTTTGTCCCCCACCTTGTTTGGGATTTGTATTGATGAGTTGGAGGCTTTTCTTTGAAAGCACTCTCCAGTTGACGATGGTTGCCCCCTCCACCAGGTTTTGATCTCTATTCTACTCTTTGCGAATAATGTTCTCTTGTCCTCCTCTATGGAGGGTTTGCAAAGACATTTGAACAATGTCGCTTCTTTTTGTGACCAGTGGCATCTCATAGTCAATCTGGGGAAGACTAAGGTTATGGCATTCAATGGTCTCAAGACTTCTCACCTCCACTTTTACTTCAGGGGCATTGAGGTGGAGATTTCTTCGTCCTATACATACCTAGGGGTCAAGTTCTATGGCCCTCGATTCAGCATGATACATGCCCTTCAATTGCAAATCAATAAGGTGTATGGTTCCTTGGTCCTTCTTGAGAGAGTGTTTTCGGCATCACTTTTACGACACAATGTCCAATATGACCCTCATGGACACTTATCAGGCCTACTGTACTTTATAGTCCTATTGTTTGGGGGCCTTTCCTTTTGGAGTCCGATTGGGCTTCTGTAGAGCGGATTCAGATTCTTCTTCTTTGGCATATTATCAGGTGCAAGCAGTCTATTCTGCATAATATCATTCTTGCAAAGTTCGGGGCCTGTCCCTTGAGGCTTGAGGCCCTCTTTGATCTAGTTTGGTTTTTACATTTTCTTTGAGGTTTTGCTGACTCCTTTGAGGGGCGCCACAGGTACCCCTACCTTGCCTACTATTCCTTAGAGGCTATTGTTGCTTCTTTTGCCGCCTCTGAGAGAGCCCACAATTGGTTCGATGAGGCCTTCGCCCTTCTTGGGTCTATAGGCATCAAGATAGATTGTCTCCTCACTTTCTAGTACTCTCTTGGCCCCCCATCTCCTTCCCCCAAATAGGAGTTGAACAAGTGTATCAGAACCGACAACAAATAGTTCATTCACACTACTTGGGTCAACCCCCACGGGTGTCTTCACCCAAAGATGACGTTCTATGTTGCACACTTTCTTGAGATTCAATATGGGATCATTATTCGTCCTTTGTACCTATCCCACCATTGGTCCCATTCCCTTCGGATTCCTCTCAGTTCCTTCTAAGTGGGCTCACATCGGCTTCTCATTGAGACTGATCATCAACTTGATAGGGAGAACAAGGTCTGCCAGCTTTGCAGCATCAAAGAGCCTAAGACCAAGGAGCAATTCATATTTCATTGTCTTATCTATTATGAGATCAGGGGGAGGTTCTACTATCATTTCAGGAAATCTTAGGATCTCTCCACCTTCTTCAAATTTACAGATCAGAGGTGTCTTTCTCTTTACATCCCAAAAGCCACTAGGCTTCGGAAACATTCTCTTTAGCACTAGATTCCTATGCATTCACTGGGCTCCCCTCAGCTCGAGGCACCAAAGGTCAACTTGGTCCCTCCTCGTGTTCTTCCAGATCCGTCAAACCCCACAAGGGCTCTTTTCGATAGTGGCCTACCTCCTCTAGGACCTCCCAATGATGGTCGTCCTCCTCCAAGACTTTTCAGAGGCGGCCCATGGCCCCTCCTGGATCTTTGACTTACCCCTTTGTTATTGGGTTCTTCACTGGTACTTCGACTTCTTAGGGGTGGTGGGGTTTCCCTATTGGACCCAACCCCGCTTTTGTTTTCTTGGGTTCGCTTGTTTTGGTTAGTTAGTTTGGATCTTGCTACTTCTTTCTTTCTTTAGGCACCGTTCGGTGCCCCTATTATGGGATGGTCCCCTATTTTTTCTTGGCAGTCCCTTTGACCCCTTTTGTGGTCATTTGTTGGACATTAATAAATTTATCTTATCTTATCTGATCTCCAAACCACACGAGCTCTGAACTACTTGACACTCCAACATGTTGTGACCCTTTCACACATTGCCCCATCGTGAATGGGGACCCCTTTTTTTACTTAGTAGTTGGGTCGTTTTATTTAGATTTAGTTAGGTTTGGAAGTACTTTTGGTCTCTGAGTTTGAGTTTTATGTACACCAACTTCATGATTTTTATCATAGGCATTAAAAATAAAGATGTATACTATTTAATCTAGTTCCCCCTCTTTGACCCTTCATACTCTTCCTGATATAGAGGATTCCCATGCTTCTCTGAAGTATAGAGCTACTTTCAATTTAATGAAATAAAATTCTTAGACCTTGTTGTTTTTGTCTCTTTACCATGTGTCTTGATATGAACAAATCTGCATGTGTGTTGCATGCTCTAGCTCTACCCAAAAGCATTAGTAAAATCTCATTTATTAACTTATTGCCCAAATGTTTACTTAGATCTAGAACATTGCAATCTAGAATAAACCGAAACAAAGAAAGAATAATCTATATGGAAAAGCCTAGTTCAACACAAGTACATATGTCCAAATAGGAGTGTCAGTCTACAAGTACATCATTGACATTGTTCTGCCACAAATGATTCAATGAAAATGCATAAAGATCCCACTTGTATCAAAGGAGAAAAATTTAGATTTTCCAAATAATAAGCATCATTATGTATAGAGTATGCCAACACAAAAAGTCACTTTTATTATAGCATGTATATACACTAGCAAACGGTAACTCTAATAAGCATATGTCACCAAATGTCTTCTTTGGTTTGTTGAAACAAAGAATCTAGCTCTCTATAAATGACTATCCAAAATGAAGTCAAAAGAAATGAAAGGCAATTAGATCCTTTCTAACAAAAGTGATCTAGAGACTAATGCAGCATTGGAAGCATGAAAAGTACTATAGAAGAGAAAGGAGATACTCAAGTAAAATTACTAATATAAAGATATTTACTGAAAATACACTAGAGAAACAATCACCAAAGACACTATGCACAAAGGAAACATCGAAGACATGGGCACTAGAAGAAAGCATTACATATGAGGATTGACAACTTGCATAAGTCTTAAAGTTCAATTGGATGAGAGAACAGTATTTGAAGATTGAGAAGATTGGAAAATCACATAGAGAATTTGGTATAAATATCTCCAGCCTGCCTTGTGGGAAGTCTCTTTAATGAATATTAAGCATTCTTAGTATTTATATGTCAAGAAAGAGGAATAAATGTCAATGGCTAAAGTCTGAAATTTCAATGCACATCAAGAATGAACCATGACCTTATCAGTGACTGCTAGCATTTCATGAAAAATCATTCTTTCTAGGAAAGGCAAATCAGAGCATCTAATGTAATTATCAAAGGAGTAAAAGACTATAGTGAAGGTGAACACACTCTTGATCTGGTGAGAGACTTCCTAAAAGAAGTGCTTCTTTGGCAAGGTCAAATCTGCCACACATGGAGGGTTGGAAAATTATCCAATGAGAGTGATAGGCCCATAAAAGTGGTTATATCTAATATTTGTAAAAACAGCTCTTGAGGGGTTCTCGTTTCTTTTTAGAGGAAGATCTAACTATGAGGCAACAAGAGGAGAGAAGGGTTGAAGTGGCAAAAATTAGAACTAGAAATGAAGGCAAAAGGGCATGGTTATTCAAGGGTAAAGCAGTTATCACCCATTTTGGTCACCTTTCCAATGCAAAGCAGCAAGTGGGCAGAAAACTCTTCAGTAGACAGCTATACAACAAGATCAATATTCACTCATAGGGATAAAAACTTAACTTTGAGTCTTCCACATCAAAACAAATAGCAATCAAACTCAGCCCAGGTTTCCTTAAGTTTAGTTTGTTGGAATTGCAGAGGTTATCCTTGGAGACGTGGACCTAGGTTAGGGCCTATTGAGGAAGGCAAAGACATTATTTGTCTCATAGAGACACATGAGCACGAAAGATGTAAGACTCCCTGAATTGAAGGTTATTGGAAGTTGGCAGTGTAGAATGAGGCAACAGGAAATGGTAAAGGTCATGGAGGCATAATGGTTCTAGTAAAAGAAAAGGAAGGATGTGTCATTCAATTGGAAAAGGAAGACTCTAAGAAACAGTTCATATGGTTCAAAATCGAGGAAAGAGTAGTCTTCTCAAGATCGCAGCACGTTACTTTAGCCCACAAGTTTCTAAAATTTATAAAAAGTACGGTTTAGATCACAAAGATCCTTATGCAGACTTAAAGAAGGATCTTGTTGTGTTTTCGCAGCGTGGGGATGTTCTTCTTGTCGGAGATTTCAACGCTAGAACAATAAATGGACAAGCTTGTATTTTCAGCCACAAAGAAAACTGCAATCCTATTTGGCTCACAGAAAAGAGGAAACATCACTAGGAAAGAGTCTTAGATGATGCTAAAGGCTACAATCAATTTGGAGAAGAATTGATCACTTTATGTGGCACTTTTGATCTAATAATTTGCAATAGTTTGGCTAGATGGTCAAAGTCAGGCAATTTAACTTGCAACACCTACAATGGTGCAAGCGTGGTAGATTATGCAATATGTTTGCATAATTTATAAGACAGAATTGAGGAAGTTGTGATTGGGGAACACATATGGGATCTTGAGTCAGATCATAGTCTGTTTTACATTTTTTTTTTGTGGGCAGAGGATAGGCAGCTTGGGGCAAAAGCTCAATGCCCTCAACAACCACTTTCATAGGGCAGAATTCTTTTGACTTCAAAAAATGGTAACATCTTCAAGGCTACACTTGAGAGACTCTATAAGAGGGTGAACATGCACATGCATGATGTTAATAGCCATGTGTTAACAAATATGATCCATGAGGCTCTTTCAAAGTGCAAGAGAACAAAGAAAAGAAAGCCTGAAACAAATTGTTTTCCAGTCAATTCGTGGTTCGATATGGAATGAAAAACGGCTAGGAGAAATCTAAGAGAGTCAAATAAAACAAACCTTGACATTAAAGTTTATAAGCAGATTCTAAAGAGGAAAAAAGCTAATTTTATGTTCACAAGGAGAGAGGAGCTAATTTTCCTTGGTAAAAAAAACCCCAAACTTTTTTGAAAGGAACTTTAGCCAAAAAAGAAACAAACTGGAAAATAATATTACAACCACTCAATGGTTTGATTGTGCTAGGAAACTTTATGAACAAGAAGGTGAGATGGACCCGCCACTCTTGGTCAACAATACGAAAAAATAAAATCACCGTGCAGGAGGTCGAGATGGGTATTGAGAAGTTGGGTGTTGGTAAGGCAAATGACCTAGGTGAACTTCAAGAAGAGTATCACAAGTGGGGCATGAAAACCCTTGCACAACACATTATAGAAATCTTCAATAATATCAACCAACAAAGGTTTCCTAAAGATTGGACAATCAGCCTTGCAATACCCCTTTTTAAGAGTGATGATGTCAATAATCCCTCTAACCACAGGACAATAATGATCAATTCTCTGTTTGCAAAACTATTTGGCAGCATGATAGAAAACAGAATCAGCAAATGGGCTGAAGAAAAACATAAACGTGCAAAAGGGCAATTTTTTTTTAGGCCAAAACACTTGACAATTGATCATTGTATCACCCTGAGGCACATTATCGAAAAAGGGTGGGAGAAAAACAATGAGGTTTTTTGTTTCTTTTTTTACTTTAATAAGGCTTTCGACACTGTCTCTAGGGACAAGATTTGGCTCAGAATGGAAGAATTGAGGATCCCTATACATCTCAGAGCTTCTATCCATATGATGTTGATGTACAAAGAGGTGAAAGTCAAAATCAGAACTTCAGCTGGCATTTTAGAATGTTTTAGGAGCGATATTGGGGTCAAACAAGGTTGTCCACTATCACCTACTCTATTTGGCTTATATATTGGCAAACTTGAAGAATGGTTAAACATGCAGAATGGTGAGGGTATCCAATTGGGAGTATTTTTAATAAGGCTTCGCCTCTATGAGGACGATCTCATATTGATTTTCAAATCTACCTATGGCTTGCAAGAACATTTATTTTCCCTTGAGCACTTTTGCAAAATGGTGGGAATGCAGGTCAATATCAGCAAGACTAAAGTCATGGTTTTCTCTAATAGTAAAAAAAAATATCAGCATAAGTTTTATTTTGAAGGCAATATTCTTGAGGAGGTTGTGGAGTACAAATGTCTCAGCATTGACTTCAAAAATCCAAGCTAGGAAGGTTGCAGAAAGAAAAGAACATTAGGAGGACGGAAGGCATTTTATACTCTTCAAAACAGGTGTCGAGAGGCAGAGGTTTTGGATTGGAAAACTACTCAAACTCTGTTTGGTCTTTTAGTTTTTCCGGTTGTTCTTTGTGGGTGTGCATTATGGGCCAACAGCACTTCAGCCTCACAATAGAAGCAAATCGAGGGAATCCAAAAGTGTTTGATCACAAGCAAGTTTAAAATCAAAAGTACTATCCCATATGATATCATGCTAAGTGAAATGGGGGCTGCCCCTATCGAGGCACTTGATATGGTACGTCTCATAAGCTATCTAAAAAGAACCAAAAAAATGGAAGAAGGTAGATGGCCTAAGGTTATCTTTAATGATATATTGTGCAAACGAAAAAATACATGGATGCAACAAAGCATCAAGTGGATGAGTAAATGGAATATCCATTTCAATATGTGCCCCACAAATAACAAAGAAATAAAGGTCTTCGTTATGGAGAAATTTTACAAGAGAAATTGGAGAAGTGGGCTTGGAAGGAAGAAAACATACAATGTTACCTAGAAACGCGTTTCCACCCCTAATGGGAAAGTTTCGGAAACGAGGATCATTTCAAGGATGGGGGGATGGCCAGGGACGTTTCCAAATTGTCTCTGATGAAGCAAAAATTTTGGAAACATCCCGGAAACTTGGGGACGGTCAACGGAAGTTTCAAAAACTTTTGACTGTTCTCGGGACGTCTGGGGACTGCCAAGCCGTCCCCTAATTGTCTCGGGGACTGCTGGCCATTTCTAGCAACAAGAGGCAAAAAGTAAGATTATTTTATAAAATATTTGCAAATTTTTTTAATCTGGTGTGGGCCCAAAACCTTGAGGCAGCCCTAAATATTAAAATATGTTATTACTAATATCAAATCTTAGGCATATGATCGAAAATATCAAATCGTTTATTCCTTGCAAGTTGCGTATAGATTGGCCTGAGTGAATAAAGTTATGCCCAAGTGAATAATCATTTATTGTTGCTGCTATTAGAATGTGAACAGAGTTATCTGTGAATTCTAGAAGTCTTTGGTGAAAATCTTCAGATTGAGTGTAAATTTGAGCAATAGTTAATATTCTCAGACAAAATCTTAAGGGCAGCAACATACTATCGTTGTTTTCATTTTGACTTTGAAGTTTGAGACTTTGAGTCTTATAACATTATATGATGCATTGATGCAATGATAATTGAATCTTGCTATATGATATGATACTTTAAGTTTTTAACTTCACATTTTGTTGAAACTTGCAGCCTTTGATGCTATCCTATGTTCTTATTCTATAATGATTCGAATTGATTCATTTGATGCTATGTTCTATGATAATTTGATGAATGATCATTGATTTTAGATTTATAAATGTTATTATGTTGCTATGATGAATGTTACAATATTATATAATTCATGGATATATTTGAAATTTCAGATTCCCTTATATATATATATATATATATATATATATATATATATATATATATATATATATATATATATATCCGTCCCCTGTCATCCCATGTTCTAGGAAAAAAAATGTCCTGAAAACCCGTTTCCCCATCCCCTCGTCTCGATAACTCGGGGTAACATGTTAAATTTATTTATCAATGAGTTCAATTCCAAATGTGATCAACTTCAAAAAGCGTACATAGGGGCCAACATTTCTTGGAGAGTGTTGTGAGGTTTTCGCACCATCACCCCATTGCAAATGGGGACCCCCTCTTTTTTCTCGTAGTTGTTAGGTTCGGAAAATTTTGGGATTGCGTTAGGCAATTTTGAGCTTTAAAAGACTGAGAGGTAATGGAGAAATCAAGTAGCCAGGTTGTAGTTTTAAAGTGGGAACATTAAAAATAAAGTCTGTCGAAGTCATGTTATATTGGGTTGAACGTAAAATTCTAAGTGTATTTAAATTTTGGCTAGTCAATTTGTCCAAAATTCCATATAAAGACATATTCCATGCATAAGGGCCTTAAAATCCTTATAAAAATTGAATTTTCACGTTCAAAATGGTCAAAATCCTAAGGAAAATCAATTTTTCTTTGTAAAAATACACAAAATCTAGACTATACATGAATTTCCCTTCATATTTTGATCAAAATCCGGACTCTACATAAATTTCCCTTCATTAATTGGTTTTTTCCTAAAAAATTCTAAGTGTTGGGGTTAAAATCCAAGCATACTATGAATTTCCACCACTTTGGATGAATTCTACTTGAAAATTTTCTAAGTGTTTGAAAAATCTAGACTAGGGTCGATTTTCCCCCAAGGGTGAGCTTCAAAATTTTCTAAGTCTGGAAATTGTCCAGACAAGGGTCGTTTTTCCCCCAAGACTGAATGCATACACTGAAAATTTTTCTAAGTCTGGAAATTGTCCAAACTAAGGTCAATTTTCCCTTGGAAGGCAAGAGCGGACTCCAAATTTTTTCTAAGTGTCAAACTAGTCCAAGCATGGGTTGCTTTTCCCTTGGAACCCAGTATGGAATGCAAATTTTTTTCTAAGTGTTGGACATGTACGGACATATCATGTTTTTCCCTTCAAGTGAGTATGGATGTGAAAAATTTTCTAAGTGTGAGAACAATCCAAGCTAGGGTCGAATTTCCCTTTGAGGGCCAAATTGCGAAATTTTTCAAAGTGTCAAATTTGTCCATACTAAGGTCAATTTTCCCCCCTTTTGATAGCAAAGCAAGATCAAAGTTTTTTCTAAGTATAAAGTGGATTTTTATCCAAACTTTGACCGATTTTCCCTACCTTGCATGGATGGAATTGGAGTTTGGACATGGTTACAAGTTCATACAACTTGTGGACTTAGGCATTTTGGGAGTCCAAGCTTGGGTCGATTTTTCCATTTTATTATTTAATTAAAATTAATGGGAAAACTAATAAAGTAAAATCTGGAAACTTCTAGAAGGGGCAATACTTTTACCCCACATTGCTTGTGTGGGGTGAATGTAAAGCTAAGACTCCTTTATAAAGGTTGGCGGCTCCATGATAAAACCATCAAGAATTATAAGAGCTGAAGCTAATGTGGCTGAAATCTCAAGCAAGAGGCCAAGTAGAAGAACGATCCGGCCTTGGGCAATTGGAGTCTAAGTAAGGAGGAGGGTGGCTGCCATTGAATGGAGGCCTAACATCAAAGCTTGGGGTAAGCCATGAGAATGTAAGTATGCAGATTTAAATCTGAAGGGGCCCTCCAAGGAAAATCGATTTTGCCAAATCCCATGTTTCGTCCAACCTTTCAAGTTGTCCATTGTAATTGCAGATCTAAATGGAGCATGTTCTGATATTTTTGGAGACCCATCCATGGTTGAAAGGCAAGGTGTTGTAGGCCCAAAATCTGAAAATTTCCGGCCAGGGGCGATTTTTAAAAAAATTCATAGAAAATAATGTGGAAGCCAAAGCTGTCCAGAATTGTTTGTTGAGTCTTCCCTTGACAAGCACTAACCATTTGCAACCATTCTCAGACATAGGAGGACTGTGGTAAGTTAGATACATGTGAAAGTCTGAAAACTCCATGGCAGGGGCGATTTTTTGAAAAATTCATAGAAAATAATGTGGAAGCCAAGGCTGTCCAGAATTGTTTGCTGAGTCTTCCCTTGCCAATTGCCAAGCTTTTCCAACCATTTTCGGACATTTAAAGGCTGTGGTAAGAGAGCTACATGCATAAATCTGAAGACTCCCTCTGAAAGTTGATTTCTTTTTATGAAATTCTGAGTTGCACTTTGATAGCAAACTAATCAGAATTTATGGCAGACCTTTTGGCACTGTTTTGAGACTCATTTGAAACCATTGAAGGCCCTAGAATCCGAGGTTACAAATTCAGATCTGCAGACATATAGCAGCAGGGGCGATTTTCTTTGAAAATTTTCCATTATTTCCCAACTTCACAAACTTATTAGCTTGATATTGCTGGGTCTCCACGGGGTTCTTTGGCATCCAAAACACCAATTTTGCCACCCAAACTCATTCAAAAGTGCAGATTGTAGGCGTGTCTTCAGACTTGACATTGGTGAGAAAATGTGATTTTAATGCTTAATGAATTCATGAGCGCAATTCATAATCCATATAGGAATTCATGGACTTGGTGAGTAGTGAATTTTTACAAGTTATTGAGACCAATTGATGAATTATTTTCAGACATGTTCATGTTGTCCTCAGAAAATCAGATTTTAATGAAAAGTCAGTTTCCTCATTTTGGCTAAGTGTTGATTGTTTCTTTTCATCCTAAGATTCTTATCCAAATGCTCATGCTAGTTATTACCTTTATTGGATTGAATTACTAAGTTAGGATGTGGAATTCATTAACTAATTCAAGGACTGTGAAGTCTGAAATTTATTATTTTGTTTAAGTCCTTTAAAACCATACTGACTTCGAGCTTTGTACTAGGAATTTTGTTCGGATCAAAGGCAAGGATTGTTACATGGAAGTGAACAAAAGAAGGTGGAAGACAAGTTCAAACTCAGGACCACGGATAGCAATGAAAGAGGACTAGTCTAAAGAGATCAGGTTCAAAGGACAACACTTCAAGATTGTGCACTTCAAAACTGGGACAAAGGAAAGAAAATTCAAGGATTAAGTTGAAGGAATTATTTCAAGATCAAGTCTTCATTAAACAAGTACACCAAGGAATTTTTGAGGAAGATTCTAACACCAAAGATAGCATTGGAACATGGACAAGGACATAAGGACAAGTTTGAGGTCTCGAGCAAGAAGGAGTTCAAGGATAGGATTCTCATCAAGGGAATGATCCTAATGATGATCAAGTCATCCAAGGAAATGAATTGAGGAAGATTTAATATGCCAAAAAGATGTTCATATGTTCAAAGGATTGCCACAGGGATCAAGTCCGAAGAAGAGAAAGAAGAATTCCAAACAATGAAGGAGGAAATACCAAGGGTGCAAGCATTACAAAGTCCAGCCATCCAAGAGAAAGATGTCCAAGAACGATGAAGAAATCCTAAGGATAGGGAAATGAAATTAAGATAAGATTGCAAGAAGCTTCCCTAGTATTGACATGAAGGAACTTAGTGAAATTTTACTTAAGTTCGTTAAAAGGAAGAAAGAGAAAAGAGGCATGCATGTTCATGATGATGAGTTGTATAATGACTTGTCGATTTCCTTGCTTCCTATTGGTCCTCAGGCCTTTGAATTTTCTCATTGGCTCTTTTGGTGGTGCCTCTTTCTCATTGGCTACTTTGGGTTGCCCTAATTAGGGTTTGTAATGGATTAATCTGGGCCCTTGATTTCAAATTTTTACCTCTTAATCTTGGCCACTCATTGTACTTGGGGCTCCTATATAAACCCCACCTCTCTCATTTGTAAATCAAGACTTGTTGGAGAATTGTTGCTAATATAATGTCAAATTTGCTCTACTTTTCATTGTTGTGTCTTGCATGGTGAATTGTTGTGATCAAGTTTGCATTATTGCATGGTGATCCATATTTCCTCACTTAGAATAGGATTTCATTTCATGTTGTTTAGAAGTAGTTAGTTGGATGAAAGTAATTGTGGATGTTTACTTGATTGACTCGACAAATCCGGGCCACTAGCCTCTTGCTGATGGTAGGAGTGCCTTGTGTGGTAAGCCGATGATTGAAAGCACTTAACTTGAATTGGTATTGAATCTTTAGTTCGCATTCATTTGATGGGATTGAAGAGGAGATATTGATTTGAAAACCATTCGAGTGTTCCTTAGAAGCTTGCACTAGATGGATGGAGTCGCTGGCGAGATCGCATCTAGTAAAGTCCAAGTCCATCCACGATTCCTTGCATTCGTAGTAAGAAGTAGAAGTAGCAGTAGAAGTTAAGTTTAAGTTTGAGTTGAAGTGGAAAGGTTGGAAAATCAAACCATATTTTCATTGCACGTTGTAAAGCAAAATCCTTAGAAGTGCATTATTGACAAATCTTGAATGAACTAGTGTAAGTCCCCTTAAGTGATAACCAGCAATCACATCATTTCAACTAAGAGAGTATCCACAGTAAAAGAACCTTGAAGTCACCTTGTGATCTTACTTTGCAGGCTTAGCATAAGAAGTGACCTTATATCAAGAGAAAGTTGAATATTTAGTGTTTCACTCTGAAACATTGAGTGTTTGATTCTGCATGTTGTAGTGGAACAAAACTCACATCAACAGAGAGCTAAAATTCTTATTGCCTAGCTGAGAACCAACTCTCATCAACTCTGTTGTGAGACCGGACATTGGAAGAGGCCAAAAGAGGCTTGGGAAGAGAGTTTGCACATTTTGCAATTCTGAGAATGTGGAAACCGAACAGAACTTTATTTTATAATGTGATGCCTACAAGGACAATAGGGACAAATTTGTGGATATTTTATCGGATAGCTCTTGGCATAATTTATTCAGCGAGGAGTACATTGAGAAGTTGGGTGTGCTCATTGTCAACTTGCACAAGAAAAGAAATGAGTTACTGAAGTTGGCTTAATTTGGCAAGCTGTCCCATAGGCTATTTTTAGCATCGTGGCTGTTAAAAATTATCTATCTATCTATATAACTTCATTTAGGTACAAATGTAAAAAAGCTGATTTTAAAATATGAGAAAAGAAATTCTACAAATCATTGAACATAGTCTATGTAATATTGTTTGTATAGTAGATTAAAACTTAGACACAAATCATGACCCTTTGAATAAGGTTCATTGAGAAGTTTAAAACTCTTGCAAATTATTTTGACTTATCATCTAATATGCCCATTCGGGTATAGGATTGGATATGGGTTTGAGGTTTAGCATACCATGTCCTCTATTCTTGCTTCTTGACCAAGTTGTTCTCTAGAGGGTAATGAAGAGCTTATGTAGGATCATGATCCTAGAGGGACTTATTGTATGAATCTTGAGTACAAGTACCTTGTCAGGAATAATGTCTAAGAGCAATGAAATTCCTTGAAGGAACAAAACCTATAATAAATCTAGTTGGCCCAAGTGTAACCCTTTCGTCTAGCTGTTCTATCAAAATAAATCTCCCATTTGGTATGTGTCATTCAAGAGAGGTTTGGAGGGCTGCTCAGAAAGTTTTCAATGTGCCTATGTAGAAACGTTGGGTTGTCCGCCTCTTTTTTCAATGGATATCATTTTGCTTTAAGCATTTGGGGACAATGGTGGTAAGTCCAAAATTGTCCTAATGTTCATGCCATTTCTTTGCCAATGTTTTGGGGAAGTATGGGTTGTCCTCCTTCTGTGGATGGCTTCCTTAATGTTGCTCAGGAGCTTGGCCCTATTTTCATCCTTTGACAGATACAATTAGAACAAAATCCTTGGATCTTCCAAGGTCACCAAAATAATCTCTCTCGAACCTGGCAGAAAGTTTTGGACTCTATGAGGGAGACAACATTGCTAGGTGTTCTACATATGTGGACCTTTTTCCCCATTGATCTTCATATCTCAACGATTCTCACACTTCAATTTTCTGTTCTACTACTTCTCCCCCTTGGGGCCCTCGATCTCTCTCTTTGGATCTAGAAGAGTTAATAGACCTAGTAAATGGTCACCTCCCCCTTTAAGCTTTATCCAAAAAAATTATGATGGCTCCTCTCATGGAAACCAAAACGATGCAAGTATTGACAAAGTTGGCCATGCTAATGATACATCAATATGTTTTTTTCTTTAAAGTTGCTATGGATATCAACAATAATAATCAGATGAAAGATTGTGATTTTCTTTTTTCCCTTGAAAAATCTCATGAATTGGACTAGAATAAAGTTATCTATGGAACTGATTCCTTAATCATGCTTTCTCTTTTGCATAAAACAAAATCTCAAGAAGACTCAAGGAGGTTTGGAATTTTAGTTGATAAGATTCATTGTCTTTCTCATTAGTTTGAAGCTATATCCTTTATTCACATTTTGAGAAAATGGAACTCGGTTGCTAATTGTCTTTCTAAGTGGACTACCAAGCATAGTCAAAAATGGAATGTATCGAATAGGGGGTCTCTAGCCCCTAATAAATCCTCTTAATTATCCATCTTGTCCATAACAATCAGCCTAAATAAACTCTTCTTGTCTTGGTGGCAACTATAATTTATGGATTGTAACTCATTTTGGTTCCTTTATAATCAAGGCATCTTTTATGCTCATTGGTTCCTTCAACTTCTTTGGTATGTTCAGCATTTTGTTTGCAGCAACTTTATTGTTCAAAGACATCTATTCTTTAGGAGCCTTGGCCACATGTTTAGATCTTTAGGGTGTATTGGGGTTGGCTTGGCACCAATCCCATCTAGATCTCCTATATTTTTCTTCAATTATGCCTCTAGCTTAGAAAGATCTATCTTGGAAAACCGATGGTGATTTTTTTACATTAATTATAACATTTGCCCCCCAAAAAAGAAAAAAATAGTGGATTAATCTTTTAATCCTACTATATATTCAAATTTACAACTATATTTTAGTTTTGTATTTAAAGTATGGTTTTAGGGTTTCTTAGGATATCAAAATGTATTTCTAATGTGAAACACTTTTTTAAACCATTGTTGGATCTGTGGGTGTGACTAGGAGCATCCAAGCATGTCACAAAATGACCAAGGGACCCCCCTGCCACCTTGAGTACCCTTTGGATACACCTAAGCACTTAAAGCAACAAGGTGTGCCCTAGTTGGCCCATGTGCACTTCTGCTTCTGCTCTCATTTGATCCAAATCCTACAGCAATTCTAAACATGCATAGCTTAGTACCCACTATACTCTGATCCCAATGTAACTCATTTTCCATAATTTGATGTTAATTGAAGAAACTGATCAAGAATATTGAGCCAATATGGCAAGAGACTATAGTAGAAAATCAAGAAGTGGAGAAAAAAGTAGGTAAAAATCTATTTAAGGCTACCTAGATTTCGTTCAAAGCATCAATAGATTTTGGTGCAATATTATAAATATCATAGAAACAATTTGACCAAGTATCTCCCTTAGCTAGCCTACCCTAATCCTACTACTAGATCTCTAGCTTCTAACTCTTCTATTAACTTTACTACTAACTCTTACAAATGAGAAGGCCTTGGCCTTTTATAGATGTTCAATTACAATGAAGAGCTAAGATTAATCCCTACAAACCCTAATTAGGGTTGTTACACTATCAACCAATTACATGAAGGCACCACCTTGTGGGCCAATACGAAAATTACAATGCTTATGAGAGCCAATGAGAAAGCTGTACACTTGGCATGATATGATTGAATGTGCTTGTAACTAGAATTTCCTGATTGGTAGAAGACAACTAGGTGCAACCTCAGCATCCTTATCCTGTAGATTTGATCAATCTTTTGATGAAGAGAAAATATCTCTTGATACTCAACATTGTCCAGCTCTTCCACATGATGGCATATTCCCAAATTGCTTCATCTTTTCAATCCTTCTTCATCTTCTTTCCTGGAAATTTTCTCATTGCTTGACTTGATTCTGCAATTGTATCTCGATCTTGATGTATCTTGAACTTCTCGATGATGTCTTTATGAGGTTGGATCTTTCTTGCTCTCCTAAATTTCGTCTTAATTTCAATCTGAATCTGAATTTTAATAGCTTGACTTGAATCTTTTTCACATTTGGAGTCTTGAGGTTGAGTTTGAAGCATCCACTTTCTTGAAATCCCAAGTTTCAGCAACTTTCATGCATCCACTTAAAATCCTGAGGTTTCTTTCTACTAGAGGTCCTTGAGCATCTCTTAGCTTCCAACTTCTTCAGCCTGACTTCACCTTGCAAACAAGAGAGGAAAAGATTAAGTTCATGCAATGACAAGTGACAATTTGAAAGAAATCTGGAAATTTCATGAAAAGAAATTACATATCAAACAAGAATAGACTAAATCATAGATTTCCTCAAACCGGAGGTTGGATTCCTTCATTTTCTTGATAGTGTTGAGATAAAATCATATTAAAATCTGGAAATAAGTAAGTCTTTTAGTTCGAACAAGTTCCAGATTTACTTCTCTCCATCCTCCTCATCATACTTTGAAATAAATTTGTTTAAATTTGCCCAGATTTCAATTTCCTTAGGATTTCAATCCCTCTTCCATGATCATCTGTCACCTTCCCAATGAATTTGCCAACTTATGAGACAATTGGCTGCTCCTTCTATGAAAAGAACTCGCTGCCTAGCTGGGTGCAGTTCGCTGCCTTAAATTGCAGAGGCAAATTGTTTTCTATTTGGTGCAAAAAAATGAGTTTCCTTTGTCCCTTTAAATAGGCGTTGAGGTTCAAAGGGACACACTCTCCAAAACAGGCCGACCTTGCCCTTCTTGGGCAATGACATTTATTTATTTAATCACTTTGAAACTATACAAGCCAACTTGTTTGAGGCTTTGAAAATGATTTTTTTTTTTAAATACTTGAATTTTCCCTCCAAACTCAACGTGATCTAATGTAAAAGAGCTCTCTAAAAGAGGTGGTGGAATCTTAATGTTTAGGAGGATAAAATCCTCAAGGCAGGGTGAAATCCACCCTCCATAGAGGAGTTCTTTGTCAAACTTTGGAAATTTATTACCTTTCATCAATCTGGACTGATATTGTTATAGTATCTTGTTGATTCGTTCCCATATTTAGGCCTTCAAAACCACTCTCAAAATGCTGATCACCATGGCAGAAATTGGAGTGGCAAGAGGATTTGGTCTTGGGCGGAAATTGGCACCATGTGAAGATTTTATCATGAGCGAAAATCTTATGAGCTCAACGATTTTGTCCTCGGGGATGGCGGAATTCCACCATCCCTGAGGAATCCTTATCTTATCATTTCTTTTCCTCACAAATTCAGTCGCTTCCCTATAATACCACCTTAAGATTTGATTGATCATTCACAACTTAGGCCAAGTTCTTACTTTGTGTTCGACTGTTATGATAGGGCCGGAATTTCATGCCATAGAGGATTTTTGCTCTTGATTACATTGTCCTCTTAACCATAGATTCTATCACCTAATCACCTTTCAACCTCATGATTCATTCTCAAATTATGACAGCGAATACCTACTAACTCAAATTCATTTCATGTTGATCCTTGACTTCTTTTACAAGGCGGTGGAATTTGGGCATAGGAGAGGATAAAATCCTCTAGCTGAGCGGAAATCCGATATATGCGAGGATTTCCCTTCTTCATAGCATCGATGCACATTCAATTGGCTGCCCACCTTCATAGACTTGATCTAATCTCTCCTTATTCTGGCTCATTGCAGATCTAGAAATTGTATTTGTGTTTTAGTTCCTTATAAAAGAAGGCTGGAAACCAGTTGTCTAAGAGAATGAAATCCTCTTGGGAGGGCGGAATCTGCCCTCGAAGGATGATAACCTTTGTCACAACTTAAGTGTTGCTCCCCTTTCTTTACCTCCAGAAATAGCACCCATCTCAGCCCCATCGATTCATTCCCAAATTCGAAGCCAAAAACATACATTAAACTCCACAAAAAGCTATGTGGAATTTGCAGTAGTTAGAGAATAAAATCCTCATGGGAGGGCAGAATCCTCCCTCCATAGAGGATAATCTTTACACTTCCAATGCTGATCACCATATCCACATCGCCTCTCACCCAACTCATTTTCAAATCAGACTATTGTTGATGTCAGTTTTGTACCACTACATAACATATAGCAATTGAATACTTGATATAGCATACCAAACACTCAACCCTCTCTTGAAAAGTATATACTCATGAAGAACATGAGATAACTCCAAGGTTCCTTACACCTGTGGATACTAACTCAGTTATATTAATGTGATTTGTTGGTAATCACATAGGCGGGCTTACGTTGTTCTTTCGAGGATGTCAAATTCTTGCTATGATGATGATAGGATCTAGCTTTGCAATGTATACTCAAATTTATATCACTTCCAACTTTGCTCTTCAAACTTCAACTACTAGACTACTTCTTTACTACTACTATAGAATGGAAAGATTGGCAAATGGACAGGGATCAACCTAATGAAAGCTTGCCAGCGGCGTTACCTCCATACATGCAATGATTCAAGGGGAATAAGACAAGATTACCACACAAGGCTCCTTAACAAGCCGCTAAGATGCTAGTGGCCTAGTATATAGATCCCTATCAAACATTTACCAATATCACCATACAACTAGCCATCTACTTCTATTCTTACTCTAACAACTTTCTTGAAATGAAATCTACTTTAACAACTCAATGAAATCTAACTTTAACAATTGGAAGTAGAAACCATGCAATAACACCAAGTGTTCTTAATCACCATGCAAGACACAACAATGACAAGAGAAGCAATTTTGGTATTATATTAGCAACAATTTTCTTCAACCATTTACAAATGAGAGTACTTGGCCTTATATAGAGGTTCAAAATTACAACCAACGGCAGAGATTAAGAGGCAAAATCAACGATCCAGATTAAATCCCAGAAACCCTAATTAGGGTTGCCACCCCATCGGCCAATAAGAAGATGCCACCTCATCAATGGACCAATGAAAAAAAAGGAAAAGTGGCAACCAATGAGAAGGCACCAAAATGGTAGCCAATCAGAATCAGACACCTATCCTACCAAAGAAGAAAGGAGAATTTGCCACTTGGGCTTACATCAAATGATCTTCTAATACAATTCTACCCTTTTCTTTCATCTTCTTAGCATAAGCAATGAATTTAGCTAACATGTTGTTGACTTCCTCCATGGGAGGGCAAGGTGTATGCCTCATCCTGCGCTCAGTTGTGTTCATCATGTTCTTTGCTACTTGTAGTGTCTTCTCACTCTCCTTCTCATCATCTCTTGCAAACTCGATAAGGGCCCTGAGAGAGGCAAGAATGTCCAACTGTTTCTCTCTGACGACAACCTTCCCTAACTCATCCAATCTTGATCCAAACTCTGTCTCATTAAAATCCTCCTCTTTGATTTCTTCAAAATCAAGTGCAATCCCCACATTGCTCAACATGCTTGAAATGAAAGTGTCGATGCTTGGAGTATACTTTGCAATCTCATCCTGTATCTCTTCGAGTACCCTCAATCTGATATTCAAGATAACACACCAAGACTCAACAGTACTCTTTCCTCCTTCATTGATCAACTTGGCCTTCACCAAGGACTCCTCTGATAACTCTACGATTGCATGTAGCCTGGGAATGGCTAAGTCACGGATTGGAAGGAAATCCTTCCACATCCCTTCAAATGTTCTAAATTTGTCCCTAAGAGACACAAATGACCTGAATGTCGAGATAAAGGCAGGCAAGAACCTTCGCCCTTCCTGAATTGTACTATTGATCCACCTTTTATTTCCTTGCTCTCGAGCTAATATCTCTGCCATGTTGCTCCCACTATCCTGTGGAAGGGCTGCCTGATGCAACTATTGGATAGGCTGGCTATCTCTCCAATACTTGTTTTCATTCTCCAACTCCGCAATCCTTTCATTTGCCTTTCTCAACCTTTCTCTAATTGAAGCCACGCCTTCTTGAACCTCCACACACTCCATGTCATCTATGATTCTTCCCATGTCATGCTCTACTATCTCATAATCTTGGGCCACAATTTCACCCACTGCCTTATTAACCTTTGGCACAGCAATTTGAACCTTTCGGTGACCATCATCACCATCCCTGATTACCTTTGCCACTGTTCCTACAATTTGTTTCTGTCCAACATCATCTTCCTTTTCCACTAACCCTTGAATATCTTCAACTGTCCAGATGGCCACAACCTGGCGCCTTGGCATAAGCATATGTCTCAACCACAGTGGTGCAATACATCTCCACATATCTAGATTTGGTTTGACTAGCATAGCATCACCAACGGCCTTAGGCGCTTGGCCTCCTTCTTCAGCCGATAGAGGCTCAATGTCAACTGGCCTATCTCCTTCATTACTAACTGCCATATCCTCCTCAACTTGGTTCTCTGAAAGAGGAGAGTACTCAGTTTTTTTACTATGACCACTTGATTCTGAACCAGAGCTCACCTCTACCGCTGCCCTTTGCTCACTTGTACCAACCTCTTGGCTTCTAGTCTCAATTATGCTCTCTCTTGAAGGTACTTTACTTTGCTTCTTTGCTGGAGGCCCTTGATGTTCTCTATCCTTCTCAACCTCCAAGCCTCTTTTCTTACTCTTAACTGCTTGCTGCTGCTGCTGGCTATTAGCCCCACCTTGCAGTCCAACTGACTCCGCTGGAGTCTCCTCTGGTTTCATCTTCTCATAAGTAAGGTGTACCCTCCGACTTTGCAATTGCCTAAACTTCTTATTATACCACCATTCAGTGTGTAGCTCGACTATTCTTGTTACTGCATCCAAGGATGAAACCAGATGATCATCCCACTCAATTGGATTCAACTCCGTTCCCTCTATTGTATTATAATCTTCCCTTAACACATCTTCATCTTCTTCCAATTGATCTGGAATATTAAGATTTCTCCATCTGATTGCCCTCATCATGTCCACTGATAACCTTGAGAAAGCCAACTTCCTCACATGAAAGTCATCCTGTGCATTGGCCCAAAAATCCTCCAAAGTGGGAATATGCTTGAATGGAGCCCCATGAGATGCCTTGATTAGACCATTAGGATCAAATCCTTGCCTTGCCTTATACTATGCTAGATGATATTGTTCTAACTCCTTCTCTGCAGCTGCAAAGGCGACAGGATTGGGACAACTATCATTGCCTATCATGAGTGAGAAGGTAACCCCTGTCTCACCTCTGAGCTTCATCATTTTATCATATTGCTCAAGTTGCCTAGCCAACTCCATCAAAACCATCCTATCGGGTGGGTACCTTGGAAGCCTCTTGGGACAAGTCGTGCATCCAACCACTCTGATATAAGTGAATTGTGAAAATTGGATGAACCAACTCCCAAACTTCTTGATTTTTATCTCCGCCTCCGGCGAGAGCCTCCTTGCGGGTGTACCTTGCAATATCCTTACCGTCTTCATGGCAAAGGCATCATAAAATGTCTTGTAGTCATTGGTGTTGTGCAAATGAAGCTGTGGATAGCACTCATGCACCAAGCATTGTCCGGGCCCATTGCCAATTACCCCTCTAGCCTTAAGTCCAGGATGTTCATACAATCTTGCAACTAAATAGAAAAGGTAGGACCCCATATAGAATTGTTTCTGATTTTGTACTATCCTAAGTTGCAACTCTAAATTTTCACTTATAATTCTAGCCCAATCAAACTTTCTTTTTCCATTTTCAATTCCTTCAATAAAATAGTACATCCAAGTTTCAAATTGCATACCTTGAGCGGAGCCCATGACTCAATTGAGAAGCACAATAAGATCGCCATATTCTGATTTGAAATCTGACCTAGTGAGCTTTGATGTCTTGGTGACTCCCTTCTTGCCTTCGTGCAACCAATTCTACTTTAGTAGAGCAAAGTAGGCATCCTGACTGTCTTGAAAGAACCTGGTTGCTTGATCCATTAACATTACTATCACTCCCTTCTGCTGGGGTATATTGAACACTTCCTCTATCACTGGCCCGCTGATGTTAGCCATCACTCTCTCTCCATCAAAGATTATAGACTTGGTCACAATATCAAGCCGAGATGCACACTCCATCACCAATTCCGGACAAGGCAAGGTAGGAGGGAAGGCGGCAGCCTACACAATTCCTGACTTGTAGATCTTCTTTGCCATAGAGGACTGGCCTCCTTTCAACATATCTCTCAATTGTATCATATCCGTGGTACCGATGTTGGTGTCTCCGACTCGCTTCAATTTCGAGAAGGTGGTCTTGGCATCATGTCTTCCTTGTCTTTCTTGGTATTAATTCCCTTTGGGTTCTTGCTTGCACTAGCATCCGCCATCCTAAACACTTATTTCTGCCCCTTCTTTCTACAATGAGGTGGGACTACACTTATCTCTGCCTCTTCACCTAGGGGTGATCAAACATATTTCTACCTCGCCAATTCCTATCACACTACACTTATCTCTGCCTCTTTGCTTAGTGAGATGGACTACCACTTATTTCTGCCTCTTCGTTACCTATGAATGGACTACACTTATATCTCCCAACTTCTTTCCTAGGGGTGGGACTACACTTATATCTCCTTTCTCCAAATCCGAAATGGAAACTACACTTATATCTCCCAACTTCAAGCCCTAATGAGATGATGAGGTGATGGATGGATGATGCAAGAAGAAAATAGGGAAATGTACCAAGAGAGAACAAGGAAGAAAATCCGCCTTGTAGACCAACCTTCACCCTCAATCCTGAAACTTATCTTCTACACCAAACAAACAACACCAAAGAAAAGATAACAATTAAGAAACAAGTTAAGTCTACTCACCAATTTTCGCCAATTTGTCCTCTTTGTACAGGCAGGCCTGGGCAAATCTGTAGCCTTCTCTCTTGTCAAGTTGAATTGTGGTCTTCTCCTATCAATGCTCTTTCCACCTTGCTATCAAACAATAGCCTCAAATTCTGCTCTATGACAATGCAGATGCCCTATATCAGATTCGCCGCTCCCTTAATGTTCAGATCTACCTCACTAAACAAGTCTCTGATCTGTCCTAGCAATGCCAGATTCGGATCTGCTCTTCACTAATTAATTCGGATCTGCCTTATGGATCAGATCTGCCCCTTCACAAACTAAATTCGCTCCCTTCTAATTCGAACCTGCTCCTTGTGATCAAATGTCGCTGCCTTGCTCTACTAATTTCGCTGCTTCCCTTTCTTGTGTTTCACTGGAATGGATGAGGAGAGGAGTAGGGAGCGCTTCCCTCTATATACCGAGCGCCAAGAGCCCTAAGAGGAGCCGACCTAGCAAGAAGAAACAAGATTTCGCAATTAGAAGCCTATAAAGGGGGCCGACCCTCCATAAAACAGAGAATTTGCATTGAAATTTTACTAAATTTAAATACTCAAGCCTTGAATTTCGAAAAGACCCAAACAAAACTAGCCACACATCACATTAAGGGGCCCAAATTTGTTCTTCATGCTTTGCGCCATTTGCTAAAGGGGCCAAATTTCGAAATTAAAGCCAAACCTTTATATTTTCAATGCATATTTCAATTAAAAGTACCCAGATTTTCAAATTCTAAAGTAGATTTTTGAATTACTAAAGCCCAAACTTAGAACTTAGTGCCCAGATTTTAAATTTCAATGCATAGATTCATGTTTTTATTGCTATGAGCTCAAATTTTAGATGAATTACATAGATTTTCGATTTACTAAAGCCCAACCTTCCAAATTTCAAAGCAAATTCAAATATTGCATGCCCAGATTTTAATTTATTTATTGCCAAAATCTCAATTTTAATTGCCCAAAACTTCGAATTGCTAGGGAATAACTTCAATTTAGCATTATATTTTTGTTTAGCAAGCCAACTTCCCCCCTATACAAAATTTGCAAAATTTTCAAAGGGTGGCCAAACACAATCGAAAATCCAAACCAAGCACTCGAATTTCATCAACTTCCGAAAATCAAAATCGTGCATCTAAATCCAACAAAGTCGTCAAGGCATCGGGATATTGAGATCAAAGAGAAAGCCAAGGTTGCTCAAAATGGGGGTCCCCGACTTGTTTGGGCGATGATGTGAAAACCTCACAACAACTATCACCATGGCAGAATTCATAGGGGAGTGAGGATTTTGCTTCAACTCTTCAGTATTTCTTATCTCAGACCTACATCATTCATAACTCTTCATGTGGCATTAGCAATCAAAGACAAGTTCTGAACTTCATTTCTCTAGGTCAGAATTTGGGATTGCCTAAGGATTCTATTCTTGTCATGTGTGACTAGAGGGCTGCCAAAGTCTTGGTGATTAGATTAAGGGCAGAAATCCCAGCCCTTTGAGGATTAGGAATCCTGGGAGAGTGGCGGAATCTGCCATCTCCCAAAGATTCTTCCATTGCCACAAAACCAAATATTAGCTCCTTGAAGCCCTACAAATGCAACTAAATCACCCCATCATCAAATTCTGATTTCATACTTGTAATTCCAACTGCCTTTGGCTTGATTTGCATTTTCTCCATGATATTTGACCTTCAAAACAATGCTAGGACCACTCCCTAAAGGCAATGCTAGGACCACTCCCTAAAGGCCCCCATGATGTTCATGTCAAGGCGAGTCAAAGAAACAAGTGAAGACTACAAGCTAAGGGGGGGGGCAGAAATCAGAGGGTGGAGAGGATTTATCCTCAAGGGCAGGCCACCACTCTCACACTTAGCCATTCTTTCCAACTCAAGGCCAGACTCAAATTCAAGATCTTGGTCGGTTGACTTCTCACTCCCCTCCCGAACTTCATCAAACATCACACTAAGGTCGAGAGACTTGAAATTGCTACTAGCTAAAACTTCTAAGACTATCTACTCCTATAGCTGAAGAGAAATGAGGGGCTCCCCATTTGCAACGGGGCGATGGTGTGAAAACCTCACAACAAGGCCCACCTTGGTGGCCATGCAGGTAGTTGTTGGTGGGGATGACATTGGTGGTCGTGCTAGAGATTGTATGTGGTGGGAAGGGGAGTTTCCCCGTGGTAATTAAAGGAGGAGGAGGTGGTAATTCCTCAGTTTGTTCTCGGGGATGGGGTCCCCCATTGTGACCCCATTGGTTCAAAGATCTAGTCAAAGGCAACTATCACCGATCAGAAAAAAAAATCTATGATAAGTACCCAAATTACCTACAAAACCCGGGGATGTGTCCCTGGGACTTAAAACCTTGTCCTCGTATTGGGGACTTAGGGACGGCTAGGGGATGTCCCCACTACATCTCCAATTCTGTAGAAAATCTAGTTGATGTCCTAGAAACCCAGGGATGGCTGGTCGTTCCCAACATCAGGGAGCATTTTCTTTGTTCATTTGTGGGTCCCTACCACCCAGCTTGCCCTAAATGGTGGGATGTTGATCTTGAAGACATAGTCTAGGTTGATGAGGAGACGCTAGAGTGATTAGTTGGGATTCCATTGGATGAGGTGGACCATGATAGTGGCAGTGACTCGGAGGACTTTGATTTTGATACAATGTTGGGAGATGCAAATTAGGGGGCAGCGGTGCACTTTTTTTTTTTTGTATTTTAATTTTCATATCGTATTTGAAAATGAAACTATACGGCAACAATGTAGCCTTTGGGCATTTTGTATCTTCTTATATTAATATCACATACATATTGACAATGAATTATGAATTATGAATTATGAATTATGAATGCACATCGAGCATTGACAATTTGACAATAAATTCTGAACATAAATTGAAATATTGTATGTTAAGGTTATATAATGTATATATTATATATACATGTTTTATCCATGTTTTCATATGAACATTTAGATTTTTCCTATGTATTTGAAATTTTGCCTATATTTTGTATGGCCAACCCCTCTGCCATCCCCAAGTCATCCCCAAAACTGGCAAAAAAAAATTACCATCCTAGAAACACATCCCCCCATCCCCTGTCATCCCCGTCCTGGAAACTAGGGGTAACCTTGCACATTACCAGCTCAATTGGAGACCAATAGTGGAGGCAAGCATTGTTTAAAACCTCAATCATATATTGAGCAGACAAAAGAGGGAGTGTAATGGTATAACTAAGATAACAGTGACCAAGGATTCTACATAAAACAGCTGCACTCTGTTGTAATAAAAAGAAAATCTGAAATTAAATAGTTGACCAAAACAATCATAGAGTGATTTTGAACCAAGACATCCACAAAACAATCATAGGTTTTCTTCAAACTAGCTTTGATTGTGTACAGATCCAATATTATCTTATACATGTATAAATTTAATAAACTCAATGTAACAAAAAATACTAGATAAATAAACAATATTAAGAAGAATATATGGACTTATAAACTGAAACCTACAACAACAGATGACTCTGTTGATTTGTATGGAGAAGGATGAATGATCATGTTATGATCTAAAGTGGTCAAGCCAGATTCTAGATTGGATCTTGGCTACAATTTGTGAACTGCTTTCATAGAACATGGTCTGTAATGTGTACCTCTCTATGAATGATTAGGTGATATATAAACAAGATTCTTACAAATTATTTGTTGTATGATAGTCCCTTTTTGCATTTAAATCTAGGAACGGCTAACCTCTTAGGGTGACAAAGAGAGAGATGTAGAAAGCAACCTGTATTATATACTTAATACCCGAGTCCTCTGTTAATCTACCGTATTTCTATGATTTCTAAATGGATTATTCTGGGGTTCTAATCCTAGCTCGGCCACATATAGATATCAAGCATAATGTAAGACAACTCGAGGATTGTCTCAATTACACATATTTACCTTACATTTGTCATGTCCCCATTTTGGCTGACATCGTTTGGCATGACGGGTTTGCCTATCATCGACTCTCGTAGGCAAATAGTTTGGAGAGAGAGTCATTGTGTGGATCATTTGATTGCTTATTGCTGACAGAGCCTACATTCAGCAGAGCCTACATCCAGTTTGAGGCCTACATGCAGTTGTAGTGGAGCCTACATCCAGAGTGAGCCTACGTTCAGTCGTAGTTGGGCCTACATTCAGTTATGAGACATTTGGGCCTACATTGTTATAATTTTGAGTTGAGAAATGTACTTTATTATTATAATGTTATTTTATTATAAAGTACATTATAATTGGATGTTTCTAAAAGTTCTTAGTAACTTCTTAGAAAAGTAAATAAATAGAGGGCCGGGGCATTCATTTTGATATGCTTGGATTTGGGATTTCTTCTACTTCTTCATTGTGAAGCAATTTGTAGCCTTGTGGTCTGCAAATATTATTCGATCTTTGGGAACGATCACTCCCCTAGATTGGCATAACTGAGGTAATGAAATATCTACTGAAGGGTTGCAAGTTTGGAGTTGGCACTCAGCCATCTCATCGGTACTTCATTGAGGATTTGTTGTAAGGGTTTTTTTTTGGTTGGAATAAGGGTTTCAATTCATCTCTTGCATTGGTGAATTATTTTGGCAAAGATTGAAGTCAAATTTGGCACATTTTTAGACATCCAATATCAGGGCCTGGAATCGAAATTTTGCTCATATCTCCCTAGATACTTGGAGATATTTTTTATACCTTGGAGAGGACATTAATACATCACAAGCAGTCAGATTGATATCAAATTGGGGGCACAAAACCCTGCAAATTATTTTCTGCAGGTGCCGTACATGTACGGCCTGGTACTGCAGGGTAACAGTGCACAGTTGGGGGCAGTTTGGGGGACTGTCTGGTCTCTTTGGCATCGGTCTTCATCAGTCATCATCAGCAGATAATACGGACATCCTAATCAGGTTCTTCCTATGTGTTTTGAGTACTTTTTGAAAGTCAAGAAATTATGTAAAAAAAATCGCAAGTGTTCAGACTTGTAATAACAGTCCAGATTTTGACAATTGTTAGTCACTGTTCTTTGGTCATAATTGCATGGTTATAGTTATTGTCACAGCAGTCTCTGTTTTAACTGAATGGTCATAGAAGTAAGAAGTATTGTATGGTAATGGTATTGCCATAAGTCTTGCTATATAACAGTCTTTATATATATATATTCAGGAGGCAGTCATTGTATTCAGACAGTGCTATTGGTTTGGCATAGTAAAAGTGCATTGCTTTCATGTCTTAGTTGTAAACAGTCCATTGACAGTGCCCATATGTGATAGATGTAACAGTCTTACACTCTGGAAAGTGCAGTCAGAATTAGAGAAGTTTTGATATTTTGTAGTAAGTCTATACATTGCTTTGAGATTCATTGTTACACATTGTATTACATTTTTATATTGGTATTGTTATCTCAATTGCAACTTGATGCCCAAAAACAATAAACACTTTGAAACACATCTTTGCAAGCAAAACATTTCAGTGCATGCCAACTGTTTGACGTATTGCCACAGTTCAGATTTGGGGGTTTTTAGTGGCCTTTATAGTAAGGGTCATTACAACATTCCAGGTCCTCCTTTGTTTTGGTTAATTTGTCTTCTGTTTCTCAACATCTTAGGCCTTGTCATCTCAAGTTTTGAATTTACCTCATTATGGAGAGATTCCAGGATTCTCTTTTTTCCAAACTGTGGTTAGGAGCAGAAATCCTTACTTGTGATCAATAGAACTCTTTTTTCTCATAATGACTCAGGTGAAACATAAGTTGCACTGGTAGTAGATATGTGCATGCCAGAAAGAACAGAACCAGTCGGCTTGTTTAAGGTTAACAAGGGAACATTCCTTGGAAATCTACTCTAGCAAGCAATGCTATCCGTGGCCACCTATTCCCATCACTATGTCATATAAATAATGAAATATGATTTACATATACAAGCTTCAGATAGCAAATGAAATGAATTAAGAATTAAGAAGAAGGAAATTACATGCAGTAAATAATATTTCATCTTTGTTGATTTATGATGCATTCCTGCAGTAAGTTGTGGGGCTTGCATTAAAATTGGAATGGAAGTTGGATAAGTGTACTATTAAGCGCCGCGTGACTGACAGATACAATCATTTCAAACTGTCTGTCACGCTATGTTTTTATATAAGACACAAGTATTGATCTTGGTCTTCTGTAGTTTAATATATTTATATATTGCCTATTGGGTTCCCTTAAAATTGGCAGGCCCACTCAGCACTTAAGCTAGTATAAAAATTTCTCCCAGTTATCCGCATTACCATAAAATAATACACTTAAGCTAGTATAAAAATTTCTCCCAGTTATCCACATTACCATAAACTAGTGAACAAAACCTGCAGTTTTTTAATTTTATTTTTCTCGATTTTGAACTAGATATTTTTAGAGCAGTTCATTGAAAAATCTAGATCTACGTAAAGCAACCCGCAACTTAAAAGACTATCTATTTGAAATTAATTCGGCTGCTAAATACGATTCTTAAATGTGTATTCAGCTAACAATCTTATAATTATGTAGTTGCTAAGCAATGCGTATCAATGGAGGCTCGCTCACTATTTTGACTCAACCCATCTCTTGAGTTAGACTTCTTCCGCCAAAACTGCACCACACTGTATACTTATATTAAACACACTATTGCAACTCCTTTATCAGTGTCAAACTCGCTACACAATTTCAGCGCTTTTAGGCTGCGGTTTGATTGAGGGGCTTACTTTTAAAAAAATAGCTTTTTATATTTATTATAATTTTTAATTTTTTTGAGCTTTACGTATATTAGATTCAAGAAAATATATAGATATTAAATAATAAAAATTAATTGATTATAATTTAAAATTTTCATATATAATTAATAAGTAGAAAAAACAAATTAATTTTGTCTGATTAATTTCTAGTCCGACTCCAAATGCATCCTTTCCTAAATACATCTCTTTAAAACGATAAACTGAAAGTAGAGATTCTTATTGTTTTTTTTTTAAATTATAATTATCTTATATTTTAAAATGGGAAAAAAATTCCTACCAGTTTTGAAAAAATTTCACTACTTATCAATATCTGAAAGTTAAAAAATTTCCACAGTTAGTTTTTTAAAAAATGAAAAATCGGGAGAAAAAGTAATCAATTAAAAAAAAATCTCCGAGTTAGATTACAAAATCGAACCCCGAAATTCTTTTCACACTATTCGGTAGCCCGTTGCGAAATGAAATCCATCCCACCTGATGAATACTTCCAAAGTTCTCACGTCAAATTTGAAATTCAACATAGCAGAGGTCGTTACTTACCACCTTAGTTTTAACAGAATTATCTGGCTCGAATAGCTGATGCACACGCAACATTTGAATAAATCAACAGCAGTATAGTAAGATATTGAAATCAACCCAACACGATTATTCATCTACAGTTATGTTTTATTGCAATACCCCAAAGTATGGCCAGAAGAGACGGCCATGTCAAGCGCCAGATAATTTACTTTAACGTCACGTCACTTCGCTACTGAATTTCAATGTTTTGATTAAAAAATTGCAGCGAAACTTTTGTATGAATCTAAAACGTTGACAGAAACTCGACATATTCAAATTTACTTTTGAAACGAGCAAAATGAAATACCTTGTAAAGAAGGTCCCACGGAAAGCAACCAACGAAATCCAAAGCGAAACTCGTTTTAGCGTAACTGATGAAGCCAATTCGTTTAACATTAGGGTTAAATATCAGTGGCTCAGACCTGCAAAAACAAGAAAGAAACGGATAAAACCATTTAAATTTTACCGCAAAGCAATGCTGCGTCGGTCATAAACCATCTTGTACGAATGCGAGTCTCTGTACGCAAGAAAAAACTGAACAACCACGTCTGCCAAGAAAATGATCTGAGCCGTCACGTCCAGAGGCCACAGATCTTTCGGCAAGCCCCGAAAAAATCCGAACTCGAAGGGAGTGAAGAATGAGGAGTAAGTTGCCCACACGAGAATAAATCGCGTCCACCATCGATAAAACCTGCAAATGCACACCAAAAAAACTCTCAAATTTTCCTAATTTTTAAGCGTGTTCGCGTGCCATGAAAATGTTGAAAGATCTTACGAAATTACACAAAAAACTCTTGAATTTTCCAAAATTTTAGAGCGTCCTCGCATGCGATGAAAATGCTGAAAGATCTTCTTGAGAAATTACATGTCGTCTGGATTTATGACGAATTTTCGAGAACATCCGTTCGAGAAGCATTGAGACCATCTGGTGTGGATTCTTGGCTCCGACCTTCTTCCGCTTTCTTGGCTCCGACCATGGCGGCCTCGATCAAACCCTAATTCTCTGCGGAAGAGCGAAAGCCAGCTTCCCAAAGATGATTTTAATGACTCTGGATACTCAACTAACTCGTATTCCTCCGGCGGATCACGTCTGTGATTAACGGAAGACATGTTCAAGCAAAAAAATAAAGTCCGTATCGTCGATCTATAAATAAAACAGCCGACTACCGCTTCGGAACTTAAACCAAAAACATAGGATTCTTTGCAATTTAAGGTATGCAGGGAATCGCCATTTGAGGTTGACGAGCCAAGTTCAAATCAGCGGCACTCCATCGTTTCGATGGAATTAACAGAAAATGTCTTACTTTATTCTCGGCTGTTCTCGACGAGATACGCAATTCCAGAGAGCTTAGCCTTTTTTAAAGTCCAATGAGATACGCATTCGTGGCAAACCACTTTTTAACGCCACTATGTCTTTCTCAGGCCAATGGCCTCCTTTCTGTTTCATATGCCCCTTCCCGTGTTCCCGCTCTGACGTGTCCGCGCGTAATTTTGCCTTTTCCTTGCTTTCTTTTTCTGATAGGGAAAAACACAGGTCCAACAAGAAGAATATGCCGTACTGTTGCAACTTGCACATTGAAGAGATAAATGTCAAAGGCCCTGCGCCGACTGGTAAATCTGATACAGCCAAGTATAGAATTAAATAAAAGTAAATAAGGACTATCAGGATCTCGATTGACGCCTGCATATTTCAATTTTATATCTATTTTCGCTCAAGTGGAGGCGCAACAAGTGCGAAATTAAGGAATTTTGAACTGATTACTTTATAATTTGCGATTATTGTGCTGAATAGTGGATAGACGTTGCCAAGGTGGTGCTATGATCTGGCATCACTACTGCTTATTTTAAATGTTTACGTAATCCACGGTTTAAATCAATCTACATCATGATGATTAAATTATTTATGCATAAAATAAGAGTGAAATAGGTAGAAGATATTTAACGTCTTAATTGTATTTCTTTTAAAAATTAATTATATAAGATAATTATTTGATTAATTATCTTTAAAGACAAGGAATCTTTATAAATTATTTTTTATTTCTTCGGGTTCATGAAGGTTGACAAAGTCATATATAATATCTTAATAATAATACAAACATTACACTATTATTATGTGAGGATTAAGAGATCAAGAGACAAAATAATTGGTCAAGAATAATTATAGCCTAAAATACTATAGGAATTACAATTCAAAGAATATGAATTAATATAAATTAAATGAACTCTAAAAGCCAAAATTGGCCAACACGATGTAAAAGATTGAAAGAGAACACACCAAAACACACTGAATGTTCAAACAACCTCCACTAGAGTTGGTCAAATCCAAAGAAGAAGAGACTTAGGAAAAGGAAGATCAGAACCCACCTTCAAATGCTTAAGGGGGAAATGAAGAGAATTAGAAACATTTATAGCCTTGATTACAAATGATCTCCAAGACTAGGACAAAGATAATCAAGATAAATAATTGTGTCCATAGAAGAATTATGAATTAAACAAGAGTGAATAGTGGAAACGTCGAAGCACGATCAAGGTTTTAATTGAATCCATCTTCTCAACAAGTACTCCAATAGGATTCGAACTTGAATCCAAAAAAAAGTTATCCAAAGCAATATCAAATGATGATAGAGAGAATATACAAGGTTGAATATAATTATCAGCCAAGGTGAGAACCATCGGCTTAACCAAGAAGGAGTCCACGCAATTTGATAAGAAGACAGATACCATTTCATAAAACAAGGTACCCAAATTCAACACAAACTAGTCACACCCGATAACCATTTTAATGGTCATTTCAAACAGAACAAAGTGAATGGAGAAGAACTCGCAAATTTTCTTAGTCACATTCATGGAGATCACTTATTTCCCAAATGCTCTTAGCCAGAGACACATGCCATGAAGAAACCATCTAAAAATTTACAACAAAAATGAAATAAACACCAAAGTTATGGAGACCCCCTAGTGCCCAATTGAGGGATCCATCAATCCAAGAAAATAAATGAAATAATCATGTTGGCATAGAACACAAGAGAACTGTTAGAAAATAATGTTCAATACCTAAATACATTGAATCTATTTCCTACATAAACTATGAGACACAAACATGCATACAAGCTTACAAAATCATCATTATGCATAGATCAAATAGACAAACAGCAAAATCACACAAGATATACCCTAGGAAATTCCTCATGACAGAAACTTAGCCTCCAAAGCATCCATACTCCATTGTATTTTTTAGTAATAAAGCAATACAAAGCACTTACAGAATTACAATGAACACCTTTCAAACATCAAGCCCTTGAATGCATTCCCACATGTCCAAACATGTATCCACACATCTCATGGCATGCTTCACAAATGCAACCTTCAAAAAGACTCAATAATGTTAGCCCACTCGACCAGTCTACCCAAACAACTAGCGTGTGTTTTCTTTTACAAAGGCTCACACAAAATACAACTTGTCGTAAATTAAATCATGTGCCACAGAACCATGTGAGCACAATACCATTGACCCCTCACTTAATATTGGGTATTAAGTTTATAATTTATCAAATATCTTTTCCAAATATTAAATAATTACAATATCATATACCAATGTAACACCCACATAAATATAATCCCAATATTACAATGCAACATATAAACTAGCCCCAAGAATCAAATCTCTATAAGATCTTTATATGATACACATCCATCTAAGTGCTCTTAGGTGCAATACGCATAATAATAAAATATAACATTACAAATATTATGCGAGGTGTACAACACCTTTTCCCAACACGAGCTTCAGTACATTAAAGAAATAGAGAGTATTGAGCAAGAATTCACACCAAACAGAGAAAAGGAATGGCACTCAAATGAGTCATAAAAAGGAGCCCAGATGGAAATAGTTTATACAAAAACCTTGCACATAAAATTAAAGAAGAATGTTTAGCAAAAAAGTTAGGATCAGATGTGATCTACAATCTAAAAGGATTTGGATCCTACAACACGCCATAAAGTTCTTAAGAGGATCCTTCATAACCGGAGCCATAAAAAGTGGCATGAAAGAGAAAAAAAAAAGTGAACCGTGACTTTAAATCTCAATTCAAATAATTGTTGCCACCAAAAACAATGAGAATGAAATACACATGATAACAGATGTCACCATGTTTATTATCACCAAAACATATCTTTTTCTAGCAATGAACACATTGAAGAACAAATCATGTTGACAAGTAAAAGTTTTAAGTCCCAAAAAAAAGAAAAGTTATAATCAAACAACATGGAATTGATGGTTATCTTTCCATTTTCTCCAAAATTGTTGAAACTTAATAGGTGCTAGGAAAAGGATATATCAACCTCACATTTATACATAAGGTTACTATCTATAGTAAGTAAACATTTGAGAATGGATTCCAGCTCAAAAAATATACCTAAGCTATGGATTAGTTAAATAAGCATGCCACTAAATTTTTTGTTACATTATCATGTCTAGATTTCAAGATATTAAAGTTTTCATTTTAAAAGTTGTGAATAAAAATTTCAAAGTGAATTTTGAATGCCTTAGAGGCTCCAAACTAGCCCAAAAGTGGTCATAATTGGCATTATAGCTTCATGGAAAGCTTCGCGCGATTTTCAATGCTTCAAATGGTTCGTCAATCAGACACCTAGATCAAAAGTTATGGCTTCTGGAAGTTGGATCTTCTTAAATGGGAAACAAAAATGTATTGGAGACATAAGTGATTTGTAAAAGGGAATTACATGTTTTTGTGTGTTTTGACACATCATAGGGCATCTTGGATTCTAGATAAGATGGATGCCACATTTTTTAGTGGTTCTAGCCCATGGTTTTGTAATGCCATTTAATGGTTTCATGTATCATACCCTCTATGTATATGAGGTGTGTGAGTCTATAGAGGTTGTGTGTAAAAGTATTTTTAACTATTGAGTTACATTTGGATCTCCAGTTAGTGATACTCCCGTGAGAAGCTTTCTTTCCAAAAATATTGTATGTTGTTAATTTTTAAATAATATATTGCACATATTTTGGAATGTGGGATTTTCTTGTGCTAAAGATTTTTCCCCCATAAAAATCATTGTGTTATGGTATACATACTATTTATGTTTATTTATGTAATTGTTATTAAGATCTAAAAAAAATTGCATCTGTCCTCTCAAGGTTAGTGCAAGAAGTTGTTCTTCTACATTAATATCCTTACAAGTGGTATTAGAGCTTGATCATCTTTCGTTTCAGTTATGGGTTGTTGGGGTTTTTGAACTAATAAAGATTTGAGTGGGAGCTTGTATAGAAGATACTTTGTGATCCTATTGCAGGAATTTGTAGATGATAAGCTCATCAGGGATAATAGAGGTGTGGAACTTTTTTATGAATAATTTTAAAATTTGAAAACTGGAGATGGAGAATCTATTTGTTGGGTGGATATTTTGCAACTAGCATTTTTAAGGATCAATTTCAAAATAGTGGTTCCATCCATAGTGTGTGAGACAGTCTCTCCTAATTATAAGGGAAGGCTCTCCATTCTTATTGCTACTAGAATCAACAAAACACTTAACTACTTCTATTTACACTAAGCTAAATCAGGGTAGGACATTCATCCTATTCTCTTATTTCAGAATAGATGTTAGCATTACAATATGATCTTTAGTCAATGATGTATTTCACTTAAAAAGTATTTGTTGGAGAAATAATCCTAATAAACAGAAGATTAGAAGTAAGAATAACCTTCAATGTACCCAAATAATTTAGTAACTTAGGAGTTCACAAAAGCTCAAAGTCTTTCAATGACCCTGTAACACCCCGCTAGGGAACCCATGAGAATTTAACCTAAAACATGTTACTAAGTTTATCGAATAATTTTTTTCTTAAGAGCTTACAATCAATAATGAATAACAATGTAGAATCAATATAACATAAGACAATACATACTCAAAAAAGTAACTCATTTAGAGATTACAAGTCTCAAGGGTTCCATGACATAGAATTATGTATAAGTTAACTAATCTAATGAGTACAATCCAACACATAATCACAAGATATATCTTAGGTTCATTCTAAAACCCAAATTGAAGTAATCTTAATCCTTTACTTAATCATAATGAAAAGAACACAAATCATAAAGTACGCTAACATATTCATTTTAATTGAATAATGATATACATCTATTACATCAATACAATCAAAGGTACATACAAAAAGATACAAACTGATACATCAGACTCTTCAAGATAATAAATCTTCTAAATCAAGGTCACTAACTAATACATAAAATGGAATACAAGATATGCATCTCATGATGATAGAAAGAAAGTCTCCAAGCAATGAACAAGAAGATAGAAGCAGCATCAAGGATCATCCAAGCACAAAGTCATGAACGTCGAATCTCAATGGTAATAGAATCACTACCACCCAACCACGTGGAACCAAGATGTCCACTCCCACCATGATGAGGAGATAACACTAGGCCCCACTCATGGAAATATCCAAAACAAGCAAAACTAATGCCAATGTACACTAAATAAAATGGTAGTAATGGTTATAAGTTTATCAAGAATAAATGATCAAGACACAAATTAAGTGTACCAAATTCAACGTAGGAACCTAGGACACATATAGGGAAGTCTCATCACATAAGTCAACTCTAAAGTTACCCTGGTAGTTGTAATCACCTAAAAATGGTCTAGTAAACTTTGAGCCTCACTCTAACATTAAACATTAAAATTTAGATACTAGATTAAATCTTGTGCTTGATCAACTTTGCATATTTATTTAATCTCTTATTTCTTGATCAAATCATCATTTTATCATTTATTTCATTATATCTTAAAGTTTGACCACTTTATCCTAATATTTAATTAATAAAATAATAAATTAATTAAATAATAAAATCACTTTATCCTAAGTCACATTTAATTAAAATAAAATAAATCTTTTAATTAAATAATGGAAACCACTTTGCTAAAAATAATAAATAATAAAATAAAAATAAAAGAAAAGTGCACTTTCCAATGAGATAGAATCTTTTGACTTTTGAAAAAGGCTTTTGCCTCTTTATCTCAACTACTCATTATTTTGTCTCTTAATCATGTCCATTGATTTTGCCTCTTGAGAATCTTGAGCACATGGATCAACCAAGATTTAATCTCCACCCTTGATAAATTTTTTTTACCTCTTAATCTTGACCGTCCATTCATTTCTAAATCATTTAAAAGGAGACTCTCTCCTCATTTTTGAGATATCATCCATATAGCATTCTTAGCTTCTTGAGATCTTGAGATTTTACTACAGGTTCTTGGAGTCTTGGCATCTTAGCATCTTGGAGTCTTGCAAATTTTGGCATCTTGGAGCTATGTCATTCTTAGATATCTCATATTGAAGCATTGCATCATCATTTTCATTTTCTTTCTTGCATCTAGCTTAATCCATCTAGCTTAGATCTACTTTCTTTTCATTCTCGCATATCATTTTAGCTTACATCTTGCATCTCATCTTAGATCTACTTTCATTCTAGCCTAGATCTTGCATCTCATCTTATATCTACTTTTCTTTCCTTCTTGCATATCATTTTACCTTACATCTTGCATCTCATCTTAGATCTACTTTCAATCTAGCCTAGATCTTGCATCTCATCTTAGATCTACTTTCAATCTAGCCTAGATCTTGCATCTCATCTTATATCTACTTTTTTTTCCTTCTTGCATATCATTTTAGCTTACATCTTGCATTTCATCTTAGATCTACTTTGAACATTATCATTTGAATCTTCCATTTCATGGTGCACCTTGCAAGGGTCTTTCTTTCAAGTTCATTTGAGAGCCACCATTCATAATATCTACATGGTTCTTGCACGTCATGGATAGGAAGCTATAAGCCACCTCTTGAGATCTCCTTCTTCATGGATTCTCTCAAGTGTAATGGTTTATAGAAGTGACCTCACTTTTGGTACACATTAGTCTCTCTAGACCTCGGCCCTCTAGTGACTCTATGTGATATTAATAGTCATTTCGTACAGACAAGGAAAACCAACTGTGCCTAATCTTAACATCTCACTAGACGAGCAAACATCTTCTCCCACTCCCATCCTAGCTTGTACTAGCACTCAAGGCATAGGAGAGGCACAATTATCTTATTAATGTTTTCTCTCAACAAATTTATTAAGTTATTACTTATTAAGTCAACTTACAAAGGATACCCAGGCAGCCTCTTTAGAGCTCTGGCGCCTCCAAAGTAAGCCACTTCTCTATTATGCTCCTAGATAACCTACCTTAATGCTCCCAATGAAAGAACCAAAGAGAAAACAATTCAAGACCATAAAATACTTTCCATAAATAAGTAAACCATGAATGTAGTCAAAGAAAAGTGTTGGAGCATAATAAACAATATCTGAATCCTATATAGGGATCCAAACTATCCATCCGATACTAGACATCTTAATGAATTAAAAAAAATTAAATCTCATATTTCAACATATCACAAGATAAATCAAAACTCAAGAATAAGTCATTGCTGACTTCACTCTTCATCCTAGAGTAATAACATAATCCAAAACCATCACTTAGATCATAGAACAGTCAAATAGAAGAAACAAGGTGACTAAGTTAATTAAGACTTAACACAATAATGGTCGTTACCTTTTATGGTTACATAACATAATGATCAAGACTCAAGGACACATGACCTCACATCCCAAATGCACACAAGATAATACATGAACCAATCGTAATATCAAAGTGGTTATGAAATTTTCCACATAATAAGCCTAAGGAGTAATCAAAATATATTCATAAAACACTTTGAGTCTCAAAGATAAAATCACACACTTAAAGCATTACTCTACCCATATAGACAAATAATCAGAACAAGACCAACAAAGCAAAACTCCAATCACAAATCACTGTGACATAAAACACACACACAAATGAAATGTATTTATTGTCTTATCAAAATATATTGTTTAATGTTATTAATGTCAATAATCTTAAGTCATAGTTGACTTGATTAATAACATAATATTCATCGTTAAGTTAAATGTAAATACTATTTGGGGATCACCCCATAGCGCGGCGGTTGTCGCGAGCCCTATTGTTAGGGTGGTTTGATGTTCAATTCCCACCAGCCGCTGCCATGCCAATTTGGTGGTGGGCCCTTGTTGTGCGCTGCCAGCCTAGCGGGATTAATTGATGGGAGGTATAAGGATGCTAAGAAATTATCTCCACAGTTCCAACATTTGGTTGGTAGTATGAGGAACCCAACAGCTGGAGAGATAAAGTGTCAGCTAGGGAGATATAAGGAGAGGCCGTCGGCCAGGGAGATATAAGGAGAGGTCGTTGATGTTGGAGGAGTTGACATGCCAGCTTGTCGAGGGGATTTGTGGGTGCGCTCATTGGGAGGGATAAGGAGCTTAGCTTGGGAGGCATAAGGAGAGGTGATGCCAGAGGTTTGGGAGATATAAGGTGTGGAGAAATAAGGAGAGCCATCTAAGTAGAGGTCACAACACAAGACAAAAATTGGTAAGGCGTTCATGCCATAGTACTACTAATAATAATGTAACTTCGGGGATGAGGACCCCCTTATGTGTCCTCACTGGTTCAAAGCTCCAGTCAAAAGCGATTACAGATCAAAAAAAAATGTAAATACTAATTTCATTAACAAAATACCAATTTAACTTTAATAAATTAATTTGTAACATTCCTTATACAAATTAATTTATTAAATGAAATTACTAAATAACAATATAATTAAATTTTAATCATAAATAATGACCAAAAAAAATTAACCTTTATAAATTAATTTATAACAATATGATATAAATTAATTTATTAAATATAATTACTAAACACTAATATAATTAAATGCCTTTAATAATAAATAAATAACATTAAAATATATATATAAGAATATTTTAGATTTTTTTTTAATATTTTTTTTTAAAATTATTTATTTATTTAATTTTTATATAAAAAAAGGTTTGTGTGGGGAAAGGGGGGTGCAGGGAATATTCCCACCCCCATGTTGCCCATGAAGCAACACTTGCTACTGCACGATAGCAAGGTTGTCCATGCGGCAGCAGATGTTGTTGTAGACAACACCTAATGCTACCACAACAGTTTGTTGCAGGTGGGGTTAATCACTACCATATATATATATATATATATATATATATATATATATATATATATATATATATATATATATATATATATATATTCTATAATCTGGAAGAAGCCCAAAATTTAGATCAAGTAACCCTAAAGGTAAGTAAAGTTTCTCAAATTTCTAAGATCAATTTTCTTCTTCTTCAAAATTTATCAAACCAATGGGATGTCTTTACCAGGCAAATATCCCAAACTCAAACATGCAAAATGCAACCATTTTTAGGAAGATAACTTTATCAAAAAAAAAATCTACATGGTTTTCAAAATAAACCCTAATGATTTAAATCACAAACTTTGAAGAAATCTCCCAATAATCACACACAGAAACAGGCACAAGATAGATAAGCTTTCCAAATGAAAATTACAAAAGGATTCAAAACCCTACCTCAAATCCAAAATAATCTAATAAGAGAAGAACACAATCAACAATCTAAAATTCCAGCTTTCAATAAATTCCTTCAATTCCAATCCAGAGCCAATACTCGTCTCCCTAAAATTTGTGTCCCTAAAAATGACCAAAAAAGACTCTAATGTAGAAAACCCAGCAAAATGAACTCAAATATGCAAATCACAATCAAGAATTAGAACTCAAATGCTAACTTTGTTTTTATCAATTATTCTCTTTTGCATAATTAATTAATTATAATAATTATTATATGCACTTTTCAAATAATAAATTTTAACTCAACTTTAATTTAGAATTCCTAATTGATTTAATAAATTGAAAGAACAATTAAATTATATAACCATAATTAATTATATTTATTATTTCTTAGCATATTCTAACTATGCACTCGACATAGTAAATATCAATTACATTAGTTTGTCTTTAATTCTTAAATTGGATTTAATATTCAATTAAATCTCAATTTTCCATAGTTATCTTTTTTAATTAAATCCATTTATTAAACATAAGTATTTAATTACTTCTCATTAATTAAATACCCTTATATTTAATAATTCTATATTTATAACATTTAATTAATTAATCACATAATTAATTTTAATTAAATCATTTATCTATTTTAGCACAAAATCCCATCAAACCTACATGCATGCAAACAAGAAGGAAAAGCCAACTATACCCAAAATACAAAAATCAAGCCCAAAGGAAGGGTTCACGAATAACGTCACCTTGACAAATTTAGAGGGTAGCAAATAACATACTTGTCTAGTGATTCAGAACAATAAATGGCTTAGGTTGGGATTTAGACCTAGATGTTATCTCATCTCTCTTACCATTGAGATATTGCGATATGGCGCACTCATCCTAGCAATTCAGGAAAGTTGATGCTCGATACTTGAAATCCTGCATAAAAGACAAGTATGTACAAACATGTATATATATATAAGACACAATGGTAGGATCGGTTGATCATGTGGATCTCACAAGCAAGTAACTATGACTGCATCCCTCAACCACATCAGACACAGCAAACATAAATAGAAAACGTACATGCCAACCATACACATGCAAGTACGGGATCAATAAAATCATAAACATAAATAACATCATCATATGCAAATAACCATCATCCTCTAACTAACATGGTATAAATCAAATGATCAAAGTATCATAGCACTTAATCATTAAGTACAACTGAAGATCTAATATATAAAAATTGGTCTAAACGGGTTGGCATTCTAAACATAAATGGCAATAAAGAGGTGGGTATTATAGACCCCTTGTGAGATTATGAGAACAAGAATGAAGCACATGTGCAACTCAAAGTCTCCAACATGTATTTCACTTTCCATGCACAAACGAAGTAAATGAAACAACACAAATTATGCAAGCTATTTCCTTTCTTGAGCATTCTATGTTAATCTAAGACTAGATAAGAAGCTCAAAGTCTACAAGACTAAATCGAAAACCAAATTACAACTTTGAATGCAATATGCAACTCAAAGTCAGCAAGATTGAGTTCAAATCAATCTTGAACAAAAGCACAAAAATCATAATCAACTCTAGAATATGTCGTCACATGACAATTTGGAGTGGCACAAAGTCTCAAAACAACATGCCTCTTTTTACTGAAAGAAATCTAATTTACATCTAAGCTCAAAGTATTAGAATGCGTATACAAATCGGAAGAGTTTTATTGCCTTACAAAAATATCCTTATTTTCAATGAGCCCTCTTGTATTTGTAGAAGAGAGGCTATGAGAAAAAGATGGAAAACTAACTACCTAAACTTGACTTGTTCAACATTAAGGTCCTATGTAATGTGATTATATGTAATGAGATGTGCAATTGTAATTTTTCTCTTTACATGTGGCATGCATATGCAATTGCAATTTTATGCTTTGCATGTAACTTGTCAAAACTAAATTACAAAATGCATGATGAAAACTAATCTAAGTCTCTAACAAGACACGACTCATATTACATAAACCTCTGTCAAAGAGGTCTTCCTATCACCAGATTGCCTAGGGCTTGAAACCTTCAAATTTGTCCATGGGTGGGAACGTTTGCAAAAACTAACACTTTTTCCTCTGCATTTGGTGGCATCAATAATTCATTTATTTTCATTCTAACCCATAACTGAAAAATGTTCACGATCCCTCTTATTGGTCTACTACCACCTACTTGGAATTAGTCTTTAAAAGCATTCTAAAATTGATGAAACTTGAATTTTATCTTTTTTGCACGCATGATGGTTGGCTCTTCTGACTTTGGATGAACACATGTAGCACTGAGATGAAAAGTCCGAAATAGTTTAAGGTAAGAATGTATTGACGTTAGTTCCATATCATTCTCCATGAAGCTAATACTTTGATTTTGAATCTTGGTAGATTGTGTGTGCAAACTAGGCTACAAAGAAGGCAAAAGTAAAAAAAGTTATTTTTGTGGGTCATAGTTGCAATTCAGGGATTTTGAGTGCATTGCAAGTGAAGGTGCAAGTGTAGTTCAACTTGTAAAACTTTATGTAGTTGGACCAAAAAGTTCCTATTGCAAGGGAAAAATAAAATATTTAAGTGAGGTCAGGATTTTTGGATCCAACTGCACAAGGATTGCATGTGTAGTTCATCTTGCAATCGGGTCAAAATCCCCGATTGCACTCATATAAGGTAAACTTGGATATTATAGGGGTTTTCATATGCAATTGTGAATGTGAATACATGCAACAAAACATGTAGTTGGTGTGAAAATCCTTGATTTATGATAATGGGTATGGAGATTTTAGGGGTGATTACACTTAAGATTACATGTAACACTACATGTAATGGGTCTCAAAAATCTTGATTTTATGAATATGGTAGATCTAAAACAACCTACATTAGGAGATTCTGGACATGATTGCATATTACATTGCATGTACAGTGACATGTAGTGATGTATACAAAGGGTATGAGAATTCCCATAATTCATAGTGTATATGCATGTAGTTGGATTTTTTAGAGTGGTTGAACTTTAAATTTCATGAGGAAAGATTGCATGTAACAACACATACAATCAGGGTATTAGGTTGTCTTTGCATTTAACATTGCATCTAAGGGATGTAAAAGTTCTGATCTTCATAATGTATATGTATACATAGAAAATTCACAACTATAGTTGTGTTTCATGTCTCATGGAAATGAAAATGGGAAGTTATGAGTTTTTATGAGAAAAGTATGGATTGAAGTGTGAAGGGAACAAGGATATATGGAAGGTTTTTAAATTCAAAAACTAAAGGCAAGTATTAAAATATTTCATGGAAACTGTTTTAAGAAATAAATGAGCATATTACAAACAAAAATACATCTAAAAAGGAGTGCATAACCCATTTTTTTAAAATATATTACCATACAAACCCTGGATGCTTATTAAAATGAAAAAAAATACGACTATGTTTTTATATACAAAAACTATTTCTAATTATAGGACATACAAAAAAACCCTAAACACAGCTAAGAATGGAAAAAAACTAAAAGAAACGTTTATGTTTTTTTGTTGAAAATCACCACTAATCTAGACAAAATGACCATGAAATGACAAAAACGACCATTGAAATGTAAAAAGTGATCATAGTTTACATAAAAACCCGACAAATTAATAAAAATGAACATGGACTCGGGAAAAATGACTATAATATATGCAAAAACGACCAAGATTTCTGAGAAAAAACATAGAGATAAACATTCATAGCCACAACCATACCTAGAGAAGGGGGAAGAAATAATGATTTGAATCTGCGAAAGCAATGAAATTCAAAGACTAGATGTAAGGATCTCTAGTTATGGCTCAACATTTTGTTGTCATTTCCACATTTTCATGCTCGATGGTTCTCAAACTCAACGTTTATGACCCTACAAACTGAGAGTTCCAGGCTCAGGATTATTTGCAAAAGATTTCATTTCACATAAAGTCGCATATAAAGATACATCAAATAACATCCAAAAGTTCAATATAATATATGTCGGGGGTATGAACATGTTTTGCATTATATTGCATATGATATGTGATATTAAATAAAATGCTTGACTTTTAAATCATCCGGGGTTTTCACGTGTCCAATACATGTATTCTCGTATAATATTTAATGCAATGCTAGGTGAAAATCCCGACCTTAGAATATTGCGAGATTTTTTTAATGCTTAACACTTTATATTACATGTAAAATATACGATAGAATATGTAATGACTAATAAAAAGTTTGATTAAAGGCATTTGCATTTAAAGTTTGGTAATATATTACGCAATTAATTACATGTAAAAAAATGTAATAATTCCTAAAAGTCTCGACTCCATTTTTATGAATGTACCTTAGGATTTTTTAGAATGTATTGTCAAATATATTAATTTTTAAATAACTTTATAATTAGACTCAAAAATATTGACAATCAAAGGAAATAAATCAAACTTAAATAAAAACCTATAAAATAAATTAAAAATAAAGGAAACAAAAAAATGTTATAAGCAATAAAAAGACTTAAAAATATAAAATTTAACAAAAATATATATATATTTTAATTTATTTTTGAAAATATATATAAATGTACTTCAAGTATATCCATAAAATTTAATCAAAATTTTAATTCAATTTTGTGGGGTCTGACTAGGGAACATCTCTTGTTCGTCCTTGGAAACTATGAGAGATGTAGAATCCAATTCTCTAAGTGTCTTGTTCCATTCCATCAGGCTATAGAGTCAGGTGACCAAAATAGCAAAAAGACAAAATTGATGATGCAACTAATGCAAATAAAAATTGCTTAAAACAAAACATAAACTTATGCAAATGCACTTATTGAAAAGAAAAAAATCTACATAATATAAACTAGCCAACAATGAAACCTTTCAGATGAAACCATTCACCATCTCAGAAAAATAGTTTCATTTTTTCAGTAGCTTGCAATACCTTACATGTTCACAAGCAACTTTATATAGATGAACCATCAGCAATGGTACCAAAATTTTATATAGCACTCCTTGAAAGAGATGAAAGAATTCACTTTCCTCTTCTGACAAAGCATGTGTTCTACTACCCCAAGTTGAGTCCATGAATTCAATCTGCCTTTTCTTAACTGAACATGCTTCTTTGGCTTCTTCTTCAAAAGTATCTTCATGCTCAGGTTCTAGTGGAACTTTTGTTTTACTATTGACCTCCAACCAAGCAAGATGTCTTATGGGATATTCTCCTGATCGAACAAAACTAAATTCTTTTTTACGACTACAACTTGAAAAATTGGTTCATCAACCACCATCACCTCAGGCTCATCAAAATGATTTCCTTCATGTGATTTAGATGAAAATGCAAATACATTGCATATCTTAGTATTTTGTCCTTCAAATTCAGACTTAACAATATCTAAATCATTTATGACAAGGTTGTCCTCAAGCTTTGGGGTGGTACATTCATGTAACACTCGTTCAAGTTCATGATCTTGAAACAAAGATCCATTAATTTCAGCTTGAATGGTACCTTCATACATGTCCATCTTTTCACGTATAATGACATGATTGTCTTCATTCACTTGAAAATCAGAACAATAGTTTTAATGTTTCTACTTTTCATTAATGACTTTCTGAGAATGCAAAAACAAAAATTGAGAGTCGCCAGTTGTGTCTGATTTCTTTTACTGGAAGAGAATAGCAAGATCACTAGCTTCAAATTTGATACTTTTTTTATGCCTACACAGAGGGTGCCTCAATAGTAATCTTCTTTGGTGATGAAACTAATTTATGTTGATTCCCACCAGCAAAACTATGAGCAACATTTGAGATAGGCCTCCTTTGTACATCCTTGCTAGGAGAAAAGAACATACCTTGAGTTATTTTCTTTTTGAGAGCAAGCAACTCATTTTCCAACCTCTACACTACGGGATCCATCCTTGTGATGGAAGAAAACTAATCTAAAGAATAAGAACTTTATTCAAACCCACTTGCTTTTATTCTTATATGTCTGACAGGAATGAGATCATCCTCGATTTCAATTGCCAAAGTCTGTGCAGCTGCAAGAGTAGAGGAGGCTACTCTTCTTAACAAAAAAATTACTTCATGTACTTGAGCATTGATGAAGAAAAAATTTAAATTCATAGTTGTAGGTTGAGCAGTAGCTAGAATTCTTTGTGTCAACCTGTTTAAATGAGCAATAAATTCATGCATAAGTGCCTGAGGCGTACTCTTCATTTGGGTAAGTAGAGTCAACAAAGCATTATCATGTTGAGGATGCTTGAACCTTCCTTCAAAATTGACTATGAGAGTAGCCTAGTTTGTGATAGTCCAAGGTGTAATATGGTACAACCAGTCAGTAGCCACACCTTGAAGAGTTTCTACGAATAGCCTCACAGACATGTCCTAATATTCAACACCATGAACATCATGCAAGCAATGTAAAAAGCAACAATATGTTCATCGGGATGTTATTGTCCATCACTAAATAACTTGGGGAAATTATTTTTTGATCCATCAAGAAGAGCATGTAGATGTAGAGCCAAATTCAACGAACAAAAAGCATTTCCACAAGGACCTTGGGCATCCATTTACATGTCCTTGGTGAAATCTTGAAAAAATACAATGAATAGGACACAAGTATAATTCAAACAAAAGTGTGAGCCTTTAGAATGTCTATCGTGTCCCTAGAAGAGTCACCAAAAACTATTGGGTGGATTTTTTGCAACTAACAATTTTAAGGATCAATTGCAAAAGAGTGGTTCCAACCACAGTTTGTGAGACATAGTCTCTCCTAATTATTAGGGAAGGCTCCCCCTTCTTATTGCTACTAGAATCAATAAAACACTTAACTACTTCTACTTACACTAAGTTCAATTAGGGAAAGACATTCATCCTATTATCTTATTTCAGAATAGATATTACCTTTACAATACGATCTTTAATCAATGGTGCATTTCACTTATAAAGTATTTGTTGGATCAATAATATTGATAAATAGAATATTAGATGCATAAGAATAACCTTTAGCATACCAACAAATTTTAGTAACTTAGGATTTCACAAAAGCTCAAAGTCTTTTAATGGCAACTTATGGTATTATGAGAACAAGAATGAAACACAAGTGCAGCTCAAAGTCTCCAACATGTATTTCACCTTGCATGCACAAACGAAGAAAATGAAGCAGCACAAAGTCTACAAGTTATTTCCTTCCTTGAGCATTTTATGTTAATCTTAGACTTGATAAGGATTCAAAGTCTACAAGACCTAATCTAAAACCAAATTACAACTTTGAATGCAATATGCAGCTCAAAGTTTGCAAGATCAAGTTCAAATCCCTCTTAAACAAAAGTACAATACTGGCAATCAACTCTATAAAATGTCATCACATGACAGTTTGCATTGGCACAAAGTCTCAAAATAACCTACCTCTTTTATTGAAAATAATATAATTTACATCTAAGCTCAAAGCCTTACAATGCATATACAAACTAGTAAAGTTCTATTGCCTTGCAAAGAGATTCTTATTTATAATGAGCCCTCTTGTATTTATAGAAGAGATGCTATGAGAAAAAGATGGAAAACCAACTACCTAAAGTTGACTTATTCGACATTATAATCCTATGTAATGTGATTACATGTAATGAGATGTGCAATTGCAATTTTTTTCTTTACATGTGACATTACATATGCAATTGTAATTTTATGTTTTACATGTAAAATGTCAAAACTAAATTACAAAATACATGATTAAAAATAATCTAAGTGGTGTACAAGACATGGCTCCTATTACATCAACCTTTGTTAAAGAGGTCTTCCTATCACCAGATTGCCAAGTGCTTGAAATCTTTAAATTTGTACATGGGTGGTGTCGGTTCCCAAATCAAGAGATTAGAAAAATCTATGAGTATTCCTTACTCAATGCTTGAATCCTCCAAGTGATTTGGCCAACAAACGGGATTAACTATATAATAGTTAAAATCCCCTGCACTTCAGGCTCTACAGAATTTAGGTGGGTGAACCCATTCACCAACTACTTCCTTTAGTTGATGTTTTTCGTATAAGATATTGTTTGTGTTTTATGAACTATGGCTTCTATCCCAAAGTGGCATATATCTTTAGGATAATTTTCTTATTTATTTATTTTCTTGACTTTCGTCTTATATCTTTCTAATTATTCTTTTATCAATCTTTTATAACTTTAACTAATTTCTTTATGTTCGTATTTGAATTTTGATTTATGCTTTAAATATTTCTGAATATAGTTTCTTCTGCAGATGGACTAGTGCCTTCCTTCCTCGGGCAATGATTAACCCCTCTTCTAACCCTATGTATAACTCTAAAAGATAACTTTTTAAACCACCCCTAGTGAGTCTGTTAGTTACCTAACCCTCAATGTTACAATTAGAAATCTTCAATTACAGTTAGTCCAATTGAATTTAACTCTCACAGAAAGACCAATTAGAATAAAATGCAAATAGTCACCTTTTTTCTCAGATGCACTTTATATTTTTATAATCTACAATTATAACATAAAATCTTCACACAAGGATTTAAGGTAACAACCACTTACTATAAGTAGTTATAACATAGATTTGATCAAAAGGTAATAATTTCCAAAATTGACAAGAAAAGGAAAATATTGGTTCTATTCATTCGAAGGAAACCATATCATAGATTATTTCAATGTCTTTTCTTTCAATTACAAAACAATAATCTTAACTAAAACTAATTGCTTCTAGTAAGGATCAAATTAAATCTCCCAAGATGTTCCACGCACTCCTGATCCCTGTATACATTAATATTAATGTTTTAGTGCTTAATCACGTACTCCTACTCGTATCACGGGTCTCCATTTGATGTGGTAATATATCATCATCCTCTTCTATTGACTTGAAAGCCTTGGTCATGTTTTGTGCAAATTCATCCTTCCATTTCTCAAAATCTCAAATCTTTGTGTTGATTTGACCCCATCATTATCATCTGCAACAATAAGTCATTTCCCAGTTTTTAATGGAGCATTATGTGACATCATCAATATTCCTTCTCCCAAAAATTCATCAATGAACACATTTAGTGATGTCCTAAAAAATCCCCTTTTAAATGGAGTATCCACTCTCGAAAAAACATCTTAGAGCTTCATCGATGCCAATGTTTCATCAAAAAGGTATTTTGATAGAAAAAAATTATAGTCTATCGATAAAAAACCCTTCGCAGTTGAGAACATGCTTCATTTCTTATGATTGGCCCATTTTCAATGAGTTAAGAAAGCCACTCCATTGATATGATTATTTTCAATGGGGCTTCTCATTTTGGTAAGATGTTTTTCCACCTTATCAATGCCCATATTTTACCAATAAACTTTTGGTGGGACCAATGACATGTTGAACCTTTCCCCTTCAACTGATTTGATCTTCGGTGGGACCCTCAACACAACTGCATGCTTTTCGATGGGTCTTCCTTTATCATATATCCATTTTTCTTCTTTATTTATCTTTGCATTTCATCGATAAAAATTTTGATAGAGAAAGTAATTTCTTGTATCGATCTCTACATATCAATGGGAAATCCCTTTCGCTAAACTTGCAATATGTCTTATCAAAACTCAAGTTTATCTGATACCTCTTTTCGATAAAACACCAACACTATTTCATCAATATAAACCTGCTTTATTTTATGACCTTTCGATGAAATACCCCAAGCCTCTCCTTGATACATCTTCTTTTTTTATAAAACAGTGAATGTGCTCTATCTATATACCTTCTTTTCAATGGGACTTCCACCTTCGATGGGGCATTATTGGTCTTCTTTGATCTCCAATCTTCATCAAAAAATTCTCTTCAACAGGAGTTGTGTGACACTTCATCGATGAGGACCTATATTTGCGATGGCAATTTTTATGGGACTCCACTCCTCAATATGGCCTTTTATTACTTGATTGATGTCATTTCTTCTTCGAATTTTCCCTTTTTCGATGTAACAACAAATAGCTTCCATCGATATTGTCTATTTTACTGAAATGCTACCTAATACTTTCTCTTCAAATTGGTTTTCGATGGAGCAAGCAGATTTTTGTTAGAAACTCACCTTTGCATTTCTTTATGAAAGATTTATGTGGTATGTAACCTTGTAGTGAAACATAATATAGTTTAAAAAGAACATGCTTCACAAAATTCATTGAATACTCTGTCTCTACTGAAGTGTCTTTTGATATATGGGTGATTTATGGGTATAGATGGGCATTTATTAGGGTTTTCTCATTATGTGGAACTCTAGATTTTTCCAAAAATTTAGAGCTCCAACAAGTTGGAACATCTATAGAAATAATACTTTTACCTTTGCATTTGGTCGCATCAACAAATCATTAATTTTCATTCTAACCCATGACTTAAAAATATTTATGGTCCCTCATATTGGTCCACTACCACCTGCTTGAAATCAGTCTTGAAAGCAGTGTAAAATTGATGAACCTTGAATTTCATATTTTTCTCAGTTGTGATGGTTGGCTCTTCTAAATTTGGATGAACACTTGTAGCACTAAGATGAAAAGAACAAAATAGTTTAATGTCAGAATGCATTGACGTTAGTTCCATATCATTCTCCATGAAGCTCATACTTTGATTTTGAATCTTGGTAGATCTTTTGGCATAACCGATGCAATGATGGTATGTAAGTTCATATGTTGTAATGATATAGGTTTGATTGCATAATGATCAATTATTGAGTAGTCATTGATGTCAAATGTTCACTTAGTGTTTCTAGTGTATTGCCAAGTATAAATATGATGATCAAGGTGTTGCGGTAAGTTTTAGTTGTAGCGATTCTTATGGGAGACTTGGAAATGTCCCTGGATGCCAAATGCATAACCGCTACTGCTTATATTGACTGCTAAGGTAGTTATGATCAGATGAAAGAAAATAGTGCAATTGCTAAATTAGTCAGTGACACGTGATAGGTGATTTAATTAGTTTGTCAAATACTTTATGCATTATGAGATGCAATCAGAGGTAGAGGATGATCACAGTATTCAGCAGCTATGGTTTCTATCGCAATTCATTTGGATGACCGAAGAAAAGGATAGGTAAACGGTGAGCAGAGTCAGAGTTGTTGACAGGTTGAAGTGTTTGTGTTCTTGAGTGATGGTTGATGAATCATTGATCGGTGATCGGTGTAGAGCTTGCGACGAATTCAATTGCGTTAGTCACAATTTGGTGGCATGTCTTCGTGATTGGAGGTGATGATCTGGCATCAAATTGTTCGATGCTAGCGTATGGAGAAGATTCTAGTAGAATCATTTGTTGGTCAAAACATGTTTGACCCCATGACTCAAAATTCTATGTAAATCTATATGTTGGCCGATGTGGTCTTGAAAATTTATTTTGTACATTAGATTTTTTTTGTGGCGTGTTTGATTTGAGCAGGATGTTTGAAAATTAAATCTATTTCAGATTTAAGGCTTGATTAAGGCAGTGGACTTAATAGTTCATTATATATTGGATGAAGTTGAAAGTTTTGTGTGTTGATTATGTGTTGGTGAAGTGCGGTAAAAAGAGAAGGTTGTGATCAAGCCAAAGGAGAGTTAAGTGTGTTGAGAAAGGATTGTGTGCTTCAGTGGATCTGATCAAGCAAAGTTTGTGCTATTCTAAATATCACTCTTTCTATTATTTCCTAATAGTTACAACAATCAAAATCCCTTAATCGGGTGGATCCTAGTAGGTCCCTACTATAAATCTTCTAACAAGGTGGCACATTAGCTTGTGTTTGAAGTCCTTTAACAAGGCTACTCCTAACAAAGTAAAGGTCATAATAGGCCTAAGGTAAATCCCTTAACCGGGTAGCACCTAACAGTGTTGTTGTAAACTCCTAACAAGGTTAAGCTCCTCACAAGGCGTACTTCAGAAGAGTACAACATTTAGTGGGTACTAATCGCCATCGTGGTTTTTTCAAAATTTGGGTTTCCACGAGATAAATCTTTGTGTCAAGTATTTCATTATTATGTAGATGTGCTTATGATTATTATTCTAATATATTGTTATTAATGTTGATCTTGTGAAAGTTAAATTAAATTGAAGAGGTTGTCAAGTTTGGTTGAATTAGTTGATTATTGATTCACCCCCTCCCTCTCAAAAAATTGTTCTGGTATCTAACAAGATCATGTCTGAAAACTAGGCGTCAAACAAGAGTAATGTGAAAAAGTTTATTTTTGTGGGTCATAGTTGCAATCCAGGGATTTGGAGTGCACTGCAGGTGAAGGTGCAAGTGCAGTTCAACTTGTAAAAGTTTATGTAGTAGGACCAAAAAGTTCCAACTATAAGGGAAAAATAAAATATTTAAGTGAAATCGAGGTTTTTGGACCCAACTGCACTTAGGATGCATGCGTAATTGTATTTGTAGTGTAGTTCAACTTGTAATCGGGTCAAAAATATTCGATTGCACTTGTATAGGGTGAACTTGGGTATTATCAGAGTTTTTGGATGTGATTACGGATTTGACTACATGTAACAAAACATGTAGTTGGTGTGAAAATCCTTGATTTGTGTATAGTCAGTATGGAGATTTCAAGGGTAATTGCACTTAAGATTACATGTAACACTGCATGTAATGGGTCTCGAAAATCTTGATTTTGGGAATATGGTAGATATGAAACAAACTGTAATTGGGGATTTTGGACATGATTTCATATTACATTGCACGCAAAGTGACATGTAGTGGTGTATGCAAAGGGTATGAAATTTCCCAAAATTCATAGTCATGTGTATACATGTAGTTGGGTTTTTTAGAGGGGTTGCATTTTAAATTTCATGAAAAAACTGCTTGTAGCAACACATACAATCAAGGTATTATGCTTTCTTTGCAGATAACATTGCAACTAAGGGATGCGAAAAGTTATGATCTGCATAATGTATAGGTATGCATACAAAATTCTCAACTATAGATGCATTTCATGTTGCATGGAAATGAAAATGAGAAGTTGTGATTTGCTATGAGAAAGCATGGATTGAAGTGTGAAGGGAAAAGGGATATATGAGAAAAATTAAATTCAAAAACTAAAGACAACTCTTAAAATGTTTCATGAAAAATGTTTTAAAAAATAAATGAGCAAATTACAAACCAAAATAGCTCTAAAAAGGATTCCATGACTCATTTTTTTAACAAGATATTACCATACAAACCCTAGATGCTTTAAAAAATGAAAATTTACAAAAATGACTATGTTTTTATATGAAAAATCATTTTTAACTAAAGGACATATAGGAAAAACCCTAAACGCGGCTAAGAATGGGAGAAAACTTAAAAAAACGTTTATGACTTTTGTTTTAAATGACCACTAATCTGGACAAAATGACCATGAAATGGAAAAAACAACCATTGAAATGCAAAAAGTGACCATAGTTTACATAAAATCACCACAAATTTATAAAAACAACCTCGAAATAAGGAAAAATGTCTACAATATATGCAAACATGACCAAGATTTCTAAGCAAAAACGTAGAGGTAAAACTTTCATAGCCACGGCCATACCTGGAGAATGGGAAAGAAATGGTGATTTGAATCTATAAAAGCAATGAAATTCAAAGATCAAATGCAAGGATCTCGACATTTTCCTATCATTTCTACATTTTCATGCTCAGCAGTTCTCGAGCTCAACGTTTATGACTTTACAAACTAAGAGTTCCAGGCTCGACATTATTTACAAAGGCTTGCATTTCGCATATAGTCGCATATAAAGGCATATCAAATAACATCCAAAAGTCTAATACAATATATGTCGAGGATATGAACACGTTTTGCATTTTATTGCATATGATATGTGATGCTAAAAGCCTAACTTTTAAATCATGAGGGTTTTCATGCGTCCAACACATGTATTCACATATAATATTATATGCATTAACTAATGTAATGCTAGTTGAAAATCCCGACCTTAGGAATATTACGGGGTTTTTTGAATGCTTAACACTTTATATTAAATGTAAAATATACGATACAATATTCAATGACTTACAAAAAGACCAATTAAAGTTATTTGTATTTAAAGTTTGGTAATATATTACGCAATAAATTACAGGTTAAAAAATGTAATATTTCTTAAAAGTGTCGGCTTCATTTTTTTTAAATGCGTCTTAGAATTTTTTAGAATGTATTGTGAAATATATTAATTTATAAATAATCTTACAAATGGACTTGAAAACATTGATGCTAAAAGAAATAAATCAAACTTATATAAAAAATTATAAAAATAAATTAAAAATAAAGGAAACAAAAAATATTAAAAATAATAAAAAGACTTAAAAATCAAAACATTAACAAAAATAAATCATTTTAATTTATTTTTGAAAATGTTTATAAACGTGGTTAAAGTATATCCATGAAATTTAATTAAAATTTTAATTAAATTTCATGGGGTTGTTATTAATTTCACAAAAATAAAATTAACAACAGTTGGCTCTGACAAGGGAACATCTCTTGCTCGTCCTTAGAAACGGTGAGAGATGTAGAATCTAATTCTCTAAGTACCTTTTCCCATTCCATTGGGCTATACAATTAGGAGACCAAAATGACAAAAAGATAAAAAGGATGATGCAATTGACGTAAAGCAAAATACTTAAAACAAAACAAATACTTGTCAAATGCACTTACTAAAAAGAAAAAAAAAATTGTCTTATTTAAACTAGCCACCAACGAAACCTTTCAAACGAAACCATTCATCGGCTCAACAAAATAGCTACCTTTTTTCAACATCTTGCAATACCTTGCATGTTTACATGCAACTTTATATAAATGAACCACGAGCAATGGTACCAAAATTTTATATAGAACTCCTTGAAAGAGATGAAAGAATTATATTTCCTCTTCTAACGAGTGTTATGCTACCCCAAGTTGAGTCCATGAATTCAATTTGCTTTTTCTAAATTGAACATGCTTCTTTGGTTAATTCCTCAAAAGTATCTTCATGCTCAGGTACCTGTAGAAATTTTGTTTTTCTATTGGCCTCCAACCAAGAAAGATGTCTTATGCAGCATCCCCTTGATCGAACAAAGACTGAATTCGTGTTGACAACTACAACTTAAAAAACTAGTTCATCAACTACCATCACCTCAAGCTTATCAGAATTATTTCATTCATGTGTTTCGGATGAAAATACGCCCATATTGCATACCTTGGTATGTTGTCCATAAGGTTCAGACTTAAGAAAATTTAAATCATTTATGACAAGGTTTCCCTAAAGCTTTGGGTTAGTACATTCATGTAACACTCATTCAAGTTCACGACCTTCGAACAAAGATCCATTATTTTCAGCTTGAATGGGACCTTCATACATGGCCATCTTTTCACATCTAATGACATGGTTGTATTAATGTATTTGAACATCAGAAGAATGATTTTTATCTTTCTACTTTTCATCAATGGCTTTATGAGAATGCAAAAACTAGAATTGAGAGTCGTCGACTATGTTTGCTTCCTTTTACAAGAAGAGAATAGCAAGATCACTAGCTTCCGATTCAAGATCATTTGTTGCTACCTTCACTAACGGTACCTCAATAGTAAGCTTCTTTGGTGATGAAACTAACTTATGTTGATTTCCACCAGCAAAACTATGAGAAACATTTGAGAGAGGCTTCCTTTGTACATCCTTTTTGGGAGCGAAGAACATACATGAAGCTATTTTATTTTGAGGAAAAGTAGCTCATTTGCCAACCTTTGCACCACGGGATCCGTCCTTGTGATGGAAGAAAATGAATCCAAAGAAAAAAAGCTTTCTCCATACCCACTTGCGTATATTCTTATCTGCCTGACAAGAATCATCTCATCCTCAATTTCAATTGCCAAAGTTTATGCGGCTTCAAGAGTAGTTGACGCTACTCTTCTTAATAGAAAACCTACTTCAAGTACTTGAGCATTGACGAACAAACATTTTTAATTCACAATTTTAGGTTGAGCAATAGTTGGAATTCTTTCTGTCAACCTGTTAGAATGAGAAATAAATTCACACAAGGGTAAATAAGACACCTTCAACTGAGAAAGTTGAGCCAAGAAAGCATGAGCATCTTCAAGAGGCTTGAACCTTCCTTCAAACTTGGCTATGTGAGTAGCCCAGTTTGTGATAGTTTGTGGTGGAAGATGGTAAAACCAAACGGTAGCCACGCCTAATAGATTTTCCAAGAACAACCTCACAGACACATCCTCATATTCAACACCATGAACATTACATGTAATGTAAAAAGCAACAATATGTTGTTGTCCATCACTGAAGAACTTGGGAAAATTATTTCATGATCCATCAAGAAGAGTGTGTAGAGGTAGAGCCAAATACAACGAACAAAAATTATTTCCTCAAGGACCTTGGGCAACCATTTGTTGGAATCATTTTCCATTGCACCAAAAGCTCGAACTGTCAATGCCCGATACAAATGCCAGATTTAACCCAATCCACGGGAGGCAGTTAAGCCATGTCATGAATCTCCAAGGAGGTGCTGACCACCAAGTCAACAAACTCCCCCTCAATGCCGACTGAGCCTTCAACACCCACTGAAGGGAGACTCAAACCCATGACCCAAGGCTCTGATACCAATTGTTGGAATCATTTGCTATTGCACCAAAAGCTCGAACTATCAATGCCCGATACAAATGCCAAATTTAACCCAATCCACGAGAGGCAGTTAAGCCATGCCACGAATCTCCAAGGAGGTGCTGACCACCAAGTCAACACCATTTACATGTCCTTGGTGAAATTTTGAAAAACTAAAAGAAATAAAAATACAATGAATAGGACACGAGTATACTTCAAAAAAAAAGCACGACGCTTTTGAATGTGCATCTTGTCCTCGACAGAGTTGCCAAAAACTATTGGGTGGATATTTTACAACCGATATTTATAAGGATCAATTGCAAAAGAGTGGTTCCAGACACAATGTGTGAAACATTGTTTCTCCTAATTATAAGGGAAGGCTTCCCCTTCTTATTGCTACTAGAATCAACAAAATACTTAACTTCTTCTATTTACACTAAGCTAAATTAGGGCAAGACATTCATCCTATTCTCTTATTTCAAAGTAGATGTTACCATTACATTATGATCTTTCATCAATGGTGTATGTCACTTACAAAGTATTCATTGGAGCAATAATCCTAATAAATATAAGATTAGACATAAGAATAATCTTCAATGTACGAACAACTTTCATAACTTAGAATTTTACAAGAGCTCAAAGTCTCTCAATGACCCCTTATAAGATTATGAGAACAAGAATGAAACACATGTGCAGCACAAGTCTCCAACATATATTTCACCTTGCATGCACAAATGAAGAGAATGAAGTAGCACAAAGTTTGCAAGCTATTTCCTTGCTTGAGCATCCTATGTTAATCTCAGACTTGATAAGAAGCTCAAATTCCGCAAGACCAAATCTGAAATCAAATTATAACTGTGAACGCAATATGAAGCTCAAATTCTACAAGATTGAGTTCAAATATATCTTGAACAAAAGTACAAAATTCACAATCAACACTAGAAAATATTGTCACATGATAGCTTGGATTGGCACAAAGTCTCAAAACAACCTGCCTCTATTATTAAAAGCAATATAATTTACATCTAAGTTCATAGTCTTAAAGTGCTATACAAACTGACAAAGTTTTGTTGCCTTGCAAAAATATCCTTATTTACAATGAGCCCTCTTGTATTTATAGAAGAGAGGCTGTGAGAAAAAGATGGAAAAATAACTACCTAAAGTTGACCTACTCAACATTATAGTCCTATGCAATGTGATTACATGTTATGAGATGTGTAATTTTGCAATTTTTTGATCTACATGTAGCATTACATATGAAATTGTAATTTTATGTTTCACATGTAACTTGTCAAAACTAATTTACAAAATACATGATGAAAACTAATCTAAGTGTCGGACAAGACACAGCTCCTATTACATAAACCTCTATCAAAGAGGTCTTCCTATCACCAGATTGTCAAGTGCTTGAAATCGTCAAATTTGTACATGTGTGAGAGCATCTGTAGAAAATAACACTTTGACCTATGCATTTGGTGGCATCAACACATCATTGATTTTTATTCTAACCCATGACTAAAAAATATTCACAGTCCCTCTTATTGGTCTGCCACCACCTGCTTGGAATCAATCTTGAAAGCATTCTAAAATTGATGAACCTTGAATTTCATCTTTTTCTCAGGTGTGATGGTTGGCTCTTTTGACTATGGATGAACACCTATAGCATTAAGATGAAAAGACCAAAATAGTTTAATGTAAAAATGTGTTGACGTTAGTTCCATATCATTCTCCATGAAGCTCATACTTTGATTTTCAATTTTGGTAAATTGTGTGTGCAAACTAGGCTCCAAATAAGGTTGAAGTGAAAAAGTTGTTTTTTGTGGGTCATAGTTGTAATTCAAATATTTTGGAGTGCATTGGAAGTGAAGATGCAATTGTAGTTTAACTTGTAAAAGTTTGTGCACTTAGACCAAAATGTTCCTACTACAAGGGAAAAATAAAAGATTTAAGTGAAATTCGGGATTTTGGACCCAACTACACTTAGGATTGCATGTGTAACTTCATGTGTAGTTCAACTTGCAATCAGGTCAAAAAATCCCCGATTGCACCTATATAGGGTAAACTTTGGTATTGTTGGGGTTTTGGGATACAATTACATGTATGACTACATGTAAAAAATATGTAGTTGGTGTGAAAATCCCCAAGTTGCATATAACATGGGTATGGAGATTTCAGGGGTAATTACACTTAAGATTACATGTAACACTATATGTAATGGGGAAAAGATTGCAGAAGAGATTGTATTGCCTTCCACATGCGCATGCTATTGCGCAGCTTGCTATCGCTATGGCCTCTGCTAATGGACATGTTGCTACAGGGATCAGGTTTGCTGGGCATGCCGTGCTAGTTTCTCCTTCAGGGCGGCCTGCCTCTCCCGCCCAAACAGATTTTCAAAATCCTAATACTGTGTTCGGTGACCACTCTGTCTTTTCCTCTGCTTCGGCTGTTCCTCCAATGGTTAGGGCTGCTTCCTTTGCGGATGTGGCTACTTTCGAGGCTAGTATCCATGGTGTTGCCCCTTCTGCTGGTATTTACGCTGGGTCTTTGCGTCCCCGGGAGGCTTCTCCAGTATGTGTGACTAAACCTATAAGGGTTGATTTAAGTCCAGATATAGTTGATGAGATTTATACTACGACTGAGGAGTTCTTGTCCCAAGCTGCTATCTTTCAATTTCAAGGTTTTTGACCTTCCCTTACTGATCTTCATGCTTGGATCTCCAAGCATTGGGAACCGATTTTAGCAAATGGGGTTCAGCTTTTCCCGGTTGCTAAGGGTTTCTTTATTGTTAAGTTTGGAACTGCTGAAGATAGGAGGACTATCTTGTGTAATAACAGTTTCTCTTGGGATGACCAATTCCCTCTTATGGCCAAACCTTGGCATATGGATTTTGATCCGCTCACGGAGTCATTTAATAAGATCCATGTTTGGGTTAGGCTTCTGAATATTCCTATGCATCGTTGGATGGATTCTGTATTGGAATCTGTGGGGGATGCTATTGGGGATTTCCAGTTTGTGGATTTGGCTACCTCAGATGTTCTTCATTCAACTTTTACGCGGATCCTTGTTGAGATGGATGTCTCCAAAGGTCTTCCTGAGAAGATTTATTTGGCATCTCCGCGGGGCTCTTGGACACAAAATCTGGATTATGAGGGCATTCCTTTTCGCTGCAGGAAATGTCACTTGACAGGTCATATTGCGGCTCGATGCTCATATGTGAAGACTGAATTGAGGTGATCACCATCCTGGTGCTCGGGGGCTTCTACCGAGCACTACATTGTGCATAAATCTTCGGATGTGGTTCAGGAGCTAGTGGGTGGCTCTTCTCTGGTGGCATTTGCTACCACTCTGAGGGTCGCTAATGATGTCAGCCTTGTTATCCTGGCTCATGTCCTCTCTCTTGTCCCTACTTTCGTTGTTCACTCAGATGTGGATTCGAACCCGCTCATTTCGGTTTCTCCTAGTGAGAAAGCTTTGTCGGTTGTTGTTGCTCCTCCTGTGTGCTATGGGGGTTCCTCTGTGTCGTCAGGGGATTGGCAGTTTGATGCAACTAAGGTGGAAGATGGATGGACAACTGTAAAAGGAAAGAAATCTAAGTCCTATGTTCCTCCTTTGGATATGAATCTCAAGCCCAACAAGGGTGGCTCTAAATCTAAATGTAAATTGTAAACTCCCTTGCTATGGTAGGCTTTTCAGGTTGAGGATCCCGTTGTTGGGATCTTGGTGGCCTAGCTAGTTTTTTGAGTTGGTGGTGGTCTTTTCTGCCACCATGGTCACCCCCTTTTCTTGGGTTGTGACCTAATCTACCTTGGATTGTTGTATCTTTCATTCAGTACTCATTGAATATCTTATGATTTGTAAAAGAGTTTAGGCACCCTTCAAAACCTATTTTCCTTAATCAAAAACACTATATGTAATGAGTCTCAAAAATCATGATTTTTGGAATATGGCATATCTGAAACAAACTACAATCAGAGATTCTAGAAATGATTACATATTACATTGCACATAAAGTGACATGTAGTGGTGAATGCAAATGGTATAAAAATGCCCAAAATTCATAGTGTGTATGCATGTAGTTGGATTTTTTAGAGGGGTTGCACTTTAAATTTCATGAAAGATTGCATGTAACATCACATACAATTAGCATATTACGTTGCCTTTGCATATAGCATTGCATCTAAAGGATGTGAAAAGTTTCGATCTTCATAATGTATAGGTATGCATACAAAATTCTCAACTATAGCTGCATTTCATGCCTCATGGAAATGAAAATGGTAGGTTCTAATTTGTTGTGAGAAAATTATGGATTGAACTGTGAAGGGAACAAAGATATATGAAAGATTTTTAAATTCAAAAACTAAAGAACGCTCTTAAAATGTTTCATGAAAAATATTTTTAGAAATAAATGAGAAAATTACAAACCAAAACAGCTCTAAAAAGGATTACATAACCCATTTTTTAACAAGACATTACCATACAAACCCTAGATGTCTAAAAAATTGAAAAATTATAAAAACGGCTATGTTTTTATATAAAGAGCCATTTTTAAATAAAAGACATTCAAAAAACCACTAAACACAGCTAAGAATGGAGGAATTTTTTTTTTAAATGTTTATGATTTTTGTTGAAAATGACCACTAATCTAGCTAAAATGACCATAAAATGGCAAAAACGACCATTGAAATGAAAAAAGTGACCACAGTCTACATAAAAACGCCCACAAATTTATAAAAATGACCTTGGAATGAGGCAAAGCAACTGCAATATATGTGAAAACGACCAAGATTTATGAGCAAGAATGTCGAGGTAAAACATTCATAGCCATGGCCATACCTAGAGAATGGGGAAGAGATAATGATTTGAATTTGTCAAAGCAATGCAATTCAAAGACCAGAGGCAAGGATCTCTAGTTAGGGCTCATCATTTTCTTGTCATCCACAATTTTGTGCTCGGTGGTTCTCAAACTCAACATTTATGACTCTACAAACTGAGACTTCTAAGCTCAACATTATTTGCAAAGGCTTGCATTTCTACAAACTGAGGCATTTATATTTAAAGTTTGGTAATATATTACGCAATAAATTACATGTAATAATTCCTAAAAGTCCCAACTTCACTTTTTCCTAAAATGTGCCTTAGGATTTTCTAGAATGTATTGCAAAATATATTATTTTTTAAATAACCTTATAATTGGACCTGAAAACATTGACTCTTAAAGGAAATATAAATCAAACTTATATAAAAACCTATCAAACTAATTTAAAAATAAAGAAAACAAAAAATATTAAAAACAATATAAAGAGTTAAAAATTAAAAAATATTAACAAAAGCAATTTATTTTAATTTATTCTTTAAAATGTTTATAAATGTACTTAAGTATATCCATGAAATTTCACTTAAATTTTGTGGGGTTGTCATTAATTTCACTAAAACAAAATTAACAACAATATTAATAAATCAAGATCTATAGAATGTTGTTGATGAGGATGTCTTTAAACCTATAGATCCTATTGCAGCTTCTTAGTATGATGTTATGGACTATAAAGCCAAGGGTCTAATTAGACTCTACTATTTTAATCAATTTATGAAGAGTCGTCTACAAAGAAGCTATGGAAGAAACTTGGTAAGATGTATCAAGTCAAATCTTAGTAAACAAAATTTCATTGACGAAGAAAATGTATTCCTTGAAAATGGAAGAGGGTGGATGAACTATAGACCACCTAGAAGAATTCAATATGTTGGTGGCTCAATTGACATATGTTTGTATCAAGATGGATGAGAAGGAGAAATGTCATATCTTACTTTATTCTTTGTCATAATTTGTGGGATTCTCTTTCTATAACTATCAATAGTACTTTTTTATTTTAAGACTAAAGATTTAGTGGACTCTATTTGTTCTAAAAAGATGAGGAGGAAGATATCCATCAATACTAAAGAGGCCTTAAGTGTTCATGGAATACCTAATAAAAAGGAAAGAAGAATGAAAAGTGTAGTAAATCTAAATCTAAAGGGAAATCTAAATCTCCAAGAAAGTCCAAAGTTATTTATTGGAATTGTGATAAGTATGGATAGTTCTATGAGGTCTATAAAGAAGAAAAGAATAATAAAAAGAAGAAATTTGTGTCTAATTCTAAGTTTGAGAAGGAAGATGGTGATATGTTCATTGCAACTTTCGACGAAAACATCAAAATATTTTCTGGAAAAATTACATAAAAACTCTTGAATTTTCCTCAATTTTAGAGCACATTCGCATGCGATGAGAATTTTGAAAGATCTTCCAAAAAAATTACATGATGAATTTTCAAGAACATTCATTCAAGAGGCATTCAGACCATCTAGTGTGGATTGTAAAGCCGCTTTCTTGGTTCTGACCATGACAACCTCAATCTTGAACCTTAATTCTCTGCCGGAAAGCAAGAGTCGGCTTCCCAAAGATGATTTAATTGACTTGGATATTCAACTAACTCATATTCCTTCGATGGATCACGTTTGTGATTAATGGGAGACATGTTCAAGCAAAGAAAAAAAGTTTGTATTGTCAAACTATACATAAAACTACCATCTACTCTAAGCTTAAGCCAAAAAGACTTTGGATTCTTTGCAATTTAAGGTACGTAGAGAATTGCCATTTGAGATTTGACGAGCCGAGTTCAAATCAGCAGCACTTCATCATTTTGATGGAATTAACAGAAAATGCCTTACTTTATTCTCAGTTGTTCTCGATGAGATACTCAATTCCAAAGAGTTCAGCCTTTTTTAAAGCCTGTTGAGATATGCATTCAAGGAAAACTACTGTTTAATTTCACTGTCTTTCTCATGCCAATTGCCTCCTTTTTGTTTCATATGATCCTTCCCACATTCGGGCTTTGACTTGTCCACACATGATTGTCTCTTTTCCTTGCTTTCCTTTTCTGGTAGGAAAAGAGGAAATTGTTTTTATTAGCCAATAGTTAGATGATAGGTTATTATAAGTGGAAGATTGACTGGAATCATCATGTTGGATGTCAGAAAAGTTGACTGGATAGTCTAATGCCATCTCATCTTTATTATTGATTATTTTTAATGCATCCATTGTCTTTACACTAGGCAAAAAATAATACTAATAAAATTTATATATATATATAACATAATGATATAATAATATAATATATTATAAATAATAAATTAACAATATATTGTTAAATTTGATAATGCTGAAGATAGGAATACCATTCTGTGTAATAATTGTTTTATGTGAGAGGAGCCAAACCTTGGTATGTGGGATTTGATCCTCTTACTGAGTCCTTCAATAAAATTCCCTTATGGGTTAGACTTCCGAATCTTCCTCCTTATCTCTAGTTAGATTCTGTTCTGGAAGCGATGGGTGAGGCTATTGGGGATTTCCAAATGGTGGATCCTGATTCCTCTGATATCTTCAAAACAACTTATGCTTGTATTCTTGTGGAGGTTGACATCTCCAAGGGTCTTCCTGAGAAGATCACTTTGGCTTCTTCTTCGGGCTCTTGGACACAGAATCTTGATTATGAGGGTATTTTGTTCCGATGTTGGAAATGCCACATGAATGGTCATCTCGTTGTGCGGTGTGTTTCAGACAAGGTTAAACCAAAGAAAACACCTACTTGGTGGTCGGAGATTGTTGCCCATCATTATACAGTCCGTAAAGCCCCTATTTTTGGGGGTTTAGGTGTTGTCTCGCCTCCTTCTGATAATGCTTTGGATGATGCTCCTATGGAAGTCCCAAATGTCTCTGCTGCTGCTGTCACTGCTTCGGATTCGGCCTTGGATCATGTTGCTATTGTCCCTGTCCAGGATGTTGTTACCCTGTCTTCTGGTGCTACTGGCCAAGATGTTGTCTCTAGCACGGGTGCTCATGATGCTGTCTCAGAGTCTGTCGATTCCTTGGATGTTGATGCGGTGCGTTCTTTTTCCCATGTTTCTCCAATGAGGGTTCGGGGGAATGGTCGGGGTGCTATTCCTGCCCCTTCTGGGGTTTCTGATGTTACCTGCCCTTTTGTGGGCTTTTCCACCTCTTCTAGAGTATAGAAGGCTATCGGTAAGATGGAGGATGGATGGACTACTGTGAAGGGAAAGAAATCTAAATCATCCACTCTCTCTTTTGATATGAACTTACGTTCATATAAGAATGGGCTAAAATGTAAATCTTGATCGCCTTTTGTAGTACTTGGTTTGGGCTTTTGTCCATTTGGTAGGAACTCTGGTTTGTTCCTTTGGTTTGTTTGGTGGGGCACCACAACTGTTTTGATCTTTTATTGCTATATCTTTTCATGCTCTTGTTCAAGGTTTCGGGTCCTTTCAAAACTTGTTTTTACGTAATCAAAACAATATATGATAATAATGAAAATGTAAATAGTAATAAATTAAAGAATAAATGAATTATATATTTCTCCCCTTACCTACCGGTGGCTTCACAAGTAGTCAATACATGGAGGACATCATCAGTGTGATTGTTTGTGGAACCTAATAGCAGGGCAGCAATTAATAATTGATGTGCTGGTCGTTAGGGCTAGGGAGACACTGATTCATCGGGAGGAACTTCTATTAGCAGCGATCAATCATTTCACAAATTTATCAAACGCCAAACATTTCGGGGAGTTTATACTTATGCTGCTGTTGAAGTTCATGGTGCGTGACATACAGATGCTCATGATGAACTGAAGTTTGAGGTCCAGGTTACCACTCATGGATACATGATTGACACAGTTAAATGGAATATAGCTGTAATGCTCTATCTAGCGTGACGCTCCTGTGTGTGGAATGAAAGGGAAGCTGTGTGACTTCATCTTCTGGGCGCACCAGTCAGAAAATTAACCGCGATCATTCCTAATGAAGGAAAAGATGGAATGGAAGAATGCATTGTACAGATCTCTTCGCATTCAAATACTAAGACTCCTCAACTCATAGGATATTTTAATTAAGTTTCAATTAATTCAGGGGGGATATAAGAGAAAAGAGGTATTAAAATATTCGTGATACTGAGCACATAGGATAAATCAGAAAGCACTACTTATGGATGATGGAAGAGGAAGAAGTATAAATTTGATCTGAAGTCAGACTAAAGACAACCTAGTATACTGTTAAGATTCAAACAAGCCATACAGTAATCCACATAAGTATAAAGCCTCAAATAGAAACAACAACATAAATATATTTTGGAACAGTATAGTCTCTTGCATAGTACACATTTCATAACTTCAGCCAGTAATTGATAAGACATACTATCTTTCAGCTCAAACTTGTTACATCAGCAATTGTCTGCATATTGCCAGTACAATTTATTGCAGCTATATTACATTTGGTTTATATAGGATCCACAATACATCTCAGATCTGATCCTTCAAGAGAGATTCATGGACGTTGATCAGTTACACAAAATGAATTGACTAGATGGTTTATATAGTCAACATTGGTTCATCAAAATGAAATCACCATCATATCACAATTATCATTGGGAAATCTAACTCTTGCATAATACCAAGATAGCTAATATTGCATTAACAATCTCTCCATTAAAGATATTGTCCCTATACAAATCATACTAAATACATGCATTAGTAAAATTAAAGAGTTAAATAGAAAGAGGCCTCTTGCATTTGGAAAATTAGATAGAATCCAAGGAATTGCATAGAAGGGACATTACAAATGCAGAGTCGGAATTTAATCAAATTTAAAAACATATCATATATCCAACCTGCAAATGCATCCAACCATCAGACACATCATGTAATCATTTGAAAATAATGCTACATGAAATTTGAGCTCGTTTAGTGCATGTAAGCAAACCAATCAGGGCATTGAAAGTCTATTGTGTGACACTCCATTTCAAAATATAAAAAGAGAAAAAAGCGAAGAAGAACGAATTGTTTTTGTTTTTTTCTTTCACAGCAAGCCCCTCCTGCGCTTGTAATCAGTTACAGATAAAGTTGAGTTATGCCTCCTCCCATCACTGCTTGGAACCTGGACTCCACAGGTGGCCTCAATCCTCTGCTTTCTAGCCATAAAAGCCAAGGGGGCACCCTGAGCACCCCCAAACTTCTGCAGTCCAGTAAGTGATATGGTGAGCTCAAAATCATGCAAACTGAATAACTTTGTGCCTTCAGCTACAGGAGCTTCAGTATCTACAAGCTTTCCAGCATCCGCAGCAGCTTCCAATGCCTTAGCTGTTGCTGCTTCCCCTGTCTGAGTTGCATCTGACTCTTTGCTTGCTTCAGCATTTGCTTCAGTAGCTCTACTCTTTGCACTGTAATAATTTTGTGATCTAGTCCAGCGACGAGAGAAAGGATCGTACCCAGCCTCACCTGCTTTAAGATTAAAATTAGCCGGCTTGATCATTGAAGCATTCTTAAAATTTTCAAATCTGTTTTTCTTATTCATCTCGGCAAGCATTATGGCTTTTGCATCCTTGCTTTTCCTCTGAAGTGAAAGGACTTCTAATTCTTTCAACCTTGTTTTGATTCTTTCTACTTCTGAATAATCATGTTTGCTCTCTGCAAGCTCCATCTCCTTCCTTAGCCTATCCTTCTCAGCAGCCAGATTTGATGGCCTTGCAGAAGCCATCTTCTTCTCCTGAAGCATCTGCTTTACAGTTTCTGCAGAATAGACAAAATTATTTATGTCTTTTAGTGCATTTCTTTTGTGTTCTACATCAGCTTTATGTAAAACTCTACCCCCAGGGCGCTGTACTTCCCGTTCCCATTCCTTAAACTCTTTATCAAGAGGAGGTGAATCAGACACCCTTTCCATTTGCCATCTAGCTGCACTATCATCACTGCCCCAAACACAATCCAAGTACTTGTGAGTAATCCGATTCTCAAATTTGTAATGCTTGTCAGCATCAGTTGCATCCACACTTCTGACCATGCAAAGACGGTAAATACGTTGTCCTGATTTTGAAATACCAATGCCAATTCTCACAAAACAACCCACAATGATATTTTCAAAGAATGGCTCCATGAACCACTTGGCAAGCTTTGATCTCTGGATTGTTATGCTCTTAATATCATCGAAGGAAGGATTATCACTTTGTGTGCCTTCTGGATCACTTTCATATGAATCTCCACGACTGCTTGGGCTTTGATCCCTGTTACTAGAAGATGATGGACTAACACTAGGACTAGCATGAGACTTCCGTCTGCCAGGTGAAGAATCCCGTCCTCTAGATGACCCAGCAGTGTCCCTTCGCTTTCGTTGCACATCTGAATCCTGTGCCTTCTGTCTCCTTGCAACTAATTCATTTAAGGCATTTTCTTTCACTGACCTAGTAGATTTCACAGAAGAGCGCATCCGTGAGGATGGTGGCCCTACATCTTTCCCCCTCTGATTCCTAGTCTCATTTTGTCGAGCTTCAGCCCTCTTCCGCAACAAGAAATTATCCCTCGCCTCTGCTCTCTCTGCCAAAATCATCTCCCTCTCTAGTTCAGACATCTTTCGAAGTTGCTCCCTATCTTCGTCATCTTTGTACAAATCACTCCCAAATGATAATCCATCACTGTCTGAATCGTCTCTCTGGTCCCCATCATCATCTTTTTCACCAGAATCAAATCTCTTCTTTAAAGGCATCCTTGAGCCAGATGCCTTTCTATTTGTTGTTTCTGCATCATCAGAATCATCTCCATTATCAGAATTGGAGTCACTGCCATCATCTGAAAAGGAATCAGATTGCTTCCTCTTTGCTGGAGCCCGATTCCGGTGCTTTCCATCATTGGCATTAGTTCGACCAGCTGCCTCTAGCAGCAAATTCTCAAGATCCGCCATATGCCTTGCTTAATTTTACAACCACTAAAAATACAACCTTCAAAGGGCTTCTATATGTGTGTGACCAAATATAATCATTTATCCTAGATACGAGTAAACAAAAAAGTATTAGTTTGATTACAAACTCAGATTGCTATAAGATTCTTCAATTGAAATAATGCTCAAAAATCAGTTATATTTGACCTAGTATAACAAGTATGCAGCTATACCATGTAATTTATTACCTATTTCTAACAATATTTATACCACAGAACAAGCAAAACTTGTTTAAATAATTCTGCAATTATCCTGCTAATATAACCATGTAATAACACTTTTTACAATCCCTAATATCTTTAAAGTCCACTTTATATGCACATTCATGAAGTTTACGTCCAAAGGCAAATTTGATGAGTTATACAGTAGATTTCCAACATCTCAAACAACCTTATAAAGTAAACGATTGTATTAGATAAACTATTATTTTACATAAACAGATATAGTACTTTAAAATTACTCTATTGTTCCATATTTTTCATACACTTGAATAGAGTTGATTTAAAAATAGAACTAACAAGACATCCATTTTTTATATGTGCCCCTTATATGACATTTCACAATTTTAGTGTCATACAAATGAGCATAGTAGTAAGCTATGACAACAACTCCAATTTGCCCTTCTGGAATCATCAATTACCCTTACAGCTGTGAAAAGGAGCTCATAAGCACAACTAAATGAGATGCCTGTGCACTTGATAACATCCTACATGCAAAATACTTGTTGCCCTATATAAAACTCATCAATTCATCTTTCCAGTTGTGCAAAAAAAAGCCTAAAAAACACAACTAAAAATGATGCCTGTGCACTTAATGACATCCTATACGCACAAACAAAATTCCCTTCATAAAATTCATATAATTACACTTTCATCTGTGTATAAACAACATAATATATCAAAAGCATTGCATGTGGGTTTATAGGAAATTTATAGTCAAGAAATGTATTTATTTGATATAGGGGCAAATTCTATTCTTGGTTCCTGTCTGCAGTAGTTGGGCGGCAGACATTTATTTCTTTGATGCAAGGTCTATTCAGAGGCACAAAGTCAACTTTGTCAAAAAAAAAGGACTGATTTCCTGGCAGCTAGTGGAGGATTGTAAGGGACTGTTATTTTAGGAACCAGCTCATTTAAAAGATGCCATGCTAATTTAAAAGGATCTCCTGTAGGTGCTGAAGGGAATGATCAAGTCTTAGCTTAAAAGGTTTTGGTTAAAGAAAAGTGGTATTGTGTTGCAGCATTCTTTTATTTTCTAGTGATTTTGTCACTGTAGATGTTGTTGGTGTGGGCTTCTATCAGATTATTTTGCTGATTATTTTGTTGTCTTTGTGTGTGTCTTATTTTCATGTAATGATGGCTTCTGTTTATAAATATTTTGCCAGTTTTGAATAAGATCTAAATTCCTTATTTGTAATCTATTTTATTTTCATCTGAGTTCTATAAGCTACCAGAGTCAATTGCCCTATATTGGGTCCTTGGCTCTGGACTGCATCAAAAGTGGTATCAGAGAGTGGAAAGGCCTGCTAAGTGTTTGAAGAAATAAAGGATATAAATGGATCTTAGGTGGGGTACAGGTACGTGGCGTGTGAGAGGTGAAGCATCCAGAACTGCAAAGTTAGCTTAAGGAATGAGGGAGGTGCTAACAAGATTAGCTGCTATAGAGACCACCAAAGGAGGGGAGTTCATCTTGAAGATTTAAGTGATGACGAGGGAAAAGCAACTAAAAAAGTTCAAGGCCATGAAGAAGACGAAGGGGAAGGTTCTGTGGAAACCAGTCTTCTTAGAGTCATGACAAAGATTGGGAATACACCCAAGTCGAATACACCCTATTACAATGGGACCTCGAATGGTGAGGAACTCATAGACTGGATTGCAGAGATAAAAAGATATTTTGATTATGAATGAACAGAAGACTCTACGAGGGTAAAACTTGCATGCACTAGAAAAAAGGGTCATGCAGATATATGGTGGGGCTATGTACAAACTGAACAAGAGAGGAAAGGGAAGGAAAAGATTACAAATTGGAATAAGATGGTCTCAAAACTAAAAGCAAAATTCTTACCTTCAGATTATCAAGCCTATTCAAAAAATTGCAGAATTTAAGACAAACAGAGTTGAGGTACACTAAAGAGCTCTATAAACTCACCATAGAAGCTAGACACATAGAAGATGATCCTGAAAAGATAGCAAGGTGTGTAAATGGACTGCAATTACATATCCAAGATGAAATCAGTTTGCAGAACTTTAAAAGTGTAGAAGAAGCTTACCAATGTGCCTTAAGGGCAGAACAGGAATTGCCCAAAAGACAATCAGCTAACTCTAGAGGAAGAGGAAGATCGTCAAGGGGAAGGGAAATTTATTGAAGATAAAAGACAACATAGTAATGAGGGGATTCAAGTGCTTCCCGCAATGAACATACTTCAGACATTGTAGGTAGAGGAAGTACCTTTAGAGGAAGAGGGAGGAGTTTCACTTGTTATTGGTGTGGAGAAGAAGGTCATAGAGCTTATGAGGTGTTTTGAGAATCTTCTGATTATCAAAGTAATGATGTTGCTGAAGCAGATGTAAAACCACCATCGCAATACACAATAGAACTCGAATATGGAGAAGCCCTCATACTAAAAGTAAAAAGAATAATGATGAAGATAGAGAAGAAAGAACTTGAACCGACACAAAGAAGAAATCTATTTCAAACTATTTCAAAGTCACAAGGTAACTGCTACAGAATTGTGGTGGATTGTGGAAGTACTGATAACTTGGTATCTACAGAGGTGGTAGAAAAGTTGAGATTGGAAAGACGCAAACATCCAAGGGCCTACAAGGTATCATGGTTACAAAAAGAGCATCAATTAATGGTAAATGGGCAATGTTTAAATAATTTTCATACTGGAACTTATCATGATGAAATCTTGTGTGATATAATTCCCATAGATGGTTGTCACATTTTACTTGGAAGGCCATGGCATTATGATAGAAAGGCTACTCATGATGGTGAGAATAACACTTATACCATCACGAAGGATGGGAAGGAATATATCTTAAAACCACTGAAGGATAGAGAGGAAGAAGCAAGGAAGGAACAAAAGGTATCCCTTATTTCAGGGAAGTTCTTTTTAAATGAAGTAGAGGATGAAAAGGTATATTTTGCTATTACTTCCAAGTTTGATGGAAAAGGAGAAGCAGCAGAAAGGGAAGCGGAAACTTCTACAAAAGTTCAAAAATTACTCGAAGAATATGTTGAAATCATGTCTCATGGGTTGCCAGAAGGTCTCCCTCCAAAGAGAAGCATTAGTTATCATTTAAATCTAATTCCTGGGGCAAGTTTACCTAATAAGGCTGTGTATAGGATGACCTTAGTGGAAAATGAAGAAGTTAAAAAACAAGTTCAGAAATTATTAGATGAGAGTTTGATCAGAGAAAGCACAAGTCCATGTGCTGTTCACGCAGTTTTAGCCCCTCAAAAAAGAATGGAGAATGGCAAATTTGCACAAATTCTCGAGCTATAAATAAAATCACAATCAAATATTGATTCTAATTACCACAAATTGATTACCTGATTGATCATTTAAGCGGAGCAAAGTATTTCATGAAGATTGATTTGAAAAGTGACTACCATCCAATTAGAATAAGGGAAGGTGATGAATGGAAAACAGCATTCAAGACCAAGGATGGGTTATACAAATGGTTGGTCATGCCATTTGGACTAACCAATGCGCCAAGTACATTTATGACTTTGATGAACAAAGTGCTTAAGTCATATTTTCGTAAGTTTGTGATCATTTATCTTGAAAATATTTTTATTTTTAGTAAAACAGATGAGCATATGAAACACTCGCAATTTACAAAGGTTAAAGAAAAAGAAGATACTGATTAACTTGAAAAAATGCAGCTTTATGAAGGAGGAGTTGGTGTATTTAGGATTTGTAGTCTCTCAATAAGGTCTGAAAATGGGCCCTGCAAAGGTTAAAGCCATTGTAAAGTGACTATCGCCTACAAGGCACATTTGAAGCAAGGAGTTTCCACGGCTTAACTAATTTCAACAGGAAATTTATAAGAAATTTCAGCAGTATTTGTGGCCCTATTACTGAAACTATGAAAGAAAAAGACTGATTTTCAATAGACAGCAGCTGCTCAAAAGTGTTTTCAGCTTCTCAAGATAAAGGTAACAGCCCAAGCTATGTTGGCCTTACCAGACCTTAACAAAGTGTTCGAGATGGATTGCAATGCAAGTAGCACAGCCATTGGAGGGGCTCTAAGCCAAGAGCGAAGAGCCATTGCCTACTCCAGCGAAAAAGATAAATGAAGCCAAAAGGTAGTATTCAGTTTATGATATCAATAACTCTACACTTTTGTTCAAGCACTAAACAAACGGAGACACTATTTGCTGCCTAGAAGTTTGTCTTATTCACTGATCATCATGCTTTGCAATATATTAACAGCCAAGGCAAGCTCAACCAAAGACACTTGAAATGTGTTGAATTTTTACAAAGTTATTGTTTTGTCGTAAAACATAAGACTGGGAAGTCTAATCAAGTAGCAGATGCTTTGAGTAGAAGAAATTTTTTGTTGACTGATATGAAAATTTCAAAATTGAAGTTACCCAAATTTAAGCAATCAAAGATCTATATGAAGAAGATGCAGACTTCAAAGAGGCTTGGATGGCATGTAAACACCCGATGGGTCAAGGTAGAACCCCATGGTTGGAATATTTTGTTCAAGAAGGTTTTCTTTTCAAAAGCAAATGTTTATGCATACTCCAACAATCCATGTGAGAAAATTTAATAAGAGAAAAGCATAGTGGGGGTTTGGGTGATCATTTAGATGTAGACAAAACCTTGTCACAAATAAAAGTGTTAATTTTATAGCTATTTCGGATTCTAAAATATTTACAGTATATCTTTAATTTAATTTATATATATATATATATATATATATATTGCAAATTGTATTTATAAATACAATTATGTGCCTTGCGATTTAATTTAAAGTCTTGGGCCCTTTTCTCACACTTTTCCATAATGGCACCAAAACAATAAATTTCAAGGTGGGTCGGCCTGCATAAAATATCAATCGATCATCATATATAAAGGTTGTCTTGAGGCATCTACGAACACAATTTATACACTGCTGTTGATGTGTGATCTCATCAGAGATATATGCAAACTTTTCCTCAAAGATCATTAATGCGATCTGCTACAGCATTTACACTTGCAGAGTCTGGAGCTAACAACGAACACCATCATTGTCAAGAACCTGAAGCAGTGATTCATGTTGTTATAGCAGTGATACATATATCTATTGTGCAGCGACACCTGGAGCAGAAATTCATTTAGAGTTTGATCATATCAAAGATCTGAATATGCTGTGATCTATCTACAGCAAACTGTTACTTCATTGCCCAGGACTTGTGACAGCGATTTGCCTCATTGATCTCCAATCTTCAGCAAATCAGGGGTATCGATTCGATGAATACCTACTGAGGTTTGTAATTTGTATCTCAAAAGGGCAATAATAAAGATCTAAATTTGAATGCTGGGTTTTTCCTCCAAGAGGGAGGTTTCCCAGGGTAAAAGATTCTTGTGTTTTCTTTAATTTAATTAGCCTAGATCTGAAATCTGATTTAACTGTTAATTATATCTGTGTTAAAGATAATCTAATTCTGATCTGATCACTAAAATTTACAAAAAGAAAGTTATTATTAGCCTAGAATGAGCAGGGATGTTCAAAACTCTGTTCAATGACGTCATGTCTGCCAGCATGCCAAAGGAAGAAGTTGGAATACTGGATTGTATCAGCCTATACCCTTCCCGAAAGACCATGGAAAGAAATAAGCATGGATTTTGTTCTTGGGTTACCAGGGACCCAAAGAGGTAATGATTCAATCTTTGTTGTAGTTGATTGTTTTTCCAAAATGGCTCACTTTATTCCCTGCAAAAAGGCAAATGATGCTCCTTGCATTGCAAGTTTATTTTCCAAGGAGATAGTGAGGCTTCCTGGTCTACCAAAAAGTATAGTTTGTAAGTCACATTTGGAGATGTTGTGGAAGAAATTAGACACTACGCTAAATTTCAGTTCAGCTTATATTCCACAAACAGATGGTCAAACTGAAGTCCTGAATAGGAGACTAGGAAATTTGTTAAGATGCTTAGCTGGATAAAGACCTACCCAATGGGATCTAGGCTTAGCACAGGCAGAATTCACTTACAATAATTCAGTCAATAGAAGTACAAAAAAAGACTCCTTTTCAAATTGTTTATGGATATCACCCAAGACAGGTAGATACTCTAAGAAATAGTGCTGCAGTCAACAAAACAATTTTGTGAAATACATACATCAATTGCAGCAAAAAAATAGAAAGAATTTGGATAAGAGTACACAAAAATAAAAGGAATATGCTGATCACAACAGAAGAAACCAAGGATTTTAGATTGAGGAACTTGTGCTAGTGTATCTACAAAAAGAGAGATTTCCTAAAGGGACTTATAATAAGTTAAGATGGAAGAAGATTGGACCATGCAGAATTTTGACAAAATTTTCAACTAATGCCTATAAAGTTGAACTTCCAGAAGGTATTGATATTTCTCTGATTATTAATGTTGCAGATTTATCACCTTACCATGAAGAATCAGACAAAGATAGAAGCATTGAGTATCAAAAAGGGGAATCGCTGGGGCAAATGCTTGAGAAAGAGAAGGAAGCATTCAAAGCTGTTATTGATTTCCAAATAACCAGGAGACAGAATAGAGAGTACAGAGAATATCTAGTGAAGTGGAGAGACAGAACAATACACTAAGTTACTTTTTCGGGTTCGGGTACAAGAACACGGTTCGTGGAATTATATATATATATATATATACACAAAAAAATAAGAGAAATATACATAGTTGTAAAACTAAATCATTTCATAGTATAAATCTATGATGCTTGATCATTGATCAATGCCAAATGTCAAAGATAAACATTAAAAATTTAAATACTCGACCATTGATCTATGCTCACAAATCCGATGCAGACTGATTCACGAATCCAGACCCAGTTCGCACCCGCACCTGGTTCGAGGGTCCAGGGTGTGAATCCGGTAACTAGGAGCACCTGCAAAGGCTACCTGGACGAAGGAATCAGAAATGGCCAAAGAGGGGATTCCAGTTCCAGAACACTAAGAAGTTCACGAGTCTTCAACTCATGAACATTTCTTCAAATTGGGGCGCCTGATGCAGGGGCAAATTCTATTTTTGGCTCCCGTCTGCAGTAGAAGGGCAGCAGTCATTTACTTATTTTCTGCAAAGCCTCTATTCTGAGAAGCACTGAATCATCTTTGTCAGAAAAAAAGAATGAGACTGATTTCTTGGCAGCTAGTGGAGGATTGTAACTAACTGTTATTTTAAGAAATGGCTCATTTAAAAGATGTTATGCTAATTTAAAAGGATCTTCTATAGGTGCTGACGGTAATGATCAAGAGTCTTCACTTAGAACTTGAAGGTTTTGGTGTGTTAAAGAAAAGCGGTTTTGCAGCATTCTTTTGTTTTCCAGTGAATTTTGTCACCGTAGATGGTGTTGGTGTGGATTTCCATCAGATTATTTTGCTGGTTATTTTGTTGTCTTTGTGCGTGTCTTATTTTCAAGTAATGGTGACTTCTGTTAATGAATACTTTTTTGGCTTTGAATAAGATCTCAATTTGTTATTTGCAATCTACTTTATTTTCTTCTGAGTTCTGTAAGCTGCCAGAATCAATCGCCTTTCATTGGATCCTTGACTCTGGACTGCATCATTATTAGGTTTAAACCCCATCACTATGACTTTTATAAACTTCTTCTAGTTGTAACAAAGTATGGTCGATTAACATCATGATCAAGGAAATTTTTAATAAATAATGAAATTGCTACAACCCTAGAACTTATGTATGCACAGCAAGATGAGTCCAATCCTAATTTCCAAAGACAAACCTCAATATTTATCTGAACACAAATGCATATGCAGGTAACGACAGTCCACAGCACCATTCGGTGATAAATCTCAAGATTCAATTGAATACAAATGCATATCTAGGGTTACAACAATCCAAGCCACCATTCAATTGAAAAATTTCAATACTATCGGAATACAATGCATATGGACAACACTCAACTTAAAGTTAGTTTCAATAATAGGTAATGAGAATGCACAGTTAGGGGGCATTTAAAGTGTTTGTCAACACCTCTTAAAGAGGAATAAACGATATGTCTAAACTGTTGTTCTATTTGTTTTTCAACTTATATAATTTGAAAACATTTGGAAATATTAAGTAGCTCAGAGTGGAGAGCTTATCCAGGAGTTATACCATACAGAGGAAATGAAATAGAACATACTTGTGAGGATTTCAGGGCCAAAACCTTCTGCAACTTTCTATAATCAGCAAGTTTTCATTTTCCTATTCCTTTTGCCCTACCAATTGACATTTGCCTTCTTCCCCTCCATCCAAAATTGGTAACCAGCCCCTTACGATTTACATGCTAATCGGCCACTCTGCCCCCTTGAGGCTCCATGCAGACCATAACTCACCTGTTTGCCAAGAATCTCTCCCGCTTCCTCAGTAATTTCCTCCACTTCCACCCCCTCGAACTGCAACTGCCCTAAGCACTAGGGTTTCAAAATGCAGCCGATTCTGTCCACCAGATTAATTTTAATTTTCACGTTCTCCCTTCTTAAATTTAGAGCCCCTTTTCAATTCACCGTGCTTCTAATTACCTTTTATTATTATTAATTAACTAGCAATCGCACCTTAGTGTGCAATGGGTACGCCGTAGATGTATGGAAGGTCAGCTAAGTATTTGTTCTTTTGTCGGTCTCTCCCTCTCATCCACTCTATATCTCCTTATCTCTTTACCAACCTATCTCACCATCTATATCTCTTCATCTCCATCTCTCCCTCTTTGTCTCCCTATGTATCTCCCTAGATCTATTTCTATCATTACCTCCCAATCTCTCTCTATCTATCTATAAATTTTCTCCCATCCTCTCACTCTATATTCATCTCTATCTATATCTTCCTCTCCCCCCTCCATATCTAGACAAATATCCCTCTCTCTATCCATCCATCCCTCTCCATCACCCCCTTTCATACACCTTTAAATCTCTACATCTTCGTATTTCATCCACCATATCCCCCTCTATCTGTATCTCTATTTTGTTACTTCTCCATCCCTTTGTATCCCTAATATACCTCCCCCATTCAGATGGTCATATATCTTTATCTTTCTCTTTCACATAAATCTCCATCCCTATCTCTTTCTTTCTCCCTCCATCTATCTCCCCTATTTTTGTCTCCCACTCTTTAATATATCTCTCTGCATCTTCATATCTATTAGTGTATATGTACTTATCTATATGTTTGATGTCTCCCTAGCTCTCTTTATCTTTATCTCTTCCTGTACCACTCTCTATCTTCTCTATGTTCTCCTATTAATGTTGTACGCTCAAGGGATGGCTCGCAGATTTTGATTTTAAAGTCAGTTAATCTCTTTTATATTGCGTAGATATTTTGGAAAAGAGATTGGTGGGGTTTTTCCCCAAGCTGAGGGAGGTTTCCAATGATGGGTCATCCAGGAGGACCTGGTGGTAATGGTAATGACAAACTCTTCTTATTCTTCTTCTTTAGGAAAATTATGAATATCAGAAGGAGAGATCTTGCTGCTACAGAGTATGTCGATGAAGCAAAATTGATTGAATCCATGAAAAATAGTAGCAAGATAGAAATCAATGAACTTGTACTCAAATGGGTATGTGAGCAAGAAAGCTATCAATTAATGCAATGGATCTTTGCATCTAAGCAAGCATTCAATGTGCTCAAATGGGTGTATGAGCAAGAAAGATTTAAATGTCCTCAAATGGCTGTATGAGCAAGAAAGATTTAAATGTCCTCAAATGGGTTTATGAACAAGAAAGCTCTAAATGCAATGGGTTTTCTTGCATCAAGGAAGCATCCAATATGTTGATATGGGTATCTACGATCAAGGAAGATTTCAATGTGCTAAAATGGGTATCTTGGCAAGAAATCAGCCAATCAGTTTGTCGTGTAGTTAAGACACCCAAATTTCAAGAATTTTTGTATATGTGCAGAGGGTCATACTGGTTAAAATATTATATAATATTTTTGCATATTTATAATTTCATACACGAACAAGAAATCAATAGCCCTATTAAGGAAAATCAACTTGACAAAGGCAATGCCAATAGTTTAAATGCAAATGAATGCTGATAATTACTGAGTTGTACAATGATTTTTATGGAAGTGATTTGTAGTAGTTCTAAGACTTGATTTGGTTGAAACTTATGAGTATTGACTAAAGAATGAATGCAAGGAAGACACTTTTAAACATTTGGAATGAAAATTCAAAATAAAATAAATATGTTTTATAAAATCTTTGTAGAGAAAGATATGAAAAAGTTCAATAAAAGGATTCAACAAAACAATTTATGTCTTAACTATTGATATTTGTAGCATCGGTCAGATAAATAATATTGACCATATGATTATTATGAGAAATAATTTATTATATATATTTATATATATCAATATATATAATAATTGATATTACTATACACATTGATATATATGTATATATAAAGTTAGATTATAATTATTCTCATAATAACTAAATAGTTATATTGATAAAATAATAATTATTATTATTATGTAAATATTAGATAAATTAATATAATACTCAAGAGATATTATATATATATAAAAAATCATAATTGTCATTATATTAATTACAAAATAATGATAGACATGTCCCATGAAGGGACATGTCTCTTCTTGGCTTATTCTCAATATAAATGCAAGAGATTGTTGTATTTGGAAAACGCATACAATGAGATAGTGCTATTACATTTGCAATGATCCTAAAACCTTAACATGGTATCAGAGCCAAGTTGCAAATGTAAGAGAGTAGTTTATTGATGGTGAATGTGTGACTGTCTCAAAAAATACAATCTTGGTATGAGGACCATATCTCACAAATGAACCGTTGGATTTTTCTAAATTTCGGATATGTTGGTGATAACCAAATTTTCAAGAATCTCACCGGAGCGATTGAAGAAAAAATTTCAAGTTCAAAAGTTATGGCCGACTATGTACAGGTCTATTAAAAAAAAAAATCTGTAAAAGAGCGAGGTTCCTTCTTTATAAGCCTAACCACTTGAAGAGAGATTAGATCAAATTGAAGATTTTAATAGTGTATAGAACCTTTGCATATTGAAGACAAGTCATGTGAATAATTCAAGTAATGTTAGAGAACAACGAAATCATTCTTTGAATTTGCATGATATTTTCTATATTGGCTCACCTTACAGAATGAAATACTTGAAATTTATAAAAGATAAGTATTTCATGTTTTATTAATGCACATAATTTTTGAGTTTGTAATTCATGCTATACTATTGGTTAGTAAAATATTGTATGCTTCTAACATTGGTATTTTCGGTCCAGATAGTTTAGTGAGCTATTTGTAATCTCTCTCTGACATACCTTCAGGACAGAAGCACAAGATAATTACATTCAAGGGAGAAATAACTTGATGCCTGTAAATGAATTGTTGATTGAGAGGGAGTTCAATATTGAAGGTGAAAAACTTCTGAGGTAATCTTGATATAATTGATTATTATACTAATGAATCATGAATGTTTTTAATGGGCCTGCCCCTGTGTAAATCATGAGGAAGTGACGACTTCCAAATGATTATCACTTGTATTTGTTAAAGTTATTGGAAGGTGACGATCTTGCAATAAATTTTTATTGTGATAGATATTTTTGTGATCTTAATTGTGGATAGAATCGCCGATGGAGGCAATCCACACCAAAGCTCGTGAGTTTGTGAATAGAATCGCCGATGGAGGCAATTCACACGAGAGCTTGTGGATAGAATCGCCGATGGAGGCAATCCACACCAAAGCTCATGAGTTTGTGAATAGAATCGCCGATGGAGGCAATTCACACAAGAGCTTGTGGATAGAATCGCCAATGGAGGCAATCCACACCAAAGCTTGAGAGTTTGTGAATAGAATCGCTGATGGAGGTAATTCATACGAGTGCTTGTGGATAGAATCGCCGATGGAGGCAATCCACACCAAAGCTCATGAGTTTGTGGATCGAATCGCCGATGGAGGCAATCCACACGAGAGCTTGTGGAACGAATCGCCGATGGAGGCAATCCACACGAGAGCTTGTGGATCGAATCGCCGATGGAGGCAATCCACCTGAGACTTGTGGATAGAATCGCCGATGGAGGCAATCCACCTCAGAACTTGTGGATAGAATTGCCGATGGAGGCAATCCACATATTGAGACTATGTTTCTATTGACTACATCTTGAGGATGATGCCTTTATTGCTTACATCATATGATTGATGTTGCCAAGTGTCATAAGTGTTGACATTGGATTGATTTATCCTCCCTAGCTAAGAGGGAGTGTTGATATTTGTAGCATCGATCAAATAAATAATATTGACCATATGATTATTATGAGAAATAATTTATTATATATATTTATATATATATCAATATATATAATAATTGATATTACTATATACATTGATATATATGTATATATAAAGTTAGATTATAATTATTCTCATAATAACTAAATAGTTAAATTGATAAAATAATAATTATTATTATTATGTAAATATTAGATAAATTAATATAATACTCGAGATATTATATATATATAAAAAATCATAATTGTCATTATATTAATTACAAAATAATCAATAGACATGTCCCATGAAGGGACATGTCTCTTCTTGGCTTATTCTCAATATAAATGCAAGAGATTGTTGTATTTGGAAAACACATACAATGAGATAGTGCTATTACATTTGCAATGATCCTAAAACCTTAACATTAACAAACAGAAAAGAGTTATTTTCCTAATTAGAAATCTATTACACTAAAGAGGAAATCATTTGAAGTAAAAATCTACATGAAATGTAGAATAAAGTAATAGAACCTATAGTTCAAATTAAAATCTGCAGACAAACCAAAACCCAAGAATTCAATGACAAAGATCACTATAAAATAAACAATACATGATACTATTGATAATTAATTTCTTTTAAAATGCTATGGAATAGTGTGTTGTAACAATTGTGAATTTTTCCTACATCAAATCCTTCAAAATGCTCTGGAATAGACAATTGTAGGTAGCATTGCAGTCGGCAACTACAAAGAATATATGAGAACAAATCAAAGTAAAATAGGTAGTTATTCATCTAGATCTATCCACACACTTCGAATTTCACGGTGGCTGTGTGAAATGGTAAGTAAACTGTTTTCCGTTCATACGCAAGTTGCAACAAATCAGATTTCAACCTAACCAATTCTTGTTGCCATGCCATCATACTCCCGGCCTGTGCCAGTTGAACAGGTTATGGGCGTCCATCAAAACACAAATAGAAGAGGTTTTGTTCATACATTACGTTTGGAAATGCTCTAGTACACGTGTAAGCGTAGAAGAGGCACAAGAACTGTCAAACAAGATGCCTCAAAGAAATGTGGTCTCGTCGAAGCATGCAATTGTAGGATATGCACAAATGAGTTTCATGAAATGAATTCAAAAGTATTCAATCGGATGTAACTAACAGATATAAAGCTGGATTCCACACTTTACCAACGTCCTCCCTGCCTGTGCCAAAATGAGAGCTTTGGAATGGTGTATGGACATCTGCCACATGATGAAGGGAATTTTGTCAGATGTAGCCATAACTGCGCTGGCATACATGCATGCAAAATGTGGAAGAATAGACAAGGCACCTAAACTATTTGCTGGGAATGCCTCAGAGAAATGTGATATCAGGGGATGCTCCTTGCAGTTTATGAACAAAATAGTTTTGCTTGAAAGAATTCCTCATGCTCAGAGGGTTTCCAACTATTTGCCCTGGGAAAAGCTGAGGTGGAGAGAAAGAGAGGAAGGCTAGGATGAGGGCGGGAGAAGTGAAGAAGAGTGCAAGAAAGACGGTATAGACGGAGAATTTCTTTGGATGTTCTCACAGCTGTGGCTGCCTAACAGAAGAACATGGTCTCTTAGATGTGATTGATCAAAGTTTAATGAAATTGGAATGTTACGTAAATGGCACAGAGAGAACAACAACAACCAAAACACTATTGCCAGTCCTAACAAATACAGAGCATATAAATTTGTCTTATTTATGGAGTCTGCGAGTGGAGGCGGCAATGCGGTAAAATATCTGAACTTCCGACAGATTCAATATTTATATTCCTTGATTTTAAGCTTTTAGAACAATCTGAGACGATGAAACGTATGTGAGCTGAGTCATATTTGACATTTAATAATTAGTGGAAGCGCTGACCAAACACCGGATGGCAATTGCCGTTGACATTGATGCGTAGATATTGTCGCATGGGCACTGCTTTTCCTTTTTTTGTTTGCCGCAAATTATGGACGGCAAGGATTGTCTCATACCAGTCATTCCCTCTTCGGCCAGCTGCAACCATTAGATGCAGTAAACAAGTCGGAGCTTTCCAGAATGGAAACACCTACGGCGTAATAAAAATAAAGCAGTGTCCGAGTCAAACATCCTGTGATAATAACGGTCACTATTAAAGCGGATGATAAGTTGTTTTCTCATGCCAGTTAAAGTAATTCATTCAACTAGAAAAGGTTTGTTGACATCGTGCGCATTGAGGTCTTGTTGGTCCATGCTCTGTTTTTGTTTTGCCCAGAGTAAAATCCATGAATCTGCAAATTGATGAAGCCGAATGGCTCATTCAGGTTAAAGACAAGGTATTTTCATGCCATGATCATTAAATAAATAAGCACACATCGCCCTACATTTTCAGCATACCAAAGACATTAATCAATGAAAATGAAGCAGCATATATCCCGGAACTCCTTTCTGTTGGTCCCTATCACTTCGGCAAACCAGAGCTCGCAGCCATGGAGAAGTACAAAGCCCAGGCCATGTGCAGGGTATCCAACTAAATTCAGGAGAAGTTCCCAGAAAAAAACTTCTTCTCTGTTGAGGAGAAGATTAAGACCATGGAGCGCCAAATTAGGGATTGCTATGACAAGGAAATAGAATGCAGCGGAGAAGTTTTGTGCTGGATGATGGCGCGGGACGCCTCATTCCTTCTCGAGTTCTTCCGAAACTACATCACCCCATCTCTACCTGCAGATCGGAAAGAATATCATATATTTTGCCAAAGTTTTCATCCGGTTTTCCGTCCAGAATGTGACAACAGCACGGTCCTTGCAATCATCAAAGATGTAATGAAATTGGAGAATCAGATCCCTATGTTCGTTCTAGAACAAGTTCTTTCTGTGGAGATGAATTCTGTGAAATTAGCTCGAGACAAAATCGATTTTGTACTAAAAGTAGTCTTTGCTAACATATACCAACCTTTTGATTTTTATATATTTTGCAGGTCTTCAAAGAGGAGTCATATACTTGAAATGTATCACTTCTCTTGTTTTGGGAAAGATCATGTTCTGGAAACTGAAAAGGATTTATGGAACTCGTGGCCAAAGCCGTCAGACATCAGGTTCAAGCTTCCATCTGCAATTAAACTGAAGAAAGCGGGAGTAAAGTTCAAAGCCAACGCAGGGGGCATAGAACAAATCAAATTTGACAAGAAAACTTCAATTCTTTCGCTTCCTCTCATCATACTGAATGTTGAATCGGAGGTATTTATCAGAAACTTTGTTGCATTTGAAATGCGCTCTCCCAATTACAAGATAAAAAAATTCACGCAATACGCCCAATTTATGTCTGACCTGATGCATAACAAGAAGGGTGCAATTGTCATGAAGGAAATGGGGATTATTGTGGGCAATCTTCGAAATTCTGCAGAATTGGCAAGTCTGTTCAATTCGTCCAACCAATCGCCTTCCCTCTCAGAATGCTCTGCCGCTGCAGGAACGAGGAAGAGCATTCAAGAATATTACAGTAAAAAATGGAGGATCATTTGTAAAATTCTTTGGAATGAATTCTGGAAAGCTTATGTTTCAAAACCCTGGTATGTAATTGGGGGATTGGCGGCCACAGTAATCTTCTTCCTCACTGCGATGCAGGTCATTTGCTTGTTTATTTAATTACATTAGTTTTCAAACACTTTTTAGTCATAACTTTTTGTTTGAAAGAAACACTTTTGCAAACAAAATGCACATTTTAGATTCCGGAAAGAGAAAATAACACCTGATCAGAGGAAAGAATTGAGAGAGGACAGGCTTAAGATTAAGCAGCCCCGGATCTATACAAAAACGGAAACTTTCAACGCTTTCAAGGTGGAGTCATAAATGCTTGAAAAGGTATTTGTAACCAGCTACAGAAATCATTTATAGTTAGAGTCTTGATGACCATGCAAAATTTTCTTTCATGACAGGAATAACGGGGACCAATCCAAAGCCTTAAATTCCCAATTTCAGACGGTGACGATGTATGAAATTAAATCAATTCACGGCTACAGGACTATTGGAACGAGATTATGAAACAAACATGCCGGACATAAATCCACGGCGACAAAATATGCTGCTTACTGGATATAATATTTCTTTTTATCCTAATGCCGAACAGAATCAATAATTTACAGACGATAAAGCAGACCTTCGTCTCTCTATTCCAATACCAACAAAGGGATGCTTACAGAAACCCAAGAAAGAAAAACAAGCATTCAAAAGAGATTACTCTGTTATCACTCAGAAAAATAATTTATATCGATTAATAAGCAATCATCTACAGATACGCATTCACCTCCCTATTTCAAGAGCAACAAAAAGATGTGTCTAGAGTGCCCAAATTATGCATAAAGATGATACCCAGGTTTCAAGTGACTCCCATCGACGGCCCAAATTCGTTCCTATGAGCTCGGAGATAATATGAACAGATATTATGTGCCATTTTTCTCTTGGCGAGCATTACCACTCGGCTCTCAGGGAATTCCAGAGCAAGATACAAGCTCTGAACAACGGTGAGACTAATTGAACACCCCCGTAATCAGCAGATTAAAAGATAGCTTAGCTAAAATCTGTATGTAAAATTAAAGAAAATCCCCATAAAATCTGTCTATCTCTAAAATGTACATTTATTGAAAGGAGAGTTGCCGTTTCTTACGTGACGAAGAAGCTGCCATGGCAGATAAAGAAAAATCTAAATCTATTCCTGAGAATGGCGAGGGCCGTTTGCGTCTGCAAAGCCTGAAGAGCCAAATACACAGACAGCCTTGCTCGTAGTCTCGAACTTCTAAAAACTTGATCGCCTCGCCTTGTGATTCAATCTTGGGACCTGTGGACTTCAAAAAATTAATAGAACTGAAGCGATTTGGACGGCTAGGGCAGTGACGATGACGGAAGAAAATCAAGATGCAGGTTTGGATGGATTGAAACGAATGAAGTGAAAATTATGAATTATTTTAGTGATGAAGATCAAGGGTTAAGGTCGGGAACATTTGCAGCACGATACAAAAAAGGACGCTGCGCAAAATGTCCGTCAGTGTGCGCGCCCAAAAATTGAACCCTACCGCAAGGATTGTCTCAATGGCAGTCATTGCCTATTGAGCGAACTGCAACCGTCAGATGTCGTAAAGAGGTAACAAAGCTCATGCCAATTGTTTATTAACCAAAAAATTATCGCAAGAAAAATTATTTAAATTGAAACAAAAAGTGTAGTTGGCCATTTGTGATTATTAAAATATTAATTTTAAGGCACTTCAAAAAAATTATCAATTGATAAGGTGGGGGAACAAGCTTAGTCAAGAGAAATTCAAGCACTAATGTACTCTCACACATAAGATGGGTAGAACAAAAATGAAGATTCTCTCTTAGGATGGTGTTCTATTACATTGTTTAATATATTTTGTAAAAATTATCGCTAAGGCCTTAGTCTTAAGAATTAAATCGGTGGCTAAAGGAATAGTTAGACTTGAACAAATTGGGTTTCTAGGTGGATGTTTCATTTTTGATAACTTAATTATAAAATTGGGAAACTTGTGAATGGCAACTTAGACGTTGTGCAATTTTATGTTGGTATACTTTGGTGCATTTGTGGCATGAATTCTTCACATTTATCTATTTCAGGCTTTTACACTATGTGATTTTGTAATGGAATTTTGTGTTGATGTGCTTCTTTGAAATTTTGTGTTAAATTATTGTGGAGGATAGTGAATATGTATTTCAGTTTTTCATAACATGTATGATTATGTATTTTTAGAATTTATATTGTTCAAAGTATTTTAATCGATAAAGTTATAATTCTAATTATTTTTTATTTGAATGGAAATTACATTTTTAGGACAAGATTTAGGGCAATGTCAAAAGGGGACATTATAAAAAAAAGTCCTATATGTGATTAGTAAATCATTATTTTCTGCAAAACCTAGCTGAAACAGTTCCTTGTGATCTATTAAGACCTTGTAAACTAGAAAAAATTATGTGAAATCTAGCCACACTTCCTTCAAATTCCTACACAACCTTTTTTTCTGGCTAGGACTAGAAAAATGGTCTCAATTGTGTGCTCAAAACACTAATTTTTTATGTACATGATTGAAAAAACTAAAACTTGCAATTATCTATGTAAAGCCTATAATTTTGACCGTCCTCTCTCAATGTATTGTGTACTTATGTTGACCTTGTTGTTGTTGTGAAGAAATTGTGGAGGATTGTAAAATATTGACCTATGTAATAGTTGTGACCAACTATTATGTGATTTATCTCCTTGTTTTTGTACATTGTGCCTACTACCTACAATTGTAGTATTTGTAGGCCATGATAAGAGGAAATAACACAAGAACTTTGACTTGCGAGTCTTGCAACAATGGACTTCTTTACTTTGACACCATTGTTGGTATAAGTAAAATATTGAGATGAGAAAGGATGCTCAATCATCTTCCAGGAGATGATAACCATTAAGAAGCAATCATGAGCTTAAGGAGGTGTTCTTATTTCAATTATCACAACACAAACCATGAGTTTTTTCTACTATTGTGCAAGTGTTTTCAACCACCATTCCAAACCGGAGAAAATTGGTCATGTTTTCTAACACATCGTGAGGTACTTGTAAGATTTGTGTGGAAGGTGCAGACCTTGTGTATTTTAGATTATTTTTACAATCTGGATGGTTGATCTTATCATTTTAAATAATCTCTCTTGTCAAATTGCTCATGAATTTTTAAAAAGTACACTTTTCTTTTTTATCATTAACTTCAATTAGAGGCAGTTAGGGTTTCAGCATGGGAGCACAATGACAAAGAGATGGAAGCGCAAGAGACTCCCCTTTGTTCTTGGACCAGGTCCAGATTTAATTGATCATTTCCTTTTCTTTTTTTGTGTTTTAGATTTTCTTATAGAGAGCTCAAACATCTTCTAACAATTTTGTTTTCTTTATCTTAGTTGTTGTCATTGCAACTATCCTAAAGGGCACGGATGTGGTGATAACAAAGACTAGAAAGGCATTTGATCTATTTGATAGAATGATGGTAAAGAGATGTCATCTCAAGGAATGTGGTGATGGAACAATATGCAAGTAAGGCTTTAGGAACCTGTGAGAGAACATAATGGGTCTAGGTCGCAGCCATCGTAGATGACATGTGTGTGAAATAGAAAAGCAAAACAAGGTGCATAGAATTGTTTAATAGATTGCCACAAAAGAGTCACCATCTCAAGGTAGGTGATGGCCAAGCTATATGTCTAAGATATACTTGTAAAACATGGTGTTAGAGATGCAAGTTGACGCTAATGGCAAGTGCATCTGCCCTATTTTTTCTCTAGGCCAAGTTACAATATGTCAGTATTAATAGCTCTTATTTAGTGGTTCATCGTTGTAATCTAGTGCCCTTCAAAAAAAAGGTGTTAATATAGGTTTGTAACAAAAATTATACTTTTTGAAACCCTTTACATTGTTCTAAAATGAATTATCTCTATTAACACTTTTCTTATCTGATTTGGTATTTACAATCATCTCGTTCTTAATAATGTTAGTTTTTTTTTGTATTTTTATTTTCTTTTGGGTGTCAATATGACAACAGGATATAGTAATTGGCCAAAGTATCTAGAGAGGGAAGAAGCATAGATTCTAGAATGATTAACAAATGGAATCGTTAAAAATAGAAACTGCCTTGTGGTTCAAATAGAGGTGTTGTATTAAATCTCTTGGGATGGTGCTTATACAGAATATTCACTTTGTGTATCTATGTTTATATATATCTTTTTTTTTGCAATTTACCACATTTAGATAACATATTCATTAGAAAATATCTATTACCTCTATTCACATAATAAGCCAAATTGGGATCACATTTTCCCTTGTCACCTCATACCTATCTTGTAGTGTCTTCCAACCAACAACCAAAGGGGGGAGGGGGGACAATTTGGTTCCTCTATATTTTCTTGGCGACATCATCCAACTAGAGGGCATATTTTCTATAATATTTGATAGGATCATTCTTGGTGCCAGCACCATCTTCATGTTTCCAATTTTGCAGATTTGTTAGATGATGTTGTATTCTCTTGCATGAGCTATTTTTTACATGCACTAATATAAAGAGTCATCTTTCTTTGTACTTTTTCATTAATAACATATTTGATGTAATCTTCCTATATTTAGTAGATTAGGAAGTATCTTGTGAGACTTGGTGCGTGAGGAGATTAGAATGCCCCAATTAGTCATTGGTAGTGCATGACTCTAGTTGAGATTTAAATTGTACCAACCTATCATTTGTGAGTATTCAATTAATGTTCAAACAAGCATCTCCATGCTTGATCTCTATCATATTGTAGTGGGTGATTCATCATCAATTCTCATCGACATTGGTACCTTCTTGTTTCACACTTTGACATTCATGGTGCAACATTGGCTCTATTGTTTTTCCTATGGAGGAGCATTGATCATCATCTTGAACCACCTTGGAAAGAGATTTGACATTGAGGGGGGACTTCGTGGTCTCTCTTCTTCTCTCTCATTCATTATTGAGAGCATTGTTTGTTTGCATCTCTCTTTTGAAGGGTAGCTCTCTCCCACATAGAATTCTCCCTTTCTTCACTTTGTGAGAGATCACATTTGCACTGTACATGGGTACCTAACATGGCCTAGTAGATAAGACCCATCTTGCATTGTTATCTTAAGTATTTGGTCTCCTAAGTTACACTTAAGGCGAGTGTTGGTGTAATTAAATATTCACCTAATTATACTTTATTTAAACTTACTTAGGATAATGCATACATAGTAGTTTTCACTTGAGACACTTAGGATTTAGCACATTTAGTTGCATGTGGTGTAGGAGAAATTCCACTTTGGGTGGTGATAGGAGTTATCACCTTTCACTTTTTGTGTTGTATCCACCTTTAGAGTACTTATAACTTTATCATCTTCTACATTGTCACACATGTTTGCACATACTTCATTGCACAATGGAGGATGGTCCACCTTTGGTATACATGTGCTTCCACATTGTGTGGGTAATAAGTTATCTCCTATTTATCAGGTTCTCCTATTGTCTTTCCTATATAAGTAGACATATCTACATTGTATTGATGATGTTATCCCTTATCTTTGTATATGTTATAGTTCAATATAATATTTTGCATCTTGATAAGAATACAATCTCTCTCTCTCTCTCTCTCTCTCTCTCTCTCTCTCTCTCTCTCTCTCTCTCTCTCTCTCTCTCTCTCTCTCTCTCTCTCTCTCTCTCTCTCTCTCTCTCTCTCTCTCTCTCTCTCTCTCTCTCTCTCTCTCTCTCTCTCTCTCTCTCTCTCTCTCCATTGACCTCTAAATCCTGGGTTATTTCTACAAGAAAATTCTTACACTAGTAAATAACATATAATCTCAGTATTTCAATACAATATATAAAGTGGCCTTAAGAATGGAATCTTTATAAGATATTTACATGATGTACATCCATCTAGGTACTCCTAGGTGCAACACACATAATAATAACATATAACATTACACATATTATGCAAAGTGTACAATACATTTTCTCAACATGAACTTCACTACATTGAAGAAATAGAAGAGTATTGAGAAAAAATTCACACCAAATGGAGAAATGGAATAGCACTCAAGTGAGCCATAGAAAGAAGCCCAAATGGGATAAATTTGTACAAAGAACCTGTACATAAAATTTAAAAAAAATGTTTAGCAAAAAAGTTAGGATCATAGATGACCTACAAATTGAGAGGATTTGGATAATACAATATGCCACAAAGTACTTAAAAGGACCATTCATAACTGGAGCCATAAAAATTGGCATGAAATAGAAAAAAAAATGAGCCATGAATTTAAATCCCACTTCAATTAATTATTACCACCAAAAACAATGAGAATAAAATACATATAACAATATATGTCACCATAAATATTACCACCAAAATGAATCATTTTCTAGCTATCAACACATTGAAGAACAAACCATGTCAAAAAGAAAAAAATTATAGTGTCAAAAGAAGAAAGACAAAATTATAATTGAACAACCAAGATCTGATGATTATCTTGTCATTTTTTCCCAAAATTGTTGGAACTTCATTGGTATTGGGAAAGTGATGTCTCAATATTGCATTTAGCCATAAGGTTACTATTCATAGTAAATTAAAATTAGAGCATGGATTGGTCCCCAAATTTCTCCAAAGCTACAATTTGGCTAAATAAGCATGCCACTAAATTTTTCATTTGATGATCATGTCTAGATTTGAGGATATTAAAGTTTACATTTTTTAAAGTTATGAATGAAATTTTTTAAGTAAAGTTTTAATGTCTTAAGGCTCCAAAATGGTGATACTCCTCAAAGAGTTATTTTGTTGTCATTAGTTTTGTTAAGTCATAATGATTGTCAAAGTTATTCAGTAAAGAAGGATAGTCAAGTCGGTAAAGAAAATAAGCTAGTTGGTAAAGGGAAATAAAGGAAGAGACAATTTTGGTAAAGGGAATAAGGAACATGCACCGAGCAAGGCAAGGCAATCACTGAGCAATTAATGAGTTACAATAGTTACTGAGTTGAGAGCATACATGTTACCGAGCAAAATAAAATGTGTTTTACCGAGTAACATAGGCTGACATAAAAAGAATCTACAGATGCATTGAATCTGGACATCGAGCATAAAACATTTTACATATCTTGAGGAAATTGTTTGATAAAGCATTGGAGATTTAGATATGATGATTTTGCATGATTACAAGGTGAGATCCATAAATAAAAAATGTAATATATGCATTGGAGATGTAAACATTTGGTAGCACCGCTTAAGGATAAGATTCTAGAATGTTTCCACCACTTCTAGATTGAGTATAAAAGATCAGTATGTGAAGAAATGAGATGTGATGCAAAGGAGAAATTGCAGAGTAGGTGATCGGTAAAAGGTTAAGCGTGAAGGTGATGAACAAAGAAGCCACCGAGTAACTGAGCAGTAAGAGTAGAATTGTGAGTGAAATACATTATGAGGTAAATGTTTATTGAGCATACTGAGTTTGAAAAGCATATGTTGATGCATGTATTACAGACAGTTTATGTACTAATTAATTGTTGGCAAGTTGACTATACTGATGTATATGACTATGTTTAGTGTTTTCATTATGGAAACAAAGTCATATGATATTATGGAGTCAACACAACCAGTTAGAACATTAGAATTTGGTTAAGTATGGAAGATTGGACAGTCAACAAAGCACCAGGTGAACAGAGCATCAGCGCACGTGCGTATGACCGAGTTATGGCTTGTGCCCTTGAAGATAAGCTTTTTGCCATGTAGTCATGCTAATTCTAAGAGTGCATGATTAGATAAGTCAGTATGATGAAGATATAGCTAGTTGAAGAGTCACAGTCAGTGAGTAGCAGAACTGAACAGAGCATGAAGCCGATTGTTTGTATTTTGGTTAGCGATCATAATATTATTTTGTAAAGGCTATGTGCCTATTGTATTTAGGTCATAGACATGTTAATATGATCATATGTAAACATGCTTGAGCCAATTCATTTGGAAGTGTTATATGTAATTAGTTATAGGCCGACTTAATGAATAGTTTTGTATGCACATATAAATAAGACATGTGCCCTTGTAATTAAGCATGGTATGAGATATAGAGTTAATAGTAGCAGAGAAGAAGTATGTGAAGAGCAGTCAAAATTTTGTAGAGATTTACAAGAGGCTAAAGCATCAACGCACAAAAGGAACTGATCTGACAAGCAGTATCACAGCAGTAGTTCACCTTGCAGATATAGTGAGTATCTGAGATCCAGAAGGTTGTAGCCTTCACCACTTGAGCAGTGAGCTCTAGGATAGTGTGTCCCCACCCCTAATAGGGTTGTTGTAAAAGAATCCTAATAGGGTCCAACCCTTGACCAGGTCACTGTACTAAAAGCATTATAAAGATTAACTCCTAACAAGGTTGTAAGATCTTCTAACAGTGATCATAAAACACTAGTGCGGTTCTTAGTGGGTATCAATTCCCACAGGGGTTTTTACCTATTTGGGTTTCCCCATAATCATATTTGGTGTTATGTGTTATGGTTGTTTATCTTACTTGCATTGATATTCATTTCAGTACTTATGCAATGAAGTTAAAGTTCAAAACATCAGAAAAAGTAATAATATATAGAAAACTAATTCACCCCCCCCCCCTCTCAGTGTTCCGATTCCTAACAGTTGGCATCAGAGCTCTGGTCCTCTGAAGAAAAGTTTAACCACTTGAGGAGATCATGGATATAGGTGAAGTGAAACATCTGAAGAAGAATCTTGAAGCAACTCTTGAAGATCTTGACAAATTTGAAAAAGAAAATGAAGAATTGAAAGACGAGGTTAGTAGTTCTCAAGTAATCATCAAGAAACAAAAAAATGACTTGAAAGACTGTTCCACAAGTGATTTGGGAAAAGTGGTAAAAAAGTTGAATGAGGAAAACACATCTATGAAGGATCAGATTGAAGAGTTGGATGAAAATATATTCAAAAATCAAGAAGCTTATGAAGAATAGGTCAAAGAAAACAAACAATTAGATGAAGAACTAAGGCAAGCAAACATGAAAATCTTGGAGCTAGAAAACATCAAGAAGAAAATAGAATCAAAATTGACTAAAGAAAAGAATCACATTGACAAGTTGCACACAAGCAAGGATCTAATAGAATCTCAATTGTATGCACAGAAGATTAAAGGAGACACTAGCGGTATTGGATTCAATGAAGCACAAAATCAGATCAATGACATGCGAGCAATATTGAAAGCATCAGAAGGATATACAGAAGCTGAGAAGACTAGAAATCAAACTGAAGCTAATGCTAAACCATCCAAAGGTGCACGCAAACCAGTAAACAAAACTTGTTATGCATGTAACAAGCATGGTCACATAGCAAGAGATTGTAAAGAGGTAAGACCTTTCAATGGCTATTGTTATTCATGTAATAAGTTTGGTCATAGAGCTATGAATTGTAGATCAAATCAAAGAAATCAGACTCAGCAAAATCAGAGAAGTCATCCACAATAGAATGATAGAAATCCTTAGAACATTACATGTCAGATATGTAATTATAATGGTCACACAACTAGTTAGTGCAAAATGGAAACCCACATCAATGCACTGAGGGATATAAGGCCTCCAGTTATTTGTCACTCATGCAATAAGGCTAGACACATCTCAAGGTTCTACAGATAAAAAATGCAAAGACAAGAAAGCCCTAAAAAGTTAGAAGGATCAATATTGGATGAAGCAGGAGAAGTCATGTTTGTGCAAGCTACAGAAGATGCGAGCATGATTTGGAAGGAAGAAAAGTTAGATAATGTTGGAGAAATAGTTGAGGTTGCATCCGCAATGGATGCACCTCCTATTTATGGTTAAATGACTAGCATGTGCCTTTGGATATAACTGTTTGGAGACTAGTTGATGCTACATATGAAAGCGCACTTCCTAATTCATAGAAGAAAGGAAGAATGAAATTCTTTGTTGAATTATGTGTTTATGCGGCAAGCATTAATGGTGGAAATTTGTTTTTGATATTGCTGAGAGGAAAAAGATATGTCTTTAAGAAGCATCCATTCAAATATACCTTAGATGATTTGGAAGGAGCGTTCTCTAGGACTCCTATGGGAGTAATGCACATAGAGGATATACGCGTGTATATCTACTATAAGAAGGAACCAGTAGGACTGGATAGAATCATGGTGCACATGGAAACCATGATGAATCCAGATTAAAAATTCATTGATGAGTTCGCGCAATTAGAAGACAACCCCATTGTTGAGTATGCTACAACTTATGAGTTTTATGAATCCAAGTGGATCAAGATCCTGTTGAGAAGAATTCATGATGACCTATTCTAGATAGGAGAAGTTCTAGTCTGCATCACCTCTGACCTAATTCATGAGATGATTGGATTACCTAAGACCGATGCCATCCTTCCCACTGGCAAGGATGTCAGAAAATTGGTTGAGCAAACATGCAAATCACGCAGTGATAAGCACGGGATGAAGATTGAGCCCATAGAGGAGAAATACATCAAATAGATGTCTATGATACTAGGATACAAGTTCCAACATGCTAATAGGGTCAATAGTGTGTCCACAACCACTATTCTGGCAACCATCAGGATTGTGAAAGAGAATGGTGAATTCAACTTGTGCGAGATCTTGTGCGCACAATTAATGGACAATATCAGGGTAATCAAGCATGGTAAGAGTAAGATATTGAGGTTTGGATCTCTGATAATCTATATGTACTTCCATATAGTTGGTAAAGTATCAGACCTTTATCTAGATAAGACTATTCCCACAATGCCTCAGATTTACTTCAAGGCATCTTTAGAGAGCACCTTGAAAGACTTCATAGAATTGGAACTCAAAACATTCAGGATAAAGATGCAGAGAAGTTATAGGATACCTGAGAGTATAGTTGAGAAGTATAAGGACAACATTTGTTTCATGGTGGAAACAAACATAACTTGTATGGAAGTTGTTGAGCCTAGAACCAAGTGGATTCATCCACTTGGGTATGAAGTGGAGGAACACATTCTAGAGGCATATGCATAGGTCCTCCTAACAATGTAAAAAGATCCAAATGAGCCAAGATGGGGCACCTATGAAGAGAAGACTAGACAAGTAGATGCAGTCCTAAACAGTGCTGCGACCAAGAGGAAAGCCTCTAAGATCACCTCTGAGATATTAAAGATTCATGGTGTGACTCAAGCAAACTTGGATAAGGCAAGGGAAGCCAAAATTGTTATGCAACTTGAGAGTGCACCCTCCTTTGATGTTAAAATAGAGAAGTCTGATGACCCTAAGGAGAAGAAGATAAAAATTGAGAAAATAGATGATCCCAAAGAAAAGAAGAAGAAGATAGATGATATCACTCATGTGCCCATATATACAATTGACTTAGAGTCCACTAAAGTATCTCCTGAGACAATTAAGGTGACTAAGAGGAAGAAGAAGACAGTCTCAAGCCATCCATCAGCAAGAGCCACAAGAAACTAAGGCTGAAATGTTCAACCACCTCCTAAGGTAGGATTCCTACCAATTTTACAAGTGTTGAGATCCAGAGTGATAGATGAAGGTAGAATTGATCAGATATCAAATTTTTATGATAGATATCATGAGATAAACAAATATGAGATCCATGATATTCTAATAAAACATATGATCAAATTCAAGAAGACTGTGCTAGAACTGAAGACAGTGATTCCAAATACAATTTGGGATATTTTGGACACTTTGAAAAGACAAGTTGCTGAAGAAGACCTTGGAATAAGTGAAAAGACACTGGATGATAACCTACCAGTGTGTTCAGTTGAAGAAAAGTCCTTATTAATGGATTTAGTAAAACCTCACCTTAGAACCAAAATGAGAACCCTTCATATTATGAATAAGGATTATGAATTGATTTCTAAGGAGACTGAAAAAGCCTTTGAGAAGGTTTTCTTAGAACAATGCATGCAACCAACATCTACGCCCACAAACCAAGTGCCTATTGAGCAAGCCAAAGTAGCTGAGGGTATAACTGCACCTATGATAGGTCCACAGGACTCAGCGCCCACAATGACAGCACCCACAAAGGCAATGGTATCTGCGCTCATGCTTGAAACAAAGAAAGACACCATCATGATAGATAATATTGAGATATCTATGATGACCACAGATAAGGACTTGGATAAGTTCAAAGAAGCATTTGTGAGCACTAAGGAAGTAGAAATTCTATGTGATGATAATTCACCCAAGCAACAAGAAGTGCAGATTGAAGACTTAGCCGGACAAGAAGAAGAGGAGGAGAAAGAAGAAGAAAATGAGAAAGAAAAATAAGAGGAGAAAGGAGAAGAAGAGAAGGAAAATGAACCAAAAGATGAGCCATCTGTTGAAATACACATAAAAGTAAAAACAGAAGTGATGGACAACACACCTCTCACTCCTATTCCATCGGTGTCATTGTTGTCAAGTTTGACTCCTGACACAACTAGCTTAGACTCATGGGGAGAAGAAAACCTGATCAAGATCAGTGTGCTTGCAATGGAAAAAGCCAAGGAGAAACAAGTGATGAGAAATCCACTATTTGTTGAGTCAGTTAACATCCTAAACAACTTACTGCCAGAAGAGAAGAAGGTTACAAAATTTCATTCAGTAGATGATGTCAGTGCTATACTATCAAGTTTCAAAACAAATTTCTCCAGTCTTGAAGAATCAACATCCAAGGTTGCAGAAGAGAAATATCATAAGAAAAGATTAAGTGAACTGATAGGGAACTTTTCACTTGACCTTAACTCTTTAAAGGTTGGTCAAGCCTTGCTAAAAGACTTTGTAGCTAAAGGAAGAAAAATCATAGCAGATTGTATGAACCAAGACAAACTGACTGCAGACCTTTACAAGAAAATTCAAGAAGTAGAAGCTATGATAGATGTAGTAAGGAAATCAATGGAAGAGCCCTCCACATATATAAATATGTGTAACAATGTTTACCAAGGACAAGTGGATAAGATAGAGAAGGAAGAAAAAGAAATGTCTAAGATAAGGGCAAGGAAAACTCAGCTAAGAAATGCTCTTACGCCCTCATTGGATGTGTTAAATCAAAATATCAAGGAGATCAATGCCACTATGGTGACATATGATCAAGGTCCAAGTTCATATTTGGAGAAGATGGAGAAGTTGACATATTCTTTGTGCACCCATCTCTAGACTGTAAATACACTGACAACATTTTGGCAGCAAGAGATCCAAAACTTAAAGATAGCATATCCAGATGTACTCACCTTGTAAGCACTTGTAGATACACTTTTTTGTGCACCTTTGCAATTAATATCAAAGGGGGGTAGAGTATATAATAGAAGGGATAATATGGAGCTATGTGTATGATGTAAAGGGGAGTAGATAATATAGTAGAAGGGAGATATAAGTTAGAGTATATGTTAGAAAATTTTATATAAGGATACAGTTAGTAACTTCGCCATATTCCTTTGTTGCCATTAATGACAAAGGAGGAGATTGTTGGAAAGTTGACTATACTGATGTATATGACTATGTTTAGTGTTGTCATTATGGCAACAAAGTCATATGATATTATGGAGTCAGTGCAACCAGTTAGAACATCAGAATTTGGTTAAGTATGGAAGACTGGACAATCAACAGAGCACCAGGTGAACAAAGCATCAATGCACGTGCGCATGACCAAGTTATGACATGCACCCTTGAAAATAATCTTGTTGGTATGTATTCATGCTAAGTCTAAGAGCACATGTTCAGATGAGTCAGTATGATGAAGATACAGCCAATTGAAGAGTCATAGTCAATGAGCAACAAAACTGAACAGAGCATGAAGACGACTGTTTGTATTTTGGTTAGCGATTATAATATTGTTTTGTAAAGGCTATGAGCCTATTGTATTTAGGTCATAGACATGTTAATATGATTATATGTAAACATGCTTGAGCCAATTCATTTGAAAGCATTGTATGTAATTAGTTATAGGCCGACTTAATGAATAGTTTTGTATGCGCATATAAATAAGACATGTGCCTTTGTAATTAAGCATGGTATGAGATATAGAGTTAATAGTAGTAGAGAAGAAGTATGTGAAGAGCAGTCAGAATGTTGTAGAGCTTTACAAGAGGCTAAAGCATCAACACACAAAAGGAACTGATCTAACAAGCAGTGTCACAACAACAGTTCACCTTGCAGATATAGTGAGTATCTGAGATCCATAAGGTTGTAGCCTTCACCACTTGAGCAGTGAGCTCTAGGACAGTGTGTCCCCACCCCTAATAGGGTTATTATAAAATACTCCTAACAAGGTCTGACCCTTGACCAGGTCACTGTACTAAAAGCATTGTAAAGATCAACTCCTAACAGGGTTGTAAGATCTTCTAACAGGGATCATAAAACACTAGTACAGTTCTTAGTGGGTGTCAATTCCCATCAAGGTTTTTACCTATTTGGGTTTCCCTGTAATCATATTTGGTGTTATGTGTTATGGTTGTTTATCTTACTTGCATTGATATTCATTTAAGTACTTATGCAATTAAGTTAAAGTTCAAAACATCATAAAAAGTAATAATATATAGAACACTGATTCACCCCCCCTCTCAGTGTTCCCATTCCTAACATTAATTGTGTAATCAGAATTGTAAAAGCTCTTAACCGAGTAGGACCTAACAATCTTAAATTGTAAATCCTTTAACAAGGTACACCTCTTAGATTAGAGTTATAAAATCCTTTAGCAAGGTAGACTGGATAAGTCTTTATACTCTTAATGGGTTAAATACTCTTAACCAGGTAAGATATTAGAAATAGCTAAATGTTGTAGCTCTAATCGAGAAATTTTTTATCGTAGTAGTGAAGTTTTGTGGGTGTCATCCCCACCACAATTTTTTCCTCTAACCAAGGATTTCTATGATACCAAAATCACGGTGTTATGAGTTATGTTTCATGATATTGATTTACATGTTTTTATGTTGGAATATGCAATGATTTCTATTCGGTGAATGGTTAGAAAGGTAGATAAAAGTTTTTTGGAGTACTGATTCACCCCTCCCCTCTCAGTACTTAACTTTCCATAATTAATCCAACAAATGGTCATAATTGACATTATATAGATTACAAGGTTTTCAACATTTCAAACGGTTCATCAATTGGACACTTAGATCAAAAGTTATGGCTTCTAAAAGTTGGATCTTCTTAAATGGGAAACATAAAAACATGTTGGAGATATAAATGTGTTGTAAAAGGGAGTTACACCTATTTCTTTGTATCTTGACACATCATGGGAAAACTTGGATTATCAATAAGATGAGTGTCATTTCTTTGGGTGGTTTTAACCCATTGTTTTGTGATGCCATTTGATGGTTTCATGTATTGTATCTCATATATATTAGGTGTGTTTAAGATAGAGGTTGTGTGTAAGTCTGTCAGAGTATTTTTAGCAGTTGAGTTACATTTGGATATCTAGTTGTTGATACTCCCACAAGAATATTTCTTTACAATGTTGTATTATATTGTTAATTTCTAAATAATATATTGCACATCTTTTGGAAAGTGTGTTTTTTCTCCCGAGCGAGTTTTCTTTAGAAAATCATTGTGGTATGGTATTGTACCATACTAAAACTTATCACCCATTAATTTGGAAGCTCAAATGACCTTTTAGGGCCCATTTTAGTGATCTCCAAGAACATGGATGCATTTATGCTTGATTTCCATCTTTTTCCCACATTTTTCCATGCATTTCCCTTGAAACCCTTAATACCTCTCAGGATTTGGGTTGCTTTTCTTGAATTTTGCACCCTCAGGTACAGGTTGACCTTAACATGTACCTAGTACAAGTTGACATCAACTTGTACCTAGTACAGGTCAACCTTGACCTATACCTAGGGTTTTGAATTTTGATTGGCCCTCAAGCCCAATACAAGGTATATTTCTTTCCCACTCTCCTTTGTCAGCCTTCATAGATTTGAACTTTGAGTTGCTATAAAAGGAGTTATTTTCACTTCATTTGAACAAGAATCCATTACATGTGCATCCAATCCATAATATATGCAATCACAAAACACTCAAGCCATCAATTGCAAGCTATTAAGCTCAAGGTACGTGCATTCAAGGAGTTCGAGCCAAGATAACAAGGATTCATTGAAGGCATGCATTCATACATTTCCTTCCATAGATCTAGCTTATTTATTCAAGGAGATGGTGGAGTTTTCCATCAAGGGAAGAGATCTATATACATACACATTAAACAAGCATTCAAACATACTTACATCCATGGTCTATGATTTGGCACTTGTAGATCTATTGCATTTTTTAAGTCATCCTACATTCTACATCAACATACACACAAGCATTCATACATCTTTGTGGGTAGCGGATTAGAATCCATCCGTAAAGGTTTTACAAGCAAAGTGAATATTTAAATTTATCTTGCTTTTACATGCTTTTATTTCCATTCAATGTTAATTCCTAAATGGGGGCTTGACCAAGGCAAGCCCCTTACCCCAAATTTTTTTCCATCTTTCTTATGTAGGAGAAGATTTGTAGGTTTTTCAAGTTTTTGGAATTTGAATTGGCGGATCTAGGGTTACAATTTCTATCGGACATTCGAATCTCATATTTTTGGACAGTGTAGGTACAGTTCAACCTCAACCTATACCCAAGTCAACCTGTACCTAGGAAGTTGACCTATTCTTGGAGCCTTCATATTTTCTCACTCAACATTTTCCAGCTTGTAGGTTCTAGATCCAACATGGTTTCTGGTTCTGTTATAGTCTTCTAGCCCATTTTTAGATCTAATCTTGTGACCTCTACTATCCCTTAAGGTGAGTTTAATTTCCCTCTTTTTCATTTGATAACACTTACTTTGAGATATTATATTTAGGTCTTTCATGTACTTGACTATCATATGTGCTTCTATTTTACTCACATTGCAATTAATCAATCAACTAGCATTAGATCACTTAATTTCAATTGGCATTAATCAATCAATTAATTACACTAAAGGGAAAGAATAATCCAACAAGAAAGAGATCCTTAAGTATACAACCTTGAAAGGACTTTGATTTTGCATTAGCAGCCCTACATCCATTTGGGTTGTGTTAATCTAATTTGGGTTCTCTTGAAGGTTATATTCATGGATCCCTCTTTCTCTTTCCCTAATGTGAATAAAAGACTTGGTAAAATAACCTTTACATCTATCATATCAATCCATCAACCAAATCACTACTTCTCTTATGTTACATTTTGGTGAACCTAACTTTTTATACGTTTCTTTATCCACTTGATTGAGTAGTTAGATTTCCTTTACATAATATTTGTTCACCTTTATCATACATTTTGGTGAACATGATTCTTTCATGATGTTATGTCATTTGATGTGGTAGTTAGATGCATTATAGTTCTATCTTACCTTACATTACATACATAGGTTCATATCTTTTGCTTTGTGTGAATTATATAGTTCATTACATTTTGCCTTGCATTCATTTGCTTCTCTTTATGTACAAGCTTTATCACTTCCAGTCCAACTTATAATATTCTGGCTAGAAGAAGTTGTAGGCTCATGGGTTCCTTTGATCTTGAACCCTCCTTCTTTCATAGGAATCTAGATGAAACCAAAATGCTCCCTCATGATCCTAATCCTATTATGGAGAATGACTCTTCTCACTTGTCTCATGATGAAGATGAAGTCTTAAGAATTCCTCTTGACCAAGTCCACAAACTTTCCAATGAATTTGAAAAATTTAAATAATGGCTAGCTCAAGAAAATCACAATTCTAAAACCCTTTCCACTGTAGAAGGCATAGGGAAACTTATTCTTAATTATGACCAAGGTCTTAACATCTTGCGTAGTATTTCTCACCTTTTTCATTCTAATGTCAAACCTCTCAAGGATATTGCTCAAGATTTAGGTCTCATTCAACCTACTACAAATGTTGAAACCTCTTTGCCTATCCCAAATTCTATTCCTAGTATTTCCACTTATGCTTCACCACTTATCACAACTGCAATTCAATCTTTTAATCTTACACACATTTGTCTTCCTAATCCTACTCTTCCATTGCTCCCCATGAGTGTTCCATGTGTTTCATTGCCTACATCGGTGCCTTCATATCATAGTGTGACTTTTTCATATTCTAATATCCCTTCTACCAATGATATTACTAATGTGATTCATGCATCTTCAAACATTCCTTCCATTTCCAATAATAAAATTCCTAATATTTCCAACATTTCTCCTATTATTTCTTCTACCGATTCTACCATTAATAGCCTAGCTCAAAAAGTCAATTCCTTGCAAGAACAACTTTCTTCCTTGAATCAATCCAAATTCGATATGTTGACATGTGACATTGCGAATCCTTTTTCCTTAGATGTTATCTGAGCTATTATCCCTCAAAATATTGAGATCCCTCATCTTGAGACTTATAATGGTAAAGGTGATCCTGTGACTCATGTTAAAACATTTCAAACATTGTGTAGTGATTTTTCTCGCAACTATAGGTTCATGGCTAAGTTGCTCACTAGGACCTTTTGAGATAAATATTTGTAATGGTATTGTTCCTTTCCTCCATATTCCATTGGTTCCTTTCACAAAATTTCTATTTCTTTTATTCAACAATTTCAAAACAATATTGGTCCTCAAATTTCTTTGACTGATTTAATGCATTGTAAAAAAGGTGTTAAAGAAAACTTAAGTAACTTTATTGGTAGATTTAAACATTTGCATGCTTGGATTTCTTATCCTATGCCTGATGTTGATATACAATGCATATTTATTTCTAATTTTCAAAAAGACATTAGAGATAAGATTCTTGTTACTAAGTGTTTTTTTTCACAATTATGTGTAGTGCTTCATCAATATCAACCACAAGTGAGACGGTTTGAGAGAAACACTCCAATGGCTCATGTTACTGTTGACAAGAGTGATGTCGCTTCTCATCCTAATAAATTTCATAATCCAAACAATTACATCAAGATCAACAAATCATCCAATGTAGTAGATGGGCAAGTGGCAGTAGCATCCAAAGGTGTGGCTTGTTTGTCCTATGGATTTAGACCTTCTTGTAATTTTACTCTATTGTTTGAATCTTAACATAATGTGATGAAAAATTTAATAAATGCTAACATTATTAAGCTTTCTCCTATTAAACCTATGGATCCAAATAAATATCTTCCTCGATCCTTTGATTCCAAAGCCTTTTGTTAATACCATCATCAACTTGGTCATGATATTGAAAAATGTTATTCTTTGAAGAATGATATCCAAGATATTATTGATTCCAATTCTATATATGTTGGTGTTGAGATTAATCATGGAAACAAATCATTTGAACCTCCTAATCATAATTTACAAATATACACTAATCCTTTGCCATCTCACTCAACCAATACTATTGTGCAACCTTCTTCTTATTCTTCTTCTTCTTCTATATACATTATTTATGATGATAAAGCTAGAGAATCTACCCATGTTGAGCATACCCAACCTAAACTTTTAACTCAACCTTGTATCACCTTTGATCCTATTGAAATAATTAAATTTAATGATGGTCCTCTTTACATTACTTCTAGGGTTGCTGGTATTCCTTCGCATGGTGTTCTTGACGATTCCACTTGCATGGTGAATATGATAATTGAAGTGCATATTTTTATTAAAATTTATTACAAAAGGATTCCTATGATAAATTTAATGTCTTGATTCAAACTTGCAATGATTTCCTTTATCCTCCTCATGGTTCTATATATTTTCTTGTGGAGCTTTGTGGTAAGATTGTGGATATAACTACTTTTATTGTTATTCTGACCTCAAATTTATTTCAAGTCAAACTTGGTTTTTCTTGGCTTTCCTTCATGTATGTTGTAGCTTCTCCTATTCATAAATGTCTTAAATTCCCTCATGATGGTGAAATCAAGATCATTAACCATGGTCTTTATCATCCTTCTACGCCCCAAGACTGTGTTGACCTTAATTTCTTTTGGCCTTCTGTACCTCAAACTCGTCCTGATTATCTCTTTTGATCATACCAAGCCTCCAAAGCCAAGAATATTGTTGAGCTTAGTAACCCAAGGTTGATCATAGTCATGGTCTTCTTCCTATACCACACATTCCTCCTTTATCAACTTCTCCACCTCCTATTCTCCCACCTAAGGAAGAAAATGAACCCATTTTGATTGATCCCACTCCATCTCAAATATCTAGCAAGACCAAACATAACTGACATGGTCATGATCAACATCACAAGTGTCGAGCTAGATCTCATTCCCATGTCTCTTAGAATACATATTCACCTCATACACCTCCTAATTCACCTCTCTCTCTCTCTCTCTCTCTCTCTCTCTCTATATATATATATATATATATATATATATATATATATATATCACATGCACACTTTACTTCTTTTTATTCTCTTAACACACACACACTCTCTCTCTCTCATTCCTCGTAAGACTCTCTCTCTAGGTTTTTTTATTCTCTTAATGCATGCACACACACACACACACACTCTCTCTCTCTCTCACTTTATAAGTCTTTTTATTCCCTTAACTCCCTCTAATTTATTGTATTCCCTTAATACACCCTTTCTCTCAATCCCCTTAAGAATCTCTCTCTCTCTCTCTCTCTCTCTCTCTCTCTCTAAGTCATTTTATTCCCTTAACACACCCTTTCTCTCAATCCCCTTAAGAATATATATATATATATATATATATATATATATATATATATATATATATATATATATATATATATATATATATATCTCTCTCTCTCTCTCTCTCTCTCACACACACACACACACACACACACACACACACTCACACACATTTTATTCTCTTAACACACCCTTTCTCCCAATCCCCATAAGAATCTCTCCCTTTCTAAATATCTATATATATTTTTCCTCTCTCTTTCTCAATCCCCTTAAGATTACATTTTTGTAATCATTCCTTTTGTTTGATTTACAATCATTTTATTCTCTCTCTCTCTCTCTCTCTCTCTCTCTCTCTCTCTCTCTCTCTCTCTCTCTAAAATGTAATCATTCCTTTTATCTAATTTACAATCTATGCATGTATACAATGTACTCAATCTATATTTTCCTTTACAATAGGTGGTCATGATTTGTTGGCATTAAGTATGTTTGTCATTAGTGACAACACTTATTCAAATTCTGTGTGCTTACCGAGCTTCACAGTGTTTACCAAGCAATCTGAGCAGAATAATGCTTACCGAGCAGACCGAGCTTCGCAGTGCTTACCGAGTTATCATTACCGAGTGATGAGATGAGTAGTGTTTACCGAGTGTTAGCATAGTAAACAGGGAATTTAGTTTCTATCGAATAACACTGTATCTATTGAGTCTCCAGTGTATACCGAGTTTGAAACTATGACCGAGTGGTTAGTATGGACCGAGCCTCCACTCCTACCGAGAGCATGATGATGCTGAGTATTGTAGTGGATGCTGAGTATCAGAAAGTCACCGAGTTAGTTTGCAGGAACTTTGTAACTACATCAGGGCCGACTCAGTAATACTTGTGTTGACTTGTATTTTAGCAGCCGACTTTGTAATTATTTTGGATTGATATTGTATGCACCCAAAAATGGTCGCCTAGACTTTGGGCCCCATTTATTTGATTTATCAACCGCGAATCAGTTTTTATCAATAATCAATATTTTCAACATTATCAATTTCTTAATCAAGTCTTAATTTCGATCATATATTGGATTTTTATCCTATGGGCTAATCATTTATCCTAAGTCTTTATTTGATTAAAAGGAATATTTCCTCCCCTTTGGATTAAATAAAAAGCCCCACCTTTCCTCTTGTCCTAAGTTGCACAAATAAAGCATTATTCCTATTTTACAAAAAGAAAAAAGCACTTTTGTCTCACATGGACACAAAGTCAATTCCTATTGGAGGATACTTGTGCACACGGATCGCTCCTCTTTTAAGCTCCACCACTGATTAAGACTTTTGCCTCTTAATCTCAATGGTCCACTCCTTTGCATTTCTTATAAAAGGAAAGCTCTCCTTCATTTGCATCCCCAATTTTTTATGCTAATGTTATGTTGCAGGTTTTCTAGGTCACTTTGGAGCTTTTGAAGATTTGGAGCATTCTTAGCATCTACATCTCATTCTTGCATCCTACATCTCATTCTTGCATTCTTAGCTTAGCTTCATATTTATGCTTTCTTAGATTAGCTTCATTTCTATACTCTAGATTAGCTCACATAGATTAATTAGATTGGGTTGTAACACTTGCATATTTCCTTTCATAGCTTAGCTTGCATTTTCATAGTCTAGTTTGCATTGCATTGCATTCATTTGATTCTTGGGGATATTGGCATTCTTGCCCTTGTCTTCATTGAATCTCCCATTGCATGGTTTACTAGCAAGGTTATTGGCTTAATAGCTCTAGCTGAGAGCATTCTTAAAAGCCCTTGCACTCCATGCCTAGGGAGCTATGGATCAATTTGTGAGGGCTCATTCTTGAGTTTCCTTGCATGTAATGATCCATAGAAGTGTGACACATTTATAGCACACATTTTTGGCGCCCATCGTGGGGCAGAGTAGATAGACTTTGTCCTTCTTTTTCTGCATTTTTGTCATTTTTCGTCAATTTTTTGGCAAGTTTTTAGTGTAATTTTTATTCTCTAGTTTTTTGTCTCAGAATATCGTGCGATACTTCTTAGTATATCGCGCAATAATTCTCAATATATCACGCGATATACCTTATAATACCCGTGCGACACTTCGCGTCTTAGAAGAATCACTCGCGCGTATTGAGGTATATCACCTGGTGTCATGCGAAGTATCACCCGCATATTGTGAAGTATATCGCCCAGACTGAGGTATATCACCCGGATACAGGAAACTGTGTCGCGTGATACTAGTGAAGCCTGAGGTATATCACCTGAACTTGACAGTGAGCTATTTTTGAGTTATTTTATCTATCTTGCAAGTTTCGGGTTCTCTGCTAAAACGCTAAAATTTTTAGAAAATTTTAGCGTTTTCAAATCCGTGCCACTCTGAAAAATGGGCACCCATTTTTTTAGAAATTTTCACAAATGGTATCAAAAGTTTAAGTGTGATATATCATTGGAAAGGTCTTTCCAAGCCTAATCCAACCATGCTAGTTTCATTTTCAGATTTTGCCATTTGATCATCTTTTTTACTTGTAGATTATTTGATTTTTGATGTGCTAACCATTGTGGAGCTAACAAGTTGTTCTTGTAGGTGCTCTCATTACTTGAAATTTGTCAAAAGAATGCATGTCAAAGAGGGCTACTAATGGTTTTTGCAGGGTTGCCCTAAGTATAAAAACCAAATCAAGTGCTTGTTTAATTGCTTTCTTTATTGAGTGCGGCATATACTAGTTGTTTCATTTCTTAGGCACTTAATACCTTGTTGTAGAAAATTTGGGGTGGTAGGAGAGTATGCTCTTCACCCTTGTGGTGAAACAGAAATCTTGACCCATCTTGGGATTTTGAAAGCAAGGGGGTAATTAAATCTTTTCTTGGTGTGTTTGGGAAATTTTTTTGAGATAGGGGAGTATGCTCTTCACCCTTGTGGTGAACCAAAAACCTTGAACCTCAAGAATTGATCCATTTTTTGTTTAGATTTAGTATCCTTTAGCGGGCCTGCTCTTGAGCAATCAAGAGGAACGACCCAAGTGGGGACAAGCCTTTTGCCGGCTATTCCAACTCACTATAATCTCAAGGCTATCGAGGACACAAAACCTTGGTAGACATAACACTTGTCTTCACTTGATGTGAGTAGCTCATGGGATTGCGACCATGGGGAAAGCATTGAGCAAGAATTCTTAAGGTACTCTTGAGGCCGCGAGGTCCTAGTCCTTTATGAGGAGCAAGAGGGGTGTTATGAATGGAAGCCCTTACTAAGAACCATAGGTTAGAGGCCACCTTATTTAGCCGCTTATCTTCTTAGTGCAAGGATTGATCCAAGTGGACTAACCTGGATCACCCCAAGATACTCACCACATGTGTCCCTTTGGTTGTGTTGTTTGACACTTCCACGACAAAGCCAATATCTCTTGTGGGCAACCACTTGGTGTGAGGCAAGGGGGCATCAAGTTGTGGGCTAAGTTGGTAAGTATTGAGCCTTGTCTTGTAGGTAGATATTGCTTGAAGTGTCTTCGATTGTGTGATACTAGTGTAAACGTTCTCAACATACAAACAATCGGTAGCATTCATAGGGTGCAATTTTATTTTTGATATCATAAGTGTTTGTCTTGGCAAGGTTGCTTTTGCCCTTGTTTCAAGTGTTTGAAGACATGTTTGATCCTCTACTATTTGCAAACCTATCCAAATGCTATTAAATTTGTGATTGACATCAGACATTTTCACCCTAACATTCAGAAAATCCAAAATCAGACCTTAAAACTCAAAATTTTGCACAAATTGGTCAAGATCAACATCAGTATCACATTATCCAAAGAGAAATATCGCATTAGAAGGTTGTTCTTGGTGAGAAAGTTTATCTCTAGAATTGTGAGCTACATTCTTGGGAAATTCTCGTACTCTTATTGTCCAAATAATTTTCATTTAATCTCAATTTCAATTATATTTTGGCCTAGCCCAACCTCCTAGTTCAAAAGTGCAAGGGTAGTCACCCTTTGATTTAAAGCACCTCTTTGACAGTGTTGGTAAAGCCCCTTCTTCTATCTTTTCATTTCTCTTTGGACAATAGAGAACTTTGATTATCCTAGTTTGGTGTTGACATTTTGTGAGGTCATCCTATTACCAAGGGTCTTCTATTTTCAGTCTTCCTTGGTCAGTCCAAATCTTAGATCCTAGGTGTTGTCATGTTGCTCAACATCTCAATGAACGTTATGGTATCAATTGCACAAGATGGCTCTTAGTCTTCTTCTTTCTTCTCCATTTCCCATGTTCTTCTAAAGTCTTCTATTCCCATGGGAAATTCTTCTTCTTCTTCTTGATTCTTTTCCTCTTATTATCTAGTCTACATTCTTCTATTCATTTCTTCCATGCTTGATTCCTCCTCTTCTAGAACCATGAATTGCAACTACCTTGCCATGGAACCTCTCTTGAGAATGGATGATCTTCAACTCATTTCTCAATGTGAAGAATTTTGTTCCTCCAATGGTTCTTCTAAATATGGCATGGGTGATAAACTTATAGCAAAAATTAAAAAAAAGTCAATTAAATCAGATGCCTTTGCTAGAATCATACTCATGATCTCATCCAAATATTCTTCATCTTCTAATCATTCCACACATTCTAAATCTTATTATGATTCTTCTAAACATCATTTGAATTCCTCATCTTCCAAGTCTTATCATGACTCTTCTAAACATTATTCAAATTTCTCATTATCCAAGTCTTCTTCTTCCATTAAGTCTTCATTTTCCTCTTCTTCACAATCTCGTTCTTCTTCTACTTCTCCCAAGAATCTTACTTCTCTTCAGAAAACATATCATAATGAGCAACGTGATGATACCTATGACACCTATGTTCCTAAGAGTCCTCCTCGTCATGTGCTTAGGCTTACTAAAGGGTCATCCTATTGGGTAGATTGTGATGGTGATCCATATGACTCTAATTTTGAGAGAAATTATGATATTTGTTGTGAACAATATGATACATCTACTTCTATTGAGGAAGAGAAAGCTTTCCGTGTTGATTATAAATGTAGATACTATCAGCATTTCTCCTCTAAGAATATTCATGTTGAAAATAAAGATGACACTCTCAAGCAAGATCATGTTAATGCTAAACCTTTTTCTTGTGATGGTTCCCTTCCATTCGCTACTTCCTCCAATAACCATACACTTCCCAAAGCTTCCGAATCTTTCACAAATCCTTCATCCAACAAAGATCCTAATGCTTTTCATGCAGTTCCCTATAGTTATCCTCGAGGGCTACTTCTTAAAGATACTCAAGCTAACCTTCACTTGGTTGCAAATACTTTCAATAATGCTAAAGAGCCTAAGCCTTTAAATGCTATAATGCCTACTTCAGCTGGTCCTTCACCATCTCCTCCAAAGTCTTCCATACAATTCCAACATGCTTCCTTGTCCTTAGAAGTGGCTTTATGTCAAGAGGACTCTAAAAATGATAAAGAAAAAAATATAAAAAAAGATCAAGATCAAGAACCCTCCATGTCATCCAATTCTTTTCATGACATCTCTGATCTGCTTCATGGTTCTTTTGATCCTCTACGCTCTTCTGCATTCATTCCACCATCTCCTAAGCAAGATTAAGCTACTACTTACACCGTTGAGCTTATTGATAATCAAAATAACCTTACCACACTTGCGCTCTCCAAAGATGAGACTTCTACTAAGGTTATTAAAAATGGTGTTGTTACTGTTAATGTTAAGCCTATTGAAGATCAAGAAGCAAATTTTGCACTTGTGTTATCCAAAGGTCCTTGTCAAGATCAAAGTCTTCCATCTTCTTGTTCTACCGCTCCATTCTCACTTCTGCTTTCTACTCTTCCTAAGTCTTTGCAAGCTTTGAACAATCCTATCAAGGAAGATGCTCCTATTCAAGATGTTCATGATTCTATTAAAAATTCCAATGCTCACTCCAAAGATGTTGATATCCTTCATTGTCATATAGATGCTGATGAACTTATTGATTATCCTTTTGAATCTTCCACTTCCATCCTTGGACCTCTCCCACCACTACTAAGGGCTTCGCGTCTTCCTTCCATATTGGGTCCTTATGTCTCTTCACTTTCTCCTCCTAATTATCTTAATTTGTCATCCATCTTGGGTCCTTACGTCCCTCCATCTCCTATCTTTCCTCAAGATCAACATAGATGCATACCCTTGAATCCTTTTCATCCACCCACCCATCTAAACCAATCATATTTTCCTCCTTCTTCCACAAGTCCCAAGTCTTTTGGAAGTAACTTGAATGTTCAATACAAGAAAAAGAAGAAATACAAGAATCCATCAAAAAAAGAAGATCACCATGTCTCCTCTAATCGACATGGAAATATAAATTCAAAAGAGATATCTAAGAAGAAAACTACAAGACAAGTATGGGTTCCAAAATCCATCATTCAAGATATTCTCTCTAAGACATCAAAAGGAAATAAAAAGCCTAAGGCTATATGGATTCCAAAGTCTCTTTTGAAAGAGTCTAATGTTGAACAAAAATTGAAATTGACATTCAAGCTTCCAAAGGCTTCCACTTCATCTTCTTCCAAAAACATTCTTCCATTCCATGTGCCTGAACCGCAACCTCTGCTAAATATTCACCATATTCTTTCACGAATTCCTTCATTCAAGTTTCCTCCACCCTCTCGCCACCCTTCAAGGTGTGTGTTGACATTGATCTTGCTTTCCTTTTCATCTACCCTTTCACAATCCTTCCATTCATTATCCTTCTACCTTCTATCATTATTCCTCATTTGCCTATTCCTCCTATCTTCCAGCCTCACTTGCTTTACATAAAACCTTATCCTCCATTTTTCTCTTCCATTTTCCTTTCCCTATCAGCATCTTTGAGCATATCATTTTGAATCCTTGGCATATTATGGTTTATCCTTTCAAGGAGCATTATCTGAAAAGCTTGCCTTCTTTCAAAAAAATGAAAAAAGAAAAAAATTGAAAAAATTGAAAATGTGCTATGGTGAAAACCTGGAAACAGGCACCTTGGTAGCAAAAGTAAAGAGAAATAAATTCATCCTATGGTGAAAACCACTCCCTTGTGGCACCTTGGATAAGTACCATGATGAAAACCTGGCAATCAGGCATCATGCGTAGTTCTTCTACATATTTCATCCATTCCATCTTCTCTCTTTGATCTTGACAATGTTGATCTATACACGAATATTTGGCTATCTTGTGAGCTATCTTATGATGATCTTGCTTTCATTCCATTCATGTCTAGCCTTCATCTTCATTTTCCTCCATTCATTCTAGCCTTTCGCTATCCTTTTCCCCTTTCATCTTGATCTAATATTAAAAAAAGAGTAAAACGCGATGCTATGAAGCCTCTTGACATGTCTACTCCTTTGGACTGCATCCTTTCCTTCTTTTGCATTACGCTTTTGAGGCTTATCCTATTCTGGCTTTTCATTGCTTGTCCAAATGTGCTTTACATGACAAATTTTTCCCTAGCTTGGGTACTCTTGCGGAGTTTGACCTTGAGGATTTCTTCCCTCCATTCACTTTCATTCTCCTTTCCTCCATCTCTTCCACCAGCTTGCTTATCCATCTTGTCCTCCACATTGATAGATATTGAGACTACACAATGTGATCTTGCTCATGAGTTTAATGCCCGTTCTGTCTGGGGGCATCCTTTGTATATATTTTATGATCTTGAAAAAAATATCAAAAAAATTCATATATGATGCTGAAAAAAAAATCCTAAAAAGCATATAAAGTCCTGAAAAAAATACAAAAAAATTAAAAAAATAGAAAAAGTGCCTTGGTGAAAACCTGGAAACAGGTGCCTTGGTAGCAAAAATCCAAAAAAAAGAAAAAGAGAAAAATTGCAATAAAAATCCAAGTGGTGAAAACCTGGAAACAGGTGCTACTTGAGGCCTTTGCACTCCTATTTGTTTAGCATGCGTCCTCGACACTGAACCTTTCTCCATCATTTCTTGACCTTATTTGACTTAGTCTGGAATTGGTCTTTGTCTTTGTCTAGGGGGCATAACTGTTCGCATTGGTCCTTTAGGTGCGTTTGTCTCTTGGGGTCCTTTAGGTGCGTTTGTCTCTTGGGGCATTTCCTCACAGGTGTATTTCAACACCACCCCAAACAGTGTTTTTCAACATTACCCTTGCGTCGAGTGTTTCTTAACACTTATCAGATGTCTTACTCAATAGTCTAAGTTTGATGCAATATTTCTCATTTGCAGATGCGATGATCAAAGTCTGACTCTATGACCAACACACACACATTTAAACAATCAACTTGTTGAGATATGTTGACTTTATTTTTCTTTGTGTGTTGTATATGAGGATTTCTTTGATGAGTGGTCTCTCCCTGAGAGGTTTTCGATGATGCATAGCTAGAAGACTGAGGGTATGAGAACATGTTTTCTTTCTTTATCTGCTTGTGGGTATATTTTGTTGATCCTAATTGTTGGTCTTACTTGACACTATGGATTGACAAGGTATTATCCTTGACTATTTTGCAAGTGCATGCTTCTAGCTATCCTGACTTTCATATGTCTTGATACAAGCATAATCTCACCATATCAAACTTAGGTAATCTCACTGCATTAGTCATCTTGACCTCCATGTCTTTGATGCCTAGGTGGGATTTCCACATTTCTATCTGATAAAGATCATATTCATATCCACATAGTTATGCTAGTGTGCATTGAATGATCTTACGACGCTACCAATAATGCTCGATGATGATAATTAGATGTCTATAGGCATTGTGACCTTGCCAGTCAACCACTTTCATAGTAGCTTGCATTCTTAGGTTCATCATAGTTTAGTTTTTGCATCTTGCATATGGAGAGAGTGCTCATTTTCATCATTTTCGGACTAGTTGGTCAACAGTGTTCATCTTCTGATTCTTCTTGATTATATCTTTCATTTCTGGTCTTTCATATCACATCATTTTCTATCCATTTTCGGACTCAAAATCAAAATCCGAGTCGCGTTTCAAAATTTTCCCCTTCTTCTGAGCAATTGACTGACTTTTTGAGGCATAATTTGATTTTCGATGAAATTTCTTCCTTCCATGTCTCTCAAATTTTCTAGTCTTTCATTCACTCCATTTCTAGTTTCCTCTTTCTATTCTTCTCCATCCTCGCTAGGGCATGTTTTATTGCCTAATGGTTATCCTGTTATCATTTACCTTCGATTGTGATTTCATTTTGATTTGATCAAATCTTTATCAGTTTGTTGTTCCTCTCTACTTGATTTCGATTTCGATTCCGAGGGGGCAGTATCTATGGGATTCTCATCCCCGATTCCTTCATTTTCCTGATTCAGACATCTTTTGTGAGCTTTTGCTTAATTTGAGATTCTTATCTCTTACTTTGAATGTGATCCTGAATCGACCTCATGTTCAAAAGCCTTTGTTTATGCTTTGTCTGGATGTGATCCCGAATCAACCTCACATCTGAGTTGTTTTGTGATCCAAGATCGATCTCACATTTCAACTTCATTCTTTGACTACATGTGTTCCCAAATCGATCACACATTAGTCAAAGAGGGGAAAATGTATGAACCCAAAAATGGTCGCCTAGACTTTGGGCCCCATTTATTTGATTTATCAACCCCAAATCAGTTTTTATCAATAATCAATATTTTCAACATTATCAATTTCTTAATCAAGTCTTAATTTTGATCATATATTGGATTTTAATCCTATGGGCTAATCATTTATCCTAAGTCTTTATTTGATTAAAAAGAATATTTCCTCCCCTTTGGATTAAATAAAAAACCCCACCTTTCCTCTTGTCCTAAGTTGCACAAATAAAGCATTATTCCTATTTTACAAAAAGGAAAAAAGCACTTTTGTCTCACATGGACACAAAGTCAATTCCTATTGGAGGATACTTGTGCACACAGATCGCTCCTCTTTTAAGCTCCACCACTGATTAAGACTTTTGCCTCTTAATCTCAACGGTCCACTCCTTTGCATTTCTTATAAAAGGAAAGCTCTCTCCTTCATTTGCATACCACGTTTTTATGCTAACCTTATGCTGCAGGAATCCTTGAAGACTTTGGAGCTTTTTAGAGATCATTGTTGCATCCTTCTTTAGATTTCTTCATTTGCTTCATAGTTTAGTTTACATTCTTTCATAGTAGTCTCATTTTCATGACTTTCATAGCTTAGATTTCCTTTCATGCAATAGCATAAGTTCACATAGCTTAATGGGAGGGATTTGTAACACTTGTTCTTTCCATTTCATAGCTTAGTTGCATTGCATTTTCATTTCTATAGACTAGTTTGCATTGCATTTTCATAGTGATTCTTGAGGATATTGGCACTCTTTCCCTTGTCCTCATTTGAATCTCTCGTTGTGTGGTTGACTAGCAAGGTCACAAGCTTGTAGCTCTAGTTGAGAGCAAATACACCATAGTCCCTTGCAACTCCATGCATAGAGAGCTATGAGCCGCTTTGTGAGGCCTTATTCTTGAGCAACCTTGCATGTAATGGTTCATAGAAGTACACCATTTTAGCGTGTACAGATATATAAGCAATGTTTGGTATCATATCCAAAGTTTAGTAATGTGGAATATGAATGTGTGAATGCATGGAATGAGAAGTGTGTATGCGAAGATAGAGATAAGAAAATTACAAAGGGCTACAACAATATAAGGAGCAGCAGAGACATATCTATCACAGAAGGTGATCAGTACATCAAAGAATCTCAATCAGCAAGTACAGTTGCAAGTAAGAGATCTACTGTTTCATCCTAACAGGTGAATCAGCTTGAAATCCTTTAACAAGGTAGACTTAACAGTCTTTTGTAAAATCTCTTAACTGAGTGCATACTTCATTGTATGTTTGTAAATCCTCTAACAAGGTGGACCTAGTAGTCCTAATTGCTCCTAACAGGGCAGATCATTAGAAGTGATCATTGTAAGCCTTAACCAACCAACTTTATACTGCAGTATTGAAGTTTTGTGGGTATCATCCCCACCCCAGTTTTACTTTCTATTTGGAAGGTTTCTGGGTAACCAAATCTTTGTGTTCAAAGTGTTATGAATGTTTTATTCCTTCAGTTACTCATGCATGCAGTTAGCTTCTTGATCTAAATGTTATTTGGAATATTGTTAAGATCTGCAATTAATGGAAAAGTTTTGAAGTTATTGATTCACCCCTCCCCTCTCAGTAACTTGGCTAGTCTTGAATATTTCCAACAATTGGTATCAGAGCTTTGTGGTTCTCAAGATAAAGTTTGATAGCTTGAGTAAAGATCCAGGACAATGGAGATATTCAAACTTAACAAAGTAATTGAAAATGAAAAGCTAGATCTGGAAATGGCCATAGCTCAACTCAAGGAAGCAAAAGAGCATCTTTCCCAATCCCTAAAAAGAAGGAAGGAACTTGCAAATCAGATGAATGACCACCAGTATGTTGAAGAAAAAATTGAAGATTTTTTCCCTTCAAGCATCTCATATGAAGAAAACAATGCAATCAAAGAACTCCTAGAAAAGAATGGATCTCTGTAAGAAGAAGTAAGAAAATTGAAAAGAGAACAGGAAATTCAGTCAACAAGATTCTGTGAAATCTTGGAACAAAGAAACAAGATGAAAGATGAAATAGATGGAAAGAACAATGAAATCTAGAATCAAACTCTTCAGCTAGAAAACCTTATTGATCAAGTCTCCAATGTAAATGAAGAAATCTTGACTCTGAGATCAGAAAATGAAAGGATAAGAGAGGAGCTGAGATCTAAAAAGCAAATCAGTTTAAGATTGGTGAATGACCTAAACACTGAAAGGCAAATCAATGAGAGAATGATGAAATCTCAAGAAGATATGAATCAGCTGCATAAGCAAAAAGGAAAAGCAAGACTTGGATACAAAGAGGAAGGTGAATCCTCCAATCAAGGTACTCAAAAGAATTAGAAACCTAATTGTAATCATTGTGGCAAAATAGGTCATACTTCAAACAAATGTTGGAGCAATGGAAAAGCAAAATTCAATAGAAAATGCTACAATTGCAATCAGCATGGTCATAAAGCAAATGAATGCAAGGAGAAACCAAGATTTGAAGGCAAATGTCACAAATGTAACAAACAAGGTCACGAGGCATCTGAATGTAGATCTAAAACATCCAATCCAGCAGTTCAAATTGTGAAAGCAATATTTGGTTGGGATTACAACACTTGGTGTAGGTGTCATTACTGTGGATAATATGGACACATTGGCATAAATTGTGTAAGGCATCACTTGAGAAAAAGGGATAATACCATAAGATGTTATACATGCACTGAACTTGGTCATAAAGCTAAAAATTGCATGAATACAGGCAGAGTTGCAGATGAAAAGAAAGCAAAAGAAAATAGCATCAGGAAGCAGATGAGACAACAGTGGATTCCTAAATCCACTGAGTAAACCAGTCCAAGTAATGAAGTCACTCATGAAGAGGGTGGCTCCATCAATTCCAACTAAGTCTCCAAGAAAGCACTGGAATTGTATCTTCATAGACATATTCCAAAATAGTTCCAGAATTGAAAGGAAGAAAGATCCAAATCAGTATGCAAGATACAGAAGGATCACTAAGAAGGTCGGTATCAGTTACCACCAAGCAAGGTCGGGATTAACCAAATTTCATGTGGCTACCGAGTATGGTCGGAGCAGTATGAATTCTTATATTCACCGAGTTGCGGAGTCTTCACCGAGCAATCAATGCAATAGTGGATGACAGCCTGTCCTATACAATGCTAAACTTACCTACTTCTGTACTAAGCATTAATGGAAAAGTTTTAACAAAAGACATGAAATCAAGTTCATTCTTCACTATGAATTTTAGCATATTGAGAGTAGAGAGATTTCTTAGTGTGATCAAGCAATTCGAAGCAAAATTTGCAGCAGAAATTTTCAAAGAATTTTCTTTGTCTACCGAGCTACCATGGCATCAACCAGCACTAAAGTGAAGAAAGGTTCAAAAATGTTGGTCCAAGGAGAATGGAAGGCACCAGATTTCAAACTCGTGCCCATGGTTGCAGAAACCCTAGACTCGAGTGGAGCTCAATCTCAGATCCCTCCCAAGGTACTTCTTGTTAATGATATTCGCAATCATTTTAAAGGTACAATTCAAGAGCTTGGAACCCTAGAGATAGATGTTTCCCGAAATGAACTGTGTGTTGATGGTGTTCTCAAACTGGAGTATAAACATTTGGAAGATAAGGATTTGACACATATCACCCACTTGCCTCAGAGTTTCCAAGTAAAATGGATTAGATATATCCTAAGCTGAGTGCATAAAGGCAGAATTTGGCTTGAGCAACCAATAGAGATCACAAAGAAGATGATTCACCGAGTTACGAGTCTTCCCATGCTTGCCAAAGCTAAATCTACAAAAACCCTAGGCCGGGCAGAGCTGGAAAAGAAAACCCTAGCCGAGTGGGATGGTAGAGGTATGAAGATAAGCAGTATAACTGATGCAGAGTTGAAATTTGGGACATATGTCATAGCTCACAAGATATATAGTTCTAGCCGGCAGAATAGTGTTCCGTGTGAAGCAGTTGACCTAGCTTACAAAATTGTGAAGAACAACTTGTCATTTGACCTAGCAGATTTGTTGTTGAAGCAGTTCAACAAGAATATGGAGAGCATTCAAACTTCAAAGAACAATCCATGTAAGTTTGGCTCACTGTTGGTTTGTTTATTCTTTTATGCTCAAAAGTTTTTCCCATCTAAAGGCACGGTAAAATGGAGGAAAGATGTGCTTGTACTATATCAGATAAATGAGTACATTGTTGAAATGGGAGAGAATTTTGTAAGCATAATGGATAATTATTTTGAATCCTTTAAAGAGAAGATGAATAACAAATTTTGAATTCCACAAAAGTTAGTGGAAGATTACAAAGATGATGTTTGTTTTATGGTTGATTGTGATAGAGTGTACATTCAAGCAGTAAGGCCAAGAACTGTATGGGTGAAACCTCTTCCCTATGAGGTAAATATTGATGAGACAAAAGACATAATTGAAGCCATAATAAATGAACCTATTGATCCAAAGGCTCCATACTTTGGAACATATGATGAAGCCAAGATAAGAATAGAACTAAGCATAAAGCTTCCATAGGCGGTTAACAAAGGTAGAAAGAGGATGGCCAAGATGCAATCTAACACACCTCTAATGTTAACTGAGGGAAAAGGAGAGGACATTGAAGAAGAAGAAGAAAAGAAGAACAAGTACCTGTGAAGAAGAAAGGGAAGGCGACCATCACCAAGGCACCTAAACAATCTACTGCAGTCTTCACAAGAAAAACAAGGGGCAAGGTAGGTAAAAACAGTGGTGATGTAGTATTTAAAAGGCCTCCTCCCACATTTGAAGAAGACATTAAGATTTTGAGAGAAGGATCTGGAATGGAAAACTTCAGATCTCTCAAATATAAAATTAGAATAGAGACAAAGTAGAAGGAGATTGAAGATGCTGTTATTGAGAAAATGGGGCAATGGAAGTACTCACCTGATGATATGGCTTCACAAATTCTAGATGTTCTATTGGATAAAGTCAAGATGAGATGGGAGAATGCAAAGCAAACTGTCAAGGATATATATGCTCAAACCTTAAGACAGTTAATGCCAAATTTGAAAAATGCTGAAGTTAATAAGGCATTGAAAGAAAATGAGAGTAAGATGACACTAAGATTCAACACTTGTCTGATTCTGATAAAAAATGTAGAATCGGTTGTAAAGAGTGCCACTGCTACATGGAAAAACATCTATCAACTTCACAAACCGAGTGTTGAAACTGTTGTGATAAAAGATATTGAAGATGACAGTGATGAAGATAAAGAAGAAGAAGCTGCCACATAAATAGTTCAGCTAGATCTTAAAGATACTGACCCCCTTGTTTAAGTAGACAACACAGATGATTGAACAAGTTATACCTTGTACTTAAAATTTTACCAGAGAAACTCTTCTTGGAAGATTAGAAGCAACAGAGATAGGCTTGAGACAGTCAGGAGATCTACCTAGAATTGAGATAACATTTAGCGCACTTAGTGTTCACCCTACTTTGTCAAAAAGTACTAGTCTTAGTGGAGATTATGCTAGTTGCAACAGATCTAAGACTAAAGAAGACATAAAGATTGAGGAAGGAATTACCTTGCTTGTGAAAAGAGAACCTAGAGGTAAGAAAATCTTTAAATGTTGGACATGTCAAGAATATGGTCATTTCACATCTAAATTCCCTAAGAGAGTGAAGAAATATAAGAACTTTAAACCTAGAAGGTCTAAAGAATATTACTATGCTAACGATGAAGAATTTGAGGCTAGTATTGATAAAATATTAAGTGAAAGTGATAATGAAAGTGGTGACATAGGATTTGTAGCAATAAAAGAAGAAAACTTTGAAATTGAAGTTAGAGAAGAAAAAAGCTTTAGTTTCCCAAGTAGAAAAGAAAACTAATTGGATTATAGATAGTGGTTGTTCACATCATATGATTGGAGATATGAAGAAATTTATAAAGTTTAACAACTATGATGGAGGAATTGTTAGAGTTGGAAACAATGCACCTTGCTTGATAAAAAGAATAGGATCTATTACTCTTGATGGAAAGACTAACACTAATGATGTTTATTTTATGGATGGATTGAAACATAATCTTCTAAGTGTTGGACAGTTAGTTGATAAGGGGTATCAAGTATGGTTTACTAAGAAGACTTGTGTAATCAAGGATAAGAATGGTAATATTATTGGAACTGGATCAAGAACCAAAGGTAATGTATTTTAGTTGAATCCTGCTGACATAACATGTTTGATTACTAAAGTTGATGACAGTTGGTTATGGCACAAAAGGTTTTGTCTCATAGATTTTAATAACATTGTGAAATCAAGTACTACATTTGCAGTAAGAGATTTTCCTAAGATTATGAAACCTACTAACATGATATGCAAAGAATGTGTTATGGCTAAGCAGAAGAGAAGTTCTTTTCCCAGTAAGAAGTTCACCTCAAGAAAAAAATTGGAAATTGTTCATACAGATTTGAGTGGTCCCACAAGGACTAGAGGATTCTATGGTGAAAGGTATTTTATGATTTTTGTTGATGACTTTACTAGAATGATGTGGATAGCATTTCTTAAAGAAAAATTTGAAGCATTTGACAAGTTTAAATTGATTAAGAACAAAGTTGAGAATGAATCTAGAATGCAGATTAAATGTTTAAGGTCTGATAGAGGTGGAGAATTCAATTCTAAGGAATTTAATATTTTTTTTGAAGTGAATGGCATTAAGAGACAACTTTCAGCCCCTAAAACACCTGAACAAAATGGTATTGCAGAAAGAGGGAACAGATCATTAACTGAAGCAATAAGAGCTATGTTATTTGAGAATGATTTGGCGAAGACATTTTGGAGAGAAGCAGTAAATACAATAGTATATACAATGAACAGAGTATAAATCAGAGTAGACACAAACAAGACACCTTATGAATTATGGTTTGGACATGCACCATCAATTAAGTATTTCAGAATATTTGGAAGTAAGTGTTATATTAAGAGAGATGATGAAAATGGTAAGTTTGATCCTAGAAGGGATGAATGTATATTTCTTGGTTATTCATTGAAAAACAAAGCATATAGATGTTTCAATAAAAGAACTAAGACTATTGTTGAGAGCACAAATGTTAAAGTTGATGAGAAGTTCAAAATTCAGGAAAGAATACTTGACTATGAATCAGATAAAGAAGTTCATCCTATAATTGATCAAGAAAATGTTGAATTATTTTATGAAACTGACAATGATTTATAGAATGAAAGTTAGATTGAGAAGATAAGAGAAGAACCAAGATCAGAACATAGAGTTGAAGCAAGAACTGAGACAGTGACAACTAATAAGAATCTAGCAAGAAATCATAATGTTGATTAGATTATTGGGAGCATAGAAAAAGGAGTTCTGACAAGAAATAAGGTACAAGAAGAACTATGTTTGATTTCTCAAATTGAACCTAAAACTACTGATGAAGCTTGTAAAGATAAAAATTTGATTCAAGTAATAAAGGAAGAACTATATCAAATTGAAAAGAACAAAACTTGGGAGTTGGTCCCTAGACCTAAAGATAAAAATGTTATAGGAACTAAATGGGTATTCAAGAATAAGATGAATGAACAAGGTGAAGTTATAAGGAACAAAGCAAGATTGGTATGCAAAAGAAACTCATAGCAAGAAGGAATTGATTATGAAGAGACTTTTGCACCTTTTGCAATAATTAAAGTGATAAGAATGTTTTTGGCTTATGCAACTTATAAGAAATTCAAAGTGTATTAGATGGATGTGAAATCAACATTTCTGAATGGAGAATTGGAAGAAGAAGTCTGCATTGAGTAGCCTGAAGGTTTTCCTTTGACTCATGAAGGAGATATGGTATGTAAACTGAACAAAGCTTTATATGGACTGAAGCAACCACCTAGAACATGGTATGCAAGATTAGATAAATATTTGATAAAACTGGGATTTGCTAAAAGCACTACAGATAGTAATTTGTATATGAAAGAGATTGAGAATGGTTTATTGATTGTAGTTATTTTTGTTGATGATATTATATTTGGAGGAGAAGATGAAGCTAGTGATAAATTCAATGATGAAATGAAGACAAAATTTGAAATGAGCATGATTGGTGAAATGAAATATTTTTTAGAATTACATATAGCACAAAACAATGATGGCATTTTCTTATGTCAAGCAAAATATCTGAAAGAATTGTTGCAAAGATTTGGAATGGAAAATTGTAAGTTGGTTGGCAATCTATGGTAACTGGTCATAAGTTATCTAGCACAGATGAAACTCCTGTAGTTGAACAAAAGAAGTATAGATCCATGATTGGAGGATTACATTATTGAACTCATACAAGATCAGATATATCACCCGTAGTTGGAATTGTTGCAAGATTTCAAGTTGATCCTAAAGAGTCACATTATACAGTAGTAAAAAGAATATTTAGATATTTGAAAGGCACAATTGACTATGGGTTATGGTATGATAAATCAAATGACTTTACCCAACGTGCATATACATGAGATGCAGATTGGGGAGGTAGTGTTGATGAAAAAAAGACTACAAGTGGTGGAGCAATTTTTCTTGGAGGGAGATTGGTTTCTTGGCTAAGAAAGAAACAAAATTGTATTTCATAGAGCACAATAAAAGCAGAATATGTAGCAGTAGCAAATAATTGTAATAAGATAATATGGATGAAACAAATGTTGAAGGATATTGGAATCAAATTCAATGAACTTATTATCATACACTATGATAACACTAGTACAGTATGTCTAAGAACCCTGTATTGCATTCCAAAACAAAGCATATAGAAATCAAGTATCATGTTGTAAGAGAGAAAGTTACACAGAAATAAGTCAGACATGAGTATATTAGTAAAAAAGAGCATATTGCAGATATATTTACAAAGCCTTTACCTAAAGATAAATTTGAGTATTTGAGATGTATGCTTGGGGTTATGCCCCAGCCTACTTTTCAGTAGTGATGTAGAAAGTTGCATCAGTCCAGTGGTATATGAGCTCTATCCGTTCTAGACTGTATAGTGTCTTTTGACATTAGAGCTTGTAGTGGATTGACATATTGATGTTGTAGGCACCTAAAATTGTCCTTCACACTAATGTTAATTTTTATTAATATTTTCCCTTAACATTATCGTTAATTTTATTAATTGACTATAATCGTTATATTCTTCTATTTATTTAATTAAATTTACTTTAATTAAATAATTTTTTATTTTTTTTGTATTTAAATACTATAATATATTAAATTCATTTTAATATGTTATCCCTCCATTTCCCTCTATAAAATAAATTTTATTTATTTTATTCCTCCACTAGCCTAAAGCTCTTCTAAATGATGATTAAATTAAAATTATTTTAATTTAATTCCTTTTCCCTGTTTCCTATGCTTACCTTTTTCTAATATTCTTCTAATCTTAGTTAAAAGGTGGATTACCTCTAATCATGTGCACAATCACCTTTTCTAAGGTGGCCACCTCCCCATCTCTTTTCTCTACCAATCATTTTTAAATTCTTCTTTCCCTCTAAAAGTGAAGTTTGACTTTTGCATATTTTTCCACTTCACCTTTTTCAAACTCTACCTAACATCTTTTTGCATGTTAATCCTATCCACTCATTTCTTTTTGCCTCTTCATCTTAGTCACTCCTTTTTTTCTCTTAATCTTGGTCATCCATTATTTTACCTCTTAATCTCCACCGTCCAATTCTTTTCATTTTCTATAAAAGTAGGTCTCACTCATTTTAGGTCTAAATTCTTATTCTTCTTAATCTCTTAGCTCTTGCATCTTCTAGCATTCTTAATCACTCTAGTTCTTTTCTTCATTGAAATCTAATCTTGTTTTCATCTTAATCTTGTTTTATTCATCTTAGATCTTAATCTTATTTTCATTATCATTATCTAGAATCAATCTTGCATATTTTAATCTTTATCATTTGTGAAGTTTGGGACAAGTTCCTCATACTTGTTCTCAAATCCTTCACCATCATCTAGCTTGCACCCCATAGTTTTACATTAGTATTGCATTTTATTTGTGTTGGGAGAGCATACCCACATAATCTCAAAGAGAAAATCAAACAAGGCTTTGGGTTCCCTTGTTTTAGCTCATCGAAGGTTGTAATGAAAGATACTTATTTTGTTACATTTGAAATGACTAACATCTAATGTAATTTTGTTTGGTGTTTTGGTGTTTTTCATTTGCAACAAATAGGTCCATATTTTCATTGCATACATTTTGGCACACCCGATGGGACCCACATTCCTATTGGTTCTACACTTTTGAAGATTTTTCTATGCTAATGCTTGTGTAGATTGAGTTGAAGACAAACCCTAGGGTTTTTTGAAATATTTGATCATATCTTTCAAATGGTTGGGAGTTTTGATCTGATTTTTTTTTTGCAGGTGGGAGATCATCATAGTATGTCTCAGTCCGAAACTCATATTTTTATGATCAAATTTTTGTGAGTTATAATTTTTTTATGATTTTCAATGAAAATTAATTTCTGGTCACAAATATTCATATTTTTTGAAAAAAAATTTACATTTTCAGAAAGGTCTAAACATTTTACACATGGGATGTTCTTTGTGTTTTTTATTTTGATGTACAAATATGGCTCAAAAATTCAATCTTGGAAAACTAGTTTGTTTTGATACATAAGGTCCCTACGGCACAAATTAAGGAAATTTTCTAAAAAATTTACATTTTTAGAAAGCTCTATGCTTTTTAGCAGTGATCTTTGTTTTACATTTCTATTTTTGTGGCCTAAATCATATTAAAAAAATCATATCTTGTTGACTAGGTCAAATGAAAAAAAAAATTCTGATGAGTTTGCACTTTATTTGCACATTGTTCAATGCATGGTTGAATTTTCTTGCAAGTTTTTGATATTTTCAATCTTCTAATAGTGGTTTTACAGAATGGTTGACCAAGATTAAGACATTTTGAGACTACTAATCAATTTATTTTGTAGGATGTTGTTTGAAGATCTTGAAAAGATTTGAGACTACTAATTCATTGGTTTTGTAGATTGCCTTGAAAGTTCAAGCAAACATTGTGCCTACTTTAAGTTGATTTTTATAGGCACCTAGTTTAATAAGGAAGGTTAATTTCTTGTGATTTAATTGAGTAGTAGGAGAGTATGCTCTTTCCTCTTTAAGGGGAAATTAGAAATCTAGACCTACTTAATTTGGTCATTAGAAAAGAATTTTGGGTAAATGAATATGTGCTTGATGTGTTTAGGGGAAACTATGGAGTAGGATAGTATGCTCTTTTTCTAATGGAAAATCAGAAATCTTGACCTCTATTAGCTATCCATCTTACTTTTCTTGCATTTACCTTTAGAGGGCCCGCTAAGAGAGAAATCTTTTGGGAACGACCCAAGTGGGGAACAAGAAAACCCAACTACTCCACCCCACTATAATCATAATCTTCCTTCAATCTAAAGAGAGGGAAGATGTGACTATTTCTACTTCTAATGCTTATTCATGTGTAGGACCTAGTTTCCTAAATCTTGCTAAGTAAGACTACATTTGATTGGGTACTTGTTTACAAGGGAAGTGCATTCAACTTGAGTAGGGCCGAGAGGTCTAAATATTTCTTGTGAGACTATACATTTTGGGTGCTTGTAGGGCTTTAGGCCTTACTTCTTCTTGTGGAACTACAAGGAATAGTCATGAACGAAGGACCTTTCTAGGCACCTAAGGACTTAGAAGCTAACCATTTTAGCAGTGTGACTTCCTTTGTGCAAGGATTGATCCAAGTGAACTTACTTGGATCACCCCAAGATGCTCACCATATGTGTTCCCTTGGATGCTGAAGCTTGAATATGGCAATATGGAAAGACATGCGCCATGAGCATTGTTTTTTTCCAATTGATCCATAACTTGCATAGTCCTAGGAAAGGCCATTCAACCACTTAATTGTGGGGCTAAGAGCATCAAGTTGTGGGAAAAGGTTGGAACACTTCCTTTTTGACCTTAGGTAGAATGTGCTTTATGTGTCTTCAATTTTGTTGAAACCTGTGAAAATCTTTTGGACATGCACATTGCACTATTTATTTCTATGTTCTAATTCAATCCATATATCCCCTATCATCCAAATCAATCACATCATCCATTTCACTTGTCTTCAAACATCCCTAATCTATCCTTCCACTTCATCCATTCTTAATCCAAGTCTTATTCACACCATCTTCCAATCTTCTACTTTTGACTTAGGAGCACCATCATAATATTTGGGATTTAATCATCATTCAAATCAAATCAAATCCAACCTTGAGGCCTTTCCCTCTCAAATCCAAAATCAAAATAAAATAAAATAAATCAAAATTCTTGAGGCCCTTCCCTCTAAATCAATCAAATCCATTATCCAATCATATCAAAATCCTTGAGGCCTTGCCCTTTTAAATCAAAATCCAAACTTGCTCCTAGTCCTAAGTTCATATTTCATCCTTCTTATTTTTTTCAAATTTCATCTATTCAAATATTTCACTTCATCCATTCTAATCTTCATTCATATCATCTTCCTCTAATCCAATCCAAAATCTTTAATTCAAACATCATGAACATGGATTGGTTTCACAAAATGGTTGAGGACTTCAAAGTGCCAAACCCTAATCCTCAAACTATACCTCCAATCCAACCTGCTTACCAAATCAATCCTCAACATTTTGACATATCTAATCCCAATCCATCTTCTATTTCTGGTCCTTCCTATACCTTTGACAAGGGAAATCCACCTCATCATCCTCCATCCACACACAATTCCCTCTATCACCCACATGATGCCTCTCACATGCTTAACCTTGTCCAAGAAATTGAAGAGCTTAAAAATGTTGTCCTTAACTTACAAAATGGGGGTCAAAATAAATTTTTTTGTATTTGAAGACATGTATCCTCCCTCCTTTCTTGAAATCCATAATCCTCATCCACCATCAAACCCCAATCCTCCAGAAAATCCTAATCCTCCAAAATCCACATCATTCCTATCCTCCAAAGCTTCACAATCACCCAAAGCTAGACAATACACTCCCCTTGCAGACACTCTTGATGCCATATTCCACCTACTTGTTGACCAAAACATGATGGTTTTTCCAAACACTATTCCCCATGATGACAATCAACCCAAACTGACTTGGTATAAGGAAAATGAATACTGTGATTATCATCGCATCAAGGGTCATGATATCAAGAAGTGCTTAAAGTTTAAAAAATTTGTCCAAGACCTTATTGACAAAGGAGAGATTGAATTTGAAGATCCCAACCCATCCATAACATCACCCTCACAAATCCACACATGTCAAGATATTGTCCCAAAGCATGCTAACAAAGATTGCTCTCATCCTTTATATCCAAGCATTCCTCCACTCCTTGATCCCCTTATTTTGCAAAATCCACCTGTCCCTCTTGATCCACCTCATGATTCCATTCCTAATCAAGATTAATACATTCCCTCCAATCCATTCCACAATAGCCTTCCATCTCAAGATCCTACCATCCCTTCCATTCCACCACACAATCCTCCCCAAAGTCAAGATCAAAGTACCCCTTCATCCACATGTCATGATTCCAATCCCTCTCAAGATCCCATTATTCCCCCTAATTCCCCTCATGATCCTAATCCTCCATAAGATCCCACTCTCCTTCTTTATTCTCCATTGCAAGATCTTAATCCTTCACGATATCCTATTCCTCCTAAAGCTCTTATTATTCCTATTAAGGAGCCTCTCAAGGATGAAGGAAACCCTACACTTAATGACCTTGGTGATATCACTCACTCTACAGATGTTCATATCCCTCCTACACCTTATATACCTCCATTCAAGCATAAACATATTTCTTCATTATCTTCCAAATCCATCTTGGGCCCCTATATCCCTAAAGGAAACCCTTTATCCCGTCCATCTATTTTGGGCCCTTATATCCCAATGCTAAACCCTTCATCCCTTCCATCCATTTTAGGTCCTTATGTTACTCCATCCACTATACCTCTCACTTCTAGCTCATCATTTATTTCTTCCACCATACCTCAAGATCAACAAAGACATGCATCCTTGAGAGATTTCTATCCATCCATCCATCAAAACCCGTTATACGAGCCTCATTTGTCCACAATTCCCAAGTCTTTTAGAAGCAATTTGGGTGCACAACATAAAAATTAGAAATATAAGAATCCACTTACATATTAAGATCACCATGTCCTATCTAATCGACATGTGACTACAAAGAAAAGGGAAATACTCAAGAGACCACAAGGATCCTCCAAGCAAAAAAGAAAATCAAAGAAAATATGGGTTCCTAAATCCATCATGGAATAATTGAGGTCAAAAGCACATAAACATAAAAAAATTCTAGAAGCTATGTGGAATCTCAAGTCTCTCTTAAAAGACTGGAATATAAAAGAAAAATCAAAGTTGACATTCAAGCTTCCAAAGACTTCCACTCCATATTCTTCCAAATATCTTCCATTCTCTCCTCCATCTATTTTGGGTCCTTATGTCCCAAAATCCACATGACTTCCTACATCAAAACCTCATGATAGCCAATCCATTCTCCCTTCACCTATCCACTACCCTTCAAGGTGTGTATCGATGTTGATCTTGCCATCATTTCCACCTACTCTCACATAAACCTTTCAATACCCTATCCAATATCCAACTCCTATATCTACTCCCTATCCTTCCATATCATATCCTCCCATTCCTCTTACCCCATCTTACGCATAAATCCTTAGCCATCATCTACCTTATCCTCTATATCTTTCCCATGCCATCACCATTATCAACATCTTTGAGCTTACTTTTTAGTAGCCTTGGCTGATCATAGCATAT